>JAXQQM020083072.1:0-205183 GCA_034641835.2 Pinus albicaulis
TATAGATCTGTTTGTTGCAGCACTTTAACCACTAATTGCAGATCTGAAGATGTTTTGCAGCCATTATTGTTGTTAGGGCTATTAGTTATGCGTAGCTAAAGTGGTTCTTTTTCGTACACTTCGACGAAGAATTCATACTAACAGCCGCATTTGTGCAGGCTCAAGAGAGCATTGTATGGGTTTAAACAAACACCTCGTGCTTGGTACACATGGATAGATAGTTATTTCACCGGAATTGGATTCTCCAAAAGTGAGGCAGATCCTAACCTATACTAGATTGTGGTGGAGGGTAAGTTGATGATCATTGTACTTTATGTAGATGATTTGATTTTGGCAGGTGATGAGCTGTTGATACACTCATGCAAGGATGATCTTGCAAAGGAGTTTGAGATGAAGGACTTGGGCCTCCTTCATTATTTCCTGGGATTAGAAATTTGGCAGTGCAGTGGTGGACTGTTTGTTTCTCAGGGTAAGTATGCCCGAGAGATACTGGAGAAGTTAAACATGCATGGATGCAAGCCTGTTGATACTCCTCTTCCTAGTGGATGTAGGAAGGAGGATGCTACTTTGGAGGAGGTAGTGGATGCCACTGTTTATCGACAGTTTGTTGGGTCGCTTATGTACTTGGTCAATACACGACCTGACATATGCTATGTTGTGAACCAGCTTTCACAAGCTATGGTTAAGCCAACCAAGCTCTTCTAGAAAGCAGGCAAGCATGTATTGAGATATCTCAGAGGCACATCGGGATATGGATCATGGTATAGACAGGAGGATGAGTTGAGGCAGCATGGCTTCACGAATCGGTATCATCATATCAGAGATTGTGTGCAGGGGAAGATCATGTTACTTTCATACATTCCTACGGAGGATCAGGATGCTGATATCTTGACGAAGGCGCTCACCAGGAGCAAATTCGAATACCACAGGGGCAGGATAGGGTTTGCAGATAATCCTTATCTTTTTGAGAGGGAGTGTTGAGATTACAACAAGATGATGAGCTTAGTGGAAAGGAGTCGCCTTCACTAAGTGGGCCCGCAGGCTATTTTTGGCGCAAAGTCTATTTTTAGACATATGGATCATGTCCTATGAGTTGCAGGATGCTATTTGTGGATGGTTGGTCAAGTCGGAAAAAATATATGGACTTATATTTTTAGACATACTGGGCGGAATCTATTTTTAGATTTCCAGTCTAAAAATGGATATGTCGAATATTATTAGCTCTTAATAATATTTGGACTCTAAACATTATCTTATTCTCTTGGAGCACTTCAGTTAAGTGCACAGATGTGGCACAGGAGCTGACAGAAGGAATTACGCTATTCCTGAGGGTTATGTGGAGCTATTTCATGGATACTTCAATTAGAACTCATGTGACAGAGTTTGGTGGAGTTGATTGAGGAAGTTAGTGGAGTTGTATTCAGTTTAACTAATCTAAACATAGTTGAGCTATTTGTATTCAGTTTAACTAATTGATACAATTAGTGAGAGTGGTTTGAATTAATTATTAATTAATTCATTAATTATAAACTAATTAATCAACTAAAGAATGCATCAGTTAACTTCAGTGCATGGATAGTTTCAGTGGAGACCAGTGCATAAATAGGTGAAAGAGCAGGTTAAATATCAGTTGTGACTATACTATTACTGTTTGCAACACACAGATAGGTGGAGAAGCCCATGAGGATTGCACAGTACAAGCCAGGTGGTTTATCTATGTAATGAATCCATCTCATAGCATTGATTACGCAATAGAGGATAGCTATCAAGTGGAAGAAGATTGGAGCATGTGTTTTGCTAGATCTAGCTTGATAGTGTGTAGCAATTGAGGCTGTGCATGAGAGCTTGTGAGGAGCTTTTGTACTATGATTGTTACATGATCTCCATGACATATATTATACAGATAGTTGGGGTTTTCAGCTTTAAGGTTTCCCATTAAATACTGTGTTCATATGTGTGATTGTTTGTGGTTTTATTGTATGCATGCAATTGATTTTATTTCCGCATGTGATGATCAATGGTAGAAGAGATTCCGTATTATGCATGAAGCTAAAATAGTGTGTGATCAGGAGAATCTCAGTGAATAATATATCATTTATTCAAGTTTCTATAGGAAATGTTCTTAAGAGCACCTATGCCTCGGATTCAGAAACTTTTTGACAATTCCAAAGCTCAAAACTAAGAACAATCCCATGTAATATTTCCTATTAGCTTTAACCTAGTTGGAATATTAAATTTTGTGTTTGCTTCTTAGCTAGAAGAATAAGAGGGTATGGAGACCCATAAATATCCTTAGTAAGAATAAAATCACTCCTAATGTGAATGGAGATCATCTTAGTAGCTTGATTAAGCACCTTTGTGTGTGAAAAGGGGCTGGAGCATGTAGACTTGGTAAACTTTGGCCAAATCAAACAACGATGGTATGGAAGGAGTGGCATTCATTGAGGGACAACGCAGTTTTTTAGGGAGACTCCATGCATGGAAGTAGTGGCTTTAATGAGTGGGGCCCAAGGTGAGGAATCTCACCAATCATATAAGGAAGGGGATGGCAGACATAGAAGGCATGATTGGATTATTATTATTTTTATGGTCTGTATGACTTGTTGCTCTCTTCAGCCGTTTAACGGAGACTACAGTGCTATTTAGCACAAGGGTTTTCTCGAGCGAGAATCCCACCTTCATCCTCGGGGGACTTCAATTTCCCACTCAAGAGAAGTATTTGGGCTACATTTCCACATTTTGGCAATAGGCCTAGCTCCATCTTTCTTATACAACGCATTTTTTGCTGAGGGTTGTGTTGTGTTGCAGGGTGCAATAATGGAGGTTTGATTTGGGTGATTTATGAGCTAGTTTTCAATGGAGGAAGGTTTCCTTCCATTGGGAGGCCAAAAAAGAAGCCCCTTAAGGATTATTGTTACATTTGGCTCCAGGCCAAATTTTTTTTATCCTCTACAACACAATTTCAGTCTTGATTTGTGTTATTTTAGTGAGGAGTTGCAAGGGAGGTTGCAGTGTATGATTTGGGGAGTGATTTCTTCAGTGGAGGAGACAACCTTTCATCCGAAGGATCTACTGTAGAAGGGATACATAATTCTACATCATCTTCAGCCATATCTTCCTATTTATTTTGTTGCAGCAAACCTTCAGCCCTAGGGCTGCAGCTCATATTTATATTTTTGCGTATTTTCTGCAAACCCTCTTAGGTTGTCTTGGAAAGGTGATATAGTGCCTAGATCTTTATGTATAGTATATTTTGAGGCATATACAAATATTTTTATACCATTATATAGTATATTGTTGTATTTATTTCCATTATGATTGCGCTGTAGTATCTCTTTGACATTTTGTGTAGTAGCAGAATCTCACTTTTGTGAGTGATTGTTTATGGGAGGCTTGTTGGCTCTTATCATATGATTGGTGCCTCACTATTTTTTATGGATTTGCTACTGATATTCATAATAAAATGGCTCCATATTGGTCTTCATTATTGATGTAATGATTTTCACTGCAATTTCCATTTTTGTGTTCAAGTATTGCTACTTCCCTATTTTGGAATATTACAGTGGTATCAGAGCATAATCTTGGCTCAGCCTATGGATCTTAGCCATTATGCTATCATCACAGTGAGAAGAAGAAGAGATTAGAAATGATGGAAGGAATGAGCTTTGTCTCGTCTCTTCTCAAATATATGAAGGACCTCACCAAGGAGGTCAAGCAAAGGAGAATGGAGAAAATCAATGAAACTTCAATAGGGTTTAAAGATGAGGAAGGTCCATGCACTTCCTATCAACAGAAGATAAAACCAGTATTGCGTAGAGCTCCAAAGCCATACACTATGTCCACTTCCTTGGAAGAGGAAGGTGAAATACGTGGAGGGAACTTAGATAGTGAGATTCTAAGTGAGTATCTTGTAGAATATAAGTCTCAATCAAGAGCTTTCAAGGAGAATCTAACTCTCCAATAGTTTATTCATATTAAGGAAGAAAGGAGACCTTGCAGCAATAGAAGAAGAAAACACAATAGATTCCTAGTGTACTTTTGATGGGTCATCTACATGCACAGAAAGGGCTTGGAGGAGAAGGTTAGATGCATTATTTTTGCTACATACAGTAGTAGAAATAGAAGTTGTTGATATTGTAGCGTTGCACCTTGAGGGTGAAGCAAACATTTGGTGGTTCAGCCATTTGAGGCATGCCAGAGTGATCACTTATGCAGATTTTACTCAAAGGTTGATCAAGAAGTTTGACAAGAAGAAATGAGAAGAAAAGAAACTTCCACCACCACTTGCTATAGGGATACTTACATCAGGAGAAGGAACACTTGCACATTTTCAAAGTGGTCTTGATCTCTTGACATTTAGAGTCCCATCCATTACTCAGAATATGCATGAGGAGGAGGAGAATTATACCAGCGTTGGTGCAACAGTAGAGGAGCAACCAAAATCTTCACCAGTAGTTGGGGAAGTCATCACACTAGTGGGAGGAACCCTTGTAGCAGTACAAGATGTTCCCAAGCTAAACTAAGGTATGAAAATGTTTCTACTTTCTATTATTTCATCACATCATAAGGGAGGTTGTGGGGACATGCCAATGTATGACCTAGGGTCAATAAACACTGCTGATTTGGAGCAGAAGACAATCATTACACAGAGGACCCTTGACAGGTTCAAGGAGGAGATATAAATTCATCCTAGTATGTCATTGTTGAGCTGCACACAACTCTTTGGGTTGGAGTGTATATTTTTGAAGGATAGGATGAGTATAGTCCTAGTCAATCCAATGTAGAACTATATGTTCAACATTGTGCTTAATCATCATGAAGCAACATATGTACCATCATAGAGATCAGCAGCACTGTCATGGAGCGGTAGTGATGAGTTGGGGGGCCAACCATTATTGGAGCATTCCAATGACCATTCTACATGTGTAGCAGGGGATAGGCAAATGGTTGATGAGAGACATCTTATCTCCCATTATTATGATGGATCTTTCTTAATGATAAATTCATAGCTTAATGAGAAGACATTTCCTTCAACGTACTTAGATCCTTATGGGTTCAACATGGTCATTGATGAGTGGTCTTCATATGGAGATCTCTAGGAGGCTGCACTTCAACATCCCATGAAGTGTAGAGATAATGATATGATTTTGGAGGATGGTATTCTCCATTGGAGGACTACCCATTTGGAGCATGACAATAGACACTCACCATTGGTTGGATGGGTGATATTGACTAGCAAGAGGTTCATGAGCCAGTTGCAGATCTATGACACAGGGAAGTAGGAGGCATGGTTGCGCTGGCTACTGTTGAAAGAGTTTGGTCAGCATGTGACATATCCTACTTCAAAGGGTATGCTATTGGCTGGGGCATGGCATGACACGTGCATCATGTGGAAGCAAGGAGTTGGGTTGCATTGGGATGATTTGATTTTTATGTCAATCATCATGTTTTCAGTCCATGGTCTATATGATGGAGATATGAGGAGGTAGCAAGAGCTATTGTTGCTCTGGTTTCTCCCATGCAAGGTATGGGAGAAAATAAACCAGAGCAACAATATCTCTGGAGTAGAGGATGGTGCAATCATGGTGCAGAGGGGCTACTCCTTAGCTTTGGAAAGTCAAAAGACACTTCCACATGGAGAGGAGTTTTCCACATATGGCAGCGTTATGGAATATGACTTTGACACTTGGCATGTCAAAGTATGGGGTTATGAGATGATGGGAACCTTATCACAAAGTCCAACAACGCTGTCACCTAGGATATTGGATCTATTGATGGGATGTTCCCAGTATCACTTCACACATGATGCACCTAGTGGACAGGTAAGAGATGCGAGTGAGGGAGTGGTGGATGGAGACATATACTAACAGGATATGATCTTATTAACTTGGATCTCCAAGCACAAGAATAAGTTACTACATGTAGCACATGGAGGTTTTCTCTTTAGCCACACTTAATCCATGAGAGCATACCATACCATCATGGAGGAATTCACTTGGGAAGGATTTGAAGAGGAGATACATCAACATATTGGGAGATGCATGGATCATTTGGAGATGGAGGAGAGACTTAAATATTTGATAGAGTTATCACAACCACCTCATTCCTCACTGGTAATGAAATGGGACACATCTATGAGCCACTCCATTAGTTTGATCAAGATATATGGTAAGGATAGTGTTTTTTTGCATAATGGTTTGCTAGATGAGTGTTTTCATTCCTTTACAATACATGTGCAGGCCATTGCTCCAAGTGGGGGAACTCTTCCTTATAAAATTCATGGTCAACTTGGGGCCATAAGCAGTGTTGAGCATGGCCACTCCCTAGGAGGTTTTATGGAGATGATATATCATTCAGGGTGTACTCCATTGGCACCAAACATTACTCACCTTCTCCAAGCATGTGAAAATACTATGGCAACACAAAAGTGGTGGGGAAACCACTTATTATATCATATTCTGAGGTAGTCATGAGGCATACTATGCTAGTTCAACATGTGGGACTATGATCCTCCTCCAGTATTACATATGGAAGCTTATGTATCCTTGGTTATGATCCCATACATTGATGATGTCCTTATCATTATTATGGGCATGATTGTAGGAAGGATGAAAGGATTGAATGTGCCCATTGGGAGTGAGATTATCCATGTTTCTTATGCTTCATGCTTTGGGGATAACATTGGGTAAACCATGATTTCTACATTGGATCTTTTTTTTCCTTATGAGGTGAGTCATTGGCATCTCATGAGTACTTGGGAGGAGAATTTCATGGAAGGATTGATTAGGAGACACTTGGTTCATGAGGAGATCTTATCACATGGAGGTGTCACCAAGGAAGGATGAGAAGAGTTGCAGCACTCACCTTTACAGTTTCTTGAGGACAAGAAACATTTAGTAGGGGAGGACTGTAATATTCCTAATTAGCTTTAAGCTAGTTGGAATATTAAATTTTGTTTTTGCTTCTTAGCTAGAAGAATAAGAGGGTATGGAGACTCATAAATCTCCTTAGTAAGAATAAAATAACTCCTAATGTGAATTGAGATCATATTAGTAGCTTGATTAAACACCCTTGTGTGTGAAAAGGGGCTGGAGCATGTAGACTGGGTCAACTTTGACCAAATCAAACAATGCTGGTATGGAAGGAGTGGCATTCATTAAGGGACAATGCAGTTTTGGAGGGAGACTCCATGCATGGAAGTAGTGGCTTTAATGAGTGGGGACCAAGGTGAGGAAGCTCACCAAGCATACAAGGAAGGGGATGGTAGCCATTGAATGCATGATTGGATTATTATTTTTTTTATGGTCTGTCTGACTTGTTTCTCTCTTCAACTGTTTAGCAGAGACTGTAGTGCTGTTTAGCACAAGGGTGTTCTTGAGCAGGAATCCCACCTTCATCCTCAAGGGACATCGAGTGCCCATTCAGGAGAAGTATTTGGGCTACATTTGCACATTCCAACATCATGCCAAGCTCCATATTTCTTCTACAACACAGTTTTTGCTGAGGGTTGTGCTGTGTTGCAAGGTGCAGTAGTGGAGGTTTGATTTGGGAGATTTATGAGCTAGTTTTCAGTGGAGGAAGGTTTCCTTCCATTGGGATGCCATCAAAGAAGCCCATTACGCATTATTTTTACATTTGGCACCATGCCAAAGTTTTTTTATCCCCTACAGCGCAGTTTCAGTCTTGATCTACGTTATTTTAGGGAGGAGTTGCAGGGGAGGTTGCAGTGTAATTTGGGGAGTGATTTCTTTAGTGGAGGGGACAACCTTTCATTCAGAGGATCTATTAGAGAAGAGCTACATAATTATACATCAGCTTCAGCCATATCTTCCTATCAATTTTTTTGCAACAAACGTTCAGCCCTAGGGTACATCTCATATTTGTATTTTTGTGTATTTTCCGGAAACCCTCTTGGGTTTTCTTGGAAAGGTGATATAGTGCCTAGATATTTATGTATAGTATCTTTTGAGGCATATATCGGTATTTTTATATCATTGTATGATCTAATTATATATTTATGTCCATTATTACTGCATTGTAGCAGCTCTCCAACATTTTTTGTAGTAGCAGCATCTCACTTTTGTGAGTGATTTTTTATGGGAGGCTTGTTGGATCTTATAATATGATTGGTGCCTCACTATTTTGTATGGATTTGCTGCTGATATTCATAATAAAATGGCTCCTTATTGGTCTTCATTATTTATGTAATGATTTTAACTACTATTTCCATTTTTGTGTTCAAGTATTGTTACTTCCCTATTTGGGAATATTACATCACATCACACCATGGCTATCCGGAAATGGAAAGGAAAGTTTGAAAAACACGTCAAAACCATGCCACCAACAACAAAATAACCAAATACCAACATGTACATACCATTCATGTAAAAACCAACTAGGAAATCATACATGTAATATGTTACCTACAAGTATTCCTATTGAAGCTTGCTTGTTCCAAACTTTCCTTGCTTGATCTTTACTTTCCTTTCCTTTCCTTGTCCTTCCTTTTCTTTCCTTGATCCAATGCTAGAATGATCCAAGAAAAATTTAAGTTTCCAAGATTATGAGAGAGAGAGAATAGAGGGAGAGCTCCAAAATTGAGTTGACAAATGACTAAACCAACAAAATCTTGCCAACTGATCCTCAGAAGCATTTTTATTAATGAGGCCTCTAATTTCTTCAAATTTCCATTGTTTTCCTTCATTTTCCTACTCACATGAAACCTTTGACCTTTCACCTTCCCTTTTTCCTAATTTCCTTTATTTTCATAAATAAATGTGCCAAAAATGATTTTTTTCCTTTTCAAATCCTTTTCCTTTACCTTTGTCAATTTCCCCTTAACCATAAGCACATCAAGTGATTCCCACTAGTATATATTTCCCAACATTCGGCTTAGAATAAGTGTCCCTTTTATGTGGTATTATTTTGCATTTATTAAATTTTATTAATGAATTTTTAGCCTGATTTTGTTACAGTATGCTAGTAAAACACTTCAGGAGTAGGGTTGTTGGTTTGAGGGGTCTTGACCCAGGTTCGAACTTAAGTTTAAGAAACAAAACCCTATACTACTAGCCCTTTCGGAAATGGCCTGCTTGTGCAGGTCAAGGTCTCACTCGAAGTAGTAAGGGAGGGTGATGGAACCAGGTTTCCGCACCGTAAGAGAGAGAGAGGGATTTAATGAAGTGGGCACATTTAGATCTAACAATTCTGCGCTCAGGAAGCCCCAACCAGAACCCTTAACACTATGCGTAATAGAATAACTTGCACAACCCGTAAATCATACAATAATACCTAAGAAAAGCAATATAACCTAGATCTATGCATTCATTGTTCTTTTAATTAGATATTACAGGTCCACACTTAATCTATAATCAACAGTTACTATTGCAGAGATAACATAGAAATAACAAGAAATAAACATGTAAAACAACTCATAACAGAACACAGAGATATTCCAATATCAGCAAAATCTCTTCTCATTCATTAATACTTCAGATTCCACTTATAGACTCTTCGACACACCCACACATAGAGCCAACACACAACAGGACTAGGGTCTCTGTGCACACAACCAGCAGGAGCCCTTACCCAGACAAGTCTGCACAAAAGTATTGCAGATCCAATATTCTCATTATAGTTTTTCAAAAATTACCTCTAGACTCTATCTATTCATCTATTTATACTATTTTATCCTACGCTATTCTATGGTCTGCAAACTGTGGTTTGCGGTCCCTTGGTATACCCTTTGACCCATTATAATTCATTAGGAGCTTTGACTCACCCCAAAGCCCCTGCGCCAAACTAAAGTATTACAAAATATTATCAAAATTGCTGTCAAGGGACCCCACTCCAACAAGGGCCATTATGGGACAATAGTACCCCATAGTGTCCATTGATTTCCATGAGCATGATATGATTGGTATGATGATTTTGAGGTGGGTATATTCCTGGTTTTTTCAAACTTTTGATGTGTGGAAGACTTCCCAAGGGATATATCACCCGAGATATTGGATGTCAGGGAACTTGGAAGGTGAGTGACTACATGGAAGGGGGTTACTGGATTTACCAAGGCACTATGTAGCAGAGAAGAAAAGGATGAGGATGGGTTTGTTTTAGTCATTAGCCTCTAGATTCCTTATTGCGGATGTAGGCATCATATCCTTTAATTTTTTGGTTGAAAAAATGTGCATATGTGTATATGTGTGTATTATTGTAAATATCGTAATGACTTGTGTTATAAAGATCCAGTAAACGGTATGTTTGTCAAGTTTTCAGCAAGATATCATTGAAAATACTGCAGCAATTTGTGTTATAAAATACCATAGGCAATAATTTTTGTTTCCAGCAGTTTTCTGGTTTATAGGTGTCATTAAACACCGAGGATGGTGTTCCCCCAAGGGTTATGGTTCTGTAACAACCCTAGAAAAAAATACATGTAAAATATATATATAATACCAATGTAATGGGACACGTATTCCAAGATGAATGTTGGGAAAAACATCCTAGTGTGCATGTTCATTTCAATTATTATGGCTAAGGAAATTGGAAAATAATTTGGAAAGGAAAATTGGAATTTTTGGCAATTTATTTATGAAAATAATATAAATTAGGAGAAAATGAAGGTGAAATGTCACAGTTTGCATGTGAGGAGGAAAATGAAGGAAATTAATGTAAAATATATAAAATAGAGGCCTCATTAATAAAATGTCTTATAAGGATCAGTTCATGGCTTATTTCAGTTCAGTTTTGGAGCTCTCTCTATATTCTTTCTCACACCCTTGGACACTTAGAATTTTCTTGGATCACTTCAACGTTGGATTAAGAAAGGAAAAGAAGGCAAAGAGGAATCAAATATCAAGCAAGGAAGAACAGGATCAAGAAGCTACAACGAGATTACTTGCAGTTATCGATTTGCATGTATGATTTCCTTGCTATATTTTTCATGCATGGTTATGCATGTGTGGTATTAGATCTCTTGTTGTCATGGGCATGGGTTTTTTTGGGTGTGAAAGTGTTCTTCTGCCTTACCTTTCCATTTCCAAATAGCCATGGTGTGGTGGGGTTCTCTTGTGTTTGGTAGATATAGATTGTCAGATGTACTCAAAGCTGAGTTGGGTGGTCACAGGATTATTCACAAGGCCTATGAATCCTGAGATGGGTTACATGGTAAAGCCTGTATGTGAACACCTTGATTGAGCCTAGGAATCCCTTGACTGATGAATGACAAGATACATGGTAAAGCTCAGTGGTGGGTACCCTTAATTGGGCCTAGTAATCCCAGGTTGGGATACATGGTAAAGACCATAGGCTGGAGACCTCATAGGCCTAGGAATTCATTAACTGGTGATGGCGGGATATGCGGTAAAGTTGAGAGCATGATATAGAAAAATTCCTCATTGTTTAGGTGGGGATATCCAGAGGCATCCATGCTTGTTTATGGCCTAGTGATTTGGTGAGGATTGCGATAAAGCATGGTTCTATTGATGAGGGTGATTTGGTTTAGCTTCAATAAGCCCTGGGTTATTTCTTTGGTTCAAGTCCCACATTCATGCTTGGAATATGGAAAAGGGGTGATTGGATGAAGAGAGATTTGGTGTAAATTCCTCCTCCCATATTTACCCACTTTCACCTCTTTTCCCGGGGTAAAAATGACATGAGGGTCACTATGATAATACTCAACCTCCTAGGTGACCTTAAGGAAATGGAGTCAACAACTTATGACCTTATTGATTTCCCTTAGATTTCACGGGTGCACCATGAGTAACCCAACCCCTCCAGGTCTCCAACCCCTAAGACATATCACTTTTTCCATGACCTAAATCCCTAGTATCTCCCTTTCTAAGGCCTCCATGTGACTATGGGTTTCCATTCACACTCATAAGCTTTCCTCCATGCGACTATGGACTTTTATTCTTAGTTTGATGCCATCGAATCTAAATTTTGTGCCACTTTTTTAGGGCTAGGACTTAGGTATCTGCCCTGAAACTCTATGAAACTTTCAGAGAAGATAAATAACATAGAAACAATTCTTGTAAACCAAAATCTAAAACCAATACCTGACCTAACCATCCCCAACGAGGACTGACATTATTTCAAACACTTGGTAGATATGCAACCTACAGGTCATGAATGAAATTATGAACATGATGGACTGAAAAATTATCTGAGGTTTAACAAGAAGGTTCAATGCCTTCTCACATTAGTTGTCATAAAATAAGTTAGGTCTTGCATTTATTGTTTATTTAGTTATGAGTGAAAACATGAAAATATCCATGATTAATACATGTCATAAAACCATGCTTATAACCAACATATAACTGAATAATTAAAAATAAGAGAACAACTATTAAGCCACATAATAACCAGTACATTTACTCATCAAAAGTAAGAGAAACTTAGCTTTTATTAAACATAGGCAATTACCGACCGAGTTTAAGACTTCCACGTTCCACCTGACCATAGATTGGCTAAGCCAAATATCTCTTTAGTTTATCACCCCTGTGCCATATTACAAGCATGAATGTGGGATATCATGGGATAAAACAACCCAAACACAACCAAGGGAGTCTAAAGGTTAAACCACATCCACCCTCTCCATATTGTGATCATACCTAAACAGGTATCGAGATCACAAAACCAAACCGATATTGGATGCCTCAGAATTTCTTCACCATCCTTAAGGAATTTTCCTATCTCTACCCTCAAGTTTTACCGTGCACCTAACCATTACCGGTCAGGGGATTACTAGGACTTTGGGAATTTTTTATGCATCCAACTCACAAAATAGAAGAAAATATAGATCAATAACTTAAAAATTATCCTCTTCGAGGGGGCAACCTCTTTTACATTACATAAATGAAAAATTCTTGGATGCTTCAAATGAAAAAACATCCTTTTTATATATAGGAGTCTAAGAGGTCACAATATAATAAGAGCCTAGATAACAATAAGAATCTAATGGAACAACAATAAAAATAGTGGGCTTCTATGGGGCACAATAATAACAATATGGGGACTACATGGGCACAATAATAACAATAAGGGGGCTACACTAACAATACAAATAAGCAGTTATACTAGTATTATAGGGACTTAACATGCCCATCTCCTTAAAAAAAGTGTTGTCCTCAACAGTTGAGTATTTTTAGATGTTTTTGTATAAAATTATCATCCTCCGATGTGGAATCTTCAATGGGTAAGTTCTTCCATTTGATGAGATACTCTGAAATTGATCAATTTTGTAGTTGTGGAGTTTTTTGTTTCTGCGATTGCTTCAAGTTCCAATGTGATTTTTTCTTCTTGGTCAAGTTCTGGTAATATTGTTTGAACTGGGAGCTTTTCACCTATAACCTTATTTAAATATGAAACATGGAAAACAGGGTGCACTCAAGATGATGTAGGAAACTCCAATTTATATGCCATAGTACCAATCTTTTGCAACACCTTGTAAGGACCATAGTACTTTGGCAATAATTTAGTATCCTTCTTGTTAGCTTAGGTATGTCAGCGATCACATGACTCTTTCATTTTTTTTCCACAAATTCATAGGTCAATTGTTTTTACTTTTTCGAACATGTTCTCAAAAATTAATTTTGGTCACTGAAGAGGTCTAAATCATGTTTGTTGCTCCTTCATTTCATTCATCACCACCATTGTGAAGGTCATCACCATTATCAGTTTCAATGTCACCCTCTCCATCATCATCATTGAAGAGGTCTAGGGTTAGGTAACTCCATCTCATATAGTTCAAGTCTAGGTTCATCTCTGCCTTTGAAAAATTTTCAAATTTTCATTGAACACAAGGCAACAATCCTCCATTCCATTCATAAAACCATAATGAAGGATCTAGCTTGTTTATGAAGGATGTAACTAATCTTGTTTCATAGGCTCAAGTTCTAAAAAGTTCAAAGCATCTCATCTTTGTCTCACTCTTTCATGAAAAATTGAACAATTCTGTCTTTTAAGGACCAAAAATTCATCTTGACTGTAAGAGTTTCAAGGGAGGTCATTTTGACCTACCATCCCAATCAAATGCAATCGGAGAGTTATTTCAAGCTTCAAATATTCATTATCTATCTTGAAAAGGCCATATCCAATGTGAAAGTTATACTACAAGGAAAAGACCCTCTAGTTGATGTTTTTGAGGAACCCCTTATAAAAATACCCCAGACATCCGTTTCTAGTGGAGGTTACTAGAGGAGGTTGGTGGGTGGAGGTTTTTGACGATGTTTTTTTTCCGGTGCGCTTATCATCCTAAACTGCACTGGTGCGTTCAACAAGAGAAAGCACCGGTGTGCACAAAACATTGGCACACTGGACACCGTGCGCTCCGTACACAGTTGCCCGGTGCATATTATTACTGTAGCGCACTGGTGCTTTACAGAGATTCTACACCAGTGCGTTCTAAAACCTCGCGCCAAAATAGAAACCACCCGGTGCGGTCTTAAGAAACCACACCGATGCGCTTATAAAACCTCGTGCATAGGAACAGGGTTCAATAAAAAAAAATTCGGCCAAAAAATAACATTTTTCACTTTTCTCAGTGCTCCAAAGCTCTCAAGCACTGGTACAATTTATCCTTGTCCAATCCGCCCTGACATTGGCGCTCCTATTGCATCCATTGCACGCATTGCTATTGTGCATTGCCCACCAATCTCTAGCTTGAATTTTGCAAAACGGTGGGTAAGTTTTCTTTTGAAAATTCTACAGCCAATATGCCTCCTAGATGGCCAAATGTATAGGTATTTTTCTTGTTTTTCCATAATTAAGCCTTTTAGCAGATTAAAATTTCAAATTACCTTAAAATTAACCATTTAAAATAAGAAGAAAAAAAATTGTCACGCGATGCGCTCGAGCTGTTCTGCTCATACTGGTTCGTGGTGCTGCCTGTAAATTTATAGGCCACACCACAACTAGTGCTAACGGTATCCACACCGGTTCCGGGGTGGTACCAAAACATGCACCATGTTATTTTAAAATTTAAAAAAAAGTGAAGTGCGGTTGGTTACCATGTGGAATAGCAAAAATGCGGTGCGTTGACTTAAGTATCCGCCTTGGGGCGGGTATTTTTGTCAGTGCACCGCATTCCACATTTCGACAAGGTCAACGGTGCGGCCTGGTAAAAGACCACACCGTTGACTATGTAATGATGTCAGGATGTCGGTGCCCTGACCGAACTATACGCCCTGGGGCATAGAGTTTATTCAACGCATCGCACTCCTGACACCATCCATAGTCAAAAGTGCGCTAAAAATTTTCAGGTGCACCGCTGCCGATGCGGTGAATATTTTCTGGTGCACCGTCATCAGTGCGTGACAAAATAAGATGCACTGGTATTGGTGCATGCCTGTTTTTTGTGGTGCACTGACTGTTTTTTTCCAAAAAAATGTATATATTTATATTCCTAAATACATGTCTCATTTAATAAAAAAATTGTATTTAATATGTCAATCATTCAAAGACATGAAAGGAGAGAAGATATGGAACAACAATAATAACAAGCAGACTAGTATAACATGGTCCACTTGTGGGAGGCACAAGAGAGGGTGAGAGATGCGTACCCTCTCCCTATTAGAGAAGCTACCCAGGGGCTCCTAAGGCAGGCAGGCCTACTCAAGTTCTATGAGGCTACTTCCCTAAAGGGCCATGGTGTGTTTTTGAGAAATCTTATCCAAAGGTGGAATGCCCACTGACAGGCTTTCTGGGTTGGTCCTAACCAATGGTACGCTCCCACTGAGGAGGACATATATTTTATTACAGGGCTGTCGAGGAGAGGGGTGGATTTTCCCTCATTCCCAGAGGTTCTAGCTCGCTATGCAGTAGGGATTCATTTGGTGAACTCAAAAAGATACATTAGTGCAGATATACTATCTCCTTAATATTTTCAGGTCTCCGAAGGTCAGTTACGTATTGCTACATTTGGTAGTGAGGAGGTGAAGTGCCTCTCACTTCTGATTTCAACCATTTCACATAACACTAGTGATGGGAAACACATTAGCTTCCCTCTTCCATTTTATGTTGATTCTTTAGTATAGGAGCCATGACTTGTTAAGTGGTCTGCCATTTTTTTGTGGAAGTTCTGTACAGCCTTAGATAGATGTCGTTCTCATGCACAAGGGAGGGTCAACTTCCATTTTTCTTCAGAGCTTTTTTATTTATTTTTTGAGAGGTTTCTAGAGACGAGGCATACTTTTGTTTGGCAGCCTCATAGGCCGATGTTGGAGGCACGAATGCACATGTGGGGACAGATGATGCCCAAGAGGGGCGAGACTGAGTTTTCCACAAGGATATCATATGATGCACTTGAGTTGCTAGCCAATGTTGACAAGCATCCCTTCGTTATGGTCCTCTGTCCTTATGATAGTTTGGATTGGTGAGGGTGTGCCAACATCCTCTTCACATATGATGAGCCGCTCGATGATAGAGGTAATATTACTGTTTTATTTAAATTTATTATAACATGTTCTTTAACTTGTTTTTATTAAATTTTGTAATGAAATTGTCTAATTATTGTTTTTTACTTGTATATATTTTGTAGACATTGGGTCTTTTGATGGCAAGGACATGCCAGCACCGCCACATGATCCAGGTGTGGATCCTGACGATGATGAGGATATGACAGATGCCAAGGATCATCAGGAGGCTGATGCAAAGAGACCTGCTCCTGCTATTCCACTAGTACCACCTTTTGCTAGAAGTGGTAGGCTTGATAGTAGATTCAGGATGGAGTTGGGAAACCAACTCTGTGCATTGATTTTTGAGGTGCGAGTCAGGCCATAGAAGCCGATGGTAGGCTAGTACATATGTGAAGAGGCATGCCGTGTGACATGTATAGCCCAATGTGATATGTCGTAGGAGCTATGACCATAGTTATGTGGCTGAGGAGGACCCTTGCACGTTATGGGCGTGGTCGAGATGCAGCATGTGATCGATAGTGCGCGAGCAGCGTCGACGCATCATATGATGATCATGATCAGGGGAGTGATCATCATTCATCTCGCACCGCTCCAGATGAGCAGCGTCCACTAGCATCGAGTAACAGTCATCATGGAGAGCAGGCTGGACCATCAACCATGTCCAGTCATCATGACAATCATGAGCAGGTTGGACCATCGACCATGTCCAGTCATCATGATGAGCAGCCGATAGTTGATCGTGATCAGCATGAGGCACTAGTACCAGATCAACATGCACGTGATGATCAACGTGTATCGATTGAGCTTGTCGAGGTTGCACCATTGACTGAGCAGGCCTCGACTAGTACTGCTATTAATGATGTACCACCAGCTGATAGATGACATTTATATTACAGTTGTATATTTTTGACATTATTCACACACACACACACACACACATATATGGTCCATGTATTTTCTATTCATTTTTCATTTGTACTTAATTTACATGTTGGTAATCATCATGATGTGTATATTGTTAAGTCATGTTAGATATGTTCATTTAGTGTGCAGCTTGCAGATAGATGTGTATGTGATAGCAATTATTTCACATGAGATGTATATTTGATTTTTGTGTTGTGATGATGTTCTATAATGCAAATTTTGTTTTGTTATATGATCATGATCACGATGATGTTAGCGAATTTGAATGTGTTTTTTAGTCAAATATTATTTTTGTACGATGGTTATCATGACCGTGATGTTTATTAATTAATTTAATATTAAATTATCATGATATTATAAAATTGTAATATTTGTAATTCTAATTGTATGTAAAATTGTAAAATTGACCTAATTGTAATTCTAATTGTATGTAAAATTATAAAATTGTAATTGTTTGTAAAATTATAAAATTGTAATTGTAATGGTATATATGTAAATTTGTAAAATTGTAATTGTATATATTTGAAATTCTTAAATTGTAAGTGTAACTGTAATTGTATATGAAATTGTAATTCTAATTCTAATTCTATGTAAAAAATTAATTGTATTACTGTGAAATGATTGTAATTGTAAAATTGTAATTGTATGTAAAATTCTAAAATTGCAATTGTAATTTTAATTGTATTTGTATGTGAAATTCTAAAAATTGTAGTTGTAATTGTAATTGTCTGTAAAATATTTGTAAAATTTTAATTGTATTAATGCGAAATGATTTTATTAAAAATTTTAAATTTGTAAATTTGTAAAATTTTTAATAATTGTAAAATAATAAATCTAGAATAATATGAATTATTGCAACATAATAAAGTTTAGAATTAATGCAAATAAATTCATGTGCTTTAGAATTATCATTATTTTATTATGATCTTACATACAAAAAAAGAACTTTATACAATACGCCATTGTTTTTGAGATCAACATAATTGCAAATTAAGTGAAATGTTGATTCTAACATTAACACAATTCAAATTACCAATTAATTCAAAATACATATTATAATGTTTCGAAAAAACCATCTTAAAAAGTATAAATATTGATGATCAAATAACACATGTACCATATCACTCTCAGTTTTCATGATCACCCTCATTATCTTCCATCTCGCATGGCATGATAACATTATTGTTCTCAAAAATATGTTTTAATCTAGGGTCATGTCTCAATACAAACCACCAATCCCTATCCAACACATCTGGGTAAAAAACACCTGGTTGTAGTGTTTGGGGAAAACATAGGGCTCCTTAGCTTCATCCCACATATTTCTAGAGCTGATATATATCAGCCTACTATCACGATATTCATTTAAATTATTCCGATCAAAGGTTTCCCACCACTTCCACCTAAAAATAACACATTGGAAAGAAGAGAAATCCACTTCAATGATTTCTTGTATCTTTCTGACATAACCTAATGTCCCTTGTACTAGGTTTTGATCACGGTGGCTAGATCAACTAGATTGATCAAACTCAACTTCCACCCCACAGCCTTGTGTGATGGTTCCAGCCTCGGCATTTTTTGTGCAAAAATGGTGTCCATATGCCCTCATAGATGGGAACAAATGCACCTATTATAAAAAAGTTAAAAAAATCATAGTGTCATGTGTCTTATAATAACCCAACAGTTAAAATAAGAAATATATATGTCTTATAATTTTCAAATGTACATATAAATTAAATAGATTATTACCGAGTTTCTGCACCCAATCCCTACGTTTAGCGCATCCTCTTCAGCATGCGGGTAACGACCGATTGCACCATATTTCTCTCTGACTTGGTCAGCAACCCAACTGTGGGGGCATATTTTTGGCATATTTTATTTTAAATGATCGGGATAAGGCACACTTCTACCATTCAACCATCTAAATCCTTTCCTGTCACTATCCCATTTCATCATCTTGTGTTCATACAATGTGACCCATGGTTGTGTCACTTCAGAATTGTAAAGAACAAATTTATTGATTGCTTCAATTTCTACATTCGCTAATGAAATCAAACCGAAATTATATAGTACATAGTGATCAAAATATACATTATATCGAAGTTCAACATGAATATTTACTTTTTGTAAATTTGAAAAATTCTAAGTCGCTTACTCTTTATCAAGAACTTTTTTCCTCTCATTTGGAGAAACTCCCCTTCTCTTTTTTCTTCATCCCTTTCGTCGTCCCAAATCACCACACCTGGTCTGTTTTCGATCTGCTTGATGTACTCACTAGCATAATAGAAAGACTCATACGATATGTACCCCTCTGCCATAGACCCCTTGGGTTTTTCCCTTTGTCGAACAAAACCTTTCAATTTCTTCATGTACCTCTCTAAGAAGAACATCCAACAACAACAAACCACCCCAACTAATTCAACCTCATCTACTAGGTGGATTAGAAGGTGAACCTGCACGTCCATGAAACTCGTCAGCAGTTCCTTCTGAAACATACAAACAATCTCAACTATCTCTTGACGCCACCGTGGAATGCTAGCCACATGAATCTCCTTTGATGTGATCCAACTTACAAATGCAGATAATTTAGATATGGCACATCCTAGGTCTTGAGGGAATTCATGTTTCACACACCCACACACAAACAAAGGATAATGACACTGCAAAGTTATAAACACGTGCAATAATATACAAAATTAGTTATGTTTTATGATCCCTGCATGGGATAAATTTTATTAATATAACAAATAATAAAATCATGATTTTGAAATTATACATACTCTTAGAAGATTCAAATGGTCATGCTATTTCAACCCTAACAAATGGTCATCCACGGTGAAGCAGCACCGTAGTGAAGACCAGTATGAAGATGGCACCCTCACACCCATTATAACTTCCTTTGCCAAAGAAAGATCATATTTTTTAAAAATCCATGGGACATCACCTTCTTTGAAATACCATGAATTAGAGGGACCAACGCCTACCTCTGATCCTGTACTTTTTAATCATCTTGGAAAATGTTTCTTTTTAGTTTTTGAAGTAATAAGATCTTTCCTAACAACTAATGTGTCACTTTGTTTTGATGATATGTTCCTCCATAAAGAAGATGAAACATTTTTAAATATATGCATGAGATATAATAAGTGGGTAATCCTAAGATGCTCCCAATATGAGAGGTTATAAAAGATAGATTTCCTTTTCATCCCTACAGGAATTTTCTCAACATAGGTGTCGAAGAATTCTAGATCATCAAACATAGGCTCACCATTTGAATCGAACATTTCTATGAACTCCTTCTCCTTCTCTCTCTCATATGCTCTAAGCCATTCAGCTGGTGTCATTATTGGAGGCCTTTGGGTTCTCTCTTGTTTACCATTGAAAGTGGATGTTGCTCTTCCATAAGGGTGTTCTTCTGGGAGGAATACCCTGGAGAAATCATACACTGGCTTTCAAAGGTCCTTGGACCATCTAGCTTTAAGAGAAGGTCCACAACATTTACATCCAAAATACCCTTTTGTTACAAGACCTGCGAGATTATTATATACAATTAATATGAATGGCACGTTAAAGATCAATATCATGAAGATCAAAACAATTACAATGAATTAAATAACTAATATGTGAAAGAATATTGTTATGTATATAAACAAATCAATAAATTAAACATGTAATTTACCAGAGAAAACTCCTAAGCCTAGATAATCATGTGTCATGTAAGCACATATACCATAAGAAGTACAACTCCTCTCTACTATGATGGGTCTTGATACATCGTATATATTTATCCCATCCCATAATTCCTTCAATTCATCTACCAGTGGTTGTAAGTAGACATCCATATTCTTCACTTGTCTTCTACCAGGGACTATGAGAGCCAACATAAGATGTTCATTCTTCATAGAAAACCATGGGGGGATATTGTTATTGATCACTACTACAGGCCAAAAAGCATAGTTGGTGTTATGGAGGGAATATGGGTTGATTCTATCCATGACTATGCTGAGTCGTAGACTTCGTACTTCATCCTTGAATTTTTTTGGCCATGTATCCTCTATATGCTTCATGGATATTGAATCAGTTGGGATTCGCACAACTCCCAACTCACATTTGTGTGAGGCATGCCATCTCTGCAACATATCTAATTCTTTGCAACGAAAGAGCCTTTGAATCCTTGGGATTATAGGCATGTTCCTCAATATTTTAAAAGGAGTACCAATACGTGATTTACCCTTCTTTTTTTATTTATCATACCTGTCATGCCTATATTTTAGACATATATCTTTGTCCACATATTATCCTCTATATATAATACAATCATTTGGACATGAATGATATGATGTGTACTCAACACCCAACATTTTCAACAATTTCTATGCCTCTTCACAGCTACCAGGCAAGACATTATCACTCGGAAGAACCTTATCTTTGAATAACCTGTAGTTGGTGATCATGGAAAAATATATTAATAAATGTACATTAATGTGGATATAATTATTAACATTCATAAAATTTACCATTTGTAATGTTCATTGTACTGTACTGATTATATTTTTGAAATCTATATAAAGGAGGACTTTATGGTACTTACCTCAAAATTTTTGAGAAACATGCATTCGACAAGCCAAAATTTGCTTTCAAGTTGTACAGTAACATCGTTGTCTGCAACTGGGTAGACTTTGGTTGACCACCAGGTCCAAAGAGAGGGGTGGTGGAAGAAAATTTAAGGGTTTCGAAAAATGTGTAAGTGACATGAGCATCATCCCCTAGATGCTCATCGTTTTGGAATGCATCTAACAACACTGTCTCCATGGAAATCGTATCCCTTAAGTAATCATCCATACCAACCTCTATTTGATTGCCTCCATTGCCAGCTTGTGAAGAACTATTATTGATGTAGTCATTCCTAATTGGTGAATCTGGACGTAGCAGGAATTGAATCGGTGGTTGATTCAACCATTCTTGGTATCGTTTCTCTCTGATTTTTTCTCTTAATTTAGTATTCTCTCGATTTTACATTTTCGTGGGGTGCAACGGAAGATGGTAGGTAGGTTGCTCATCATCACTAGAATCCTAATAATTTTAAAAAAATATTTGAACATGATTAGTACAAAATATATGATATTAATTAGTAACCACGTTGAAAATATTGCATGATTAATTGGTTTGACGTCGAAATAATTACATTAATCAATATACCAAACAATTATAATTATTACTGTCATTGTCCCAGGATTGTGGCTAGAAGATGAAATATTGTTACAATTGGCACGGTGAAGCAGCTGTCCATTTTCATCTACCAAATGCACCTTGCGATATGCTGCTCCTGATAAGAGCTTCCAACGTTTTGGAGCTAACGTTTGAATATTTTGTGCATCTGAACTTGATTATGAATCTGCACGAACCTAAAAATTTGTATAAATTATAAATTTAATTAATTTTTGCATGATTGACATGGATAAAAAACATAAATTCAATTAGATAATGAAAATATAAATAAAATATGAAGTAAATATTAAGTCTCGAGATGGATAGGGAGAACTCTGTGATGGAATTTGAAAAATATTATAGAAAGAACTGGATTTTGAATAATTGTCCATTTGATATAATTATGATATTTTCTCCCTACATTTGAGCAAAATCAACAATAAATTTCGGTTCACACACCTAAAAGTAATTTCGGTGCCTTAAAAATTCGCTTCTTGTTATCGGTGCTAATGTACAGATCACCGCACTGGTTTGTTTTCGTTACTGCACTCTAGTGCCATGATATAAATGGACGCATCGGTGCGATGATATTAAGTGACGCACCGGCAACAAATAACCGCAAATAAAAAAAGTGCAACTCTATTTTCTTTAAGTGAAAAAAAAGCGGTAAATTGAAAAATGGGTGGCAAAATATTTTCGAAAAATCTAATTTCATAAAACAATTCTTTAGATAACTAACACTTTTCATTATTTCACTATTTTTGCAAAAAAAATTCGGCTAGAGATTTGCATATCATACCTAGAGCAACAAGAGCATGAGAGTGGTATGTGAGCAAATAACATATGTTCGAACAAAAGTATTCACACAATCAAAATTTTAAAACCTCAGCATCAAACCCTGAATAATTGTGTCCAGATCCCATGATTAAATTTGATTATTTTTTTACTTTTCCTCGCCGTTTTTTTTACGAAGTAAGAAAAAAAAATTCAATTTCTTTATAATTTTTAGAAACAAAATTAAAAAAAATTCCATTTTGACCCTAAACACTACATTATTTTTGTTTTTCCTCTTCTCCATGTTTTTGTGATTTTAGAATTAGGGCTTTTCACTTTAGATTATAGGTTTGTATTGCTATATATGCCTAATACATCCAACCACTCGGATGACTTCATAGTCGTATCCAATCCACAGCCACCATATAATTTCAAAAGAACATTTTTTTTTATCGAAAATCATGCGTAACTATATAATGTTAAAATTATATTATCCTAGCGCACCACAAAAGTACTGTATAATAAAAAAAATTTAAAAACATTTTTTAATCAAGTACCATATGTAAAATAGCACCAATGCACTATTTCATTATGGCACATCGCGAATGTGTTGGTTCACAAAAAAAATTTATTGTGTTAATTTAAAAATTATGTAACATATAACGCACCACACCGGGTCTCCTAGTTGGATGAGAGTATCATATGGTGGTCCCTTGTTTTCACGGGGCGTTTATGCTACAAAACTAACACCGGATGATTTTTATTATTTTCTCTATGTTAATCGGTGTGAGGTTAAATATGTAATGCATTGCCACTCCTTGTTGACATAGAACACAATACAATCTATTATATCGTTTTTAAAGATTTCCGTTTATAAGACCCCATGCACCGACGTCGTGTGTACAAACATAATGGTGCAGCTGGTTTCGATATTTTTTTTTTATCTAAAAAGTCAACAATTACTTAAACATATAAATGAATGATATGGTAAAGGTTTCATAATCGATAAAGAAATGATCGACAAGAGATCAAGTAACTAAAAATATTGATAACACATCAAGAAAAGAAAAAAGGAAAGTTCTTTGTCAATTCTTTACGTAAAATGCTATTTTTGAACTATATGTATGTTTAACTAATATGTATTGTTTATTGTGTATCATGAAGAGCCAAAAAAAATGACGAAGCTCAATAATATTATTTCGATCTAGAATCGAAAGAGCATAAAAGCTTGATGGAAAAATGGAAAAAGGATGAATTAGGTGAATGAAAACATACTATCGATCCAATATGAGTTTCTTTCTATAATTTTCATGAACAATATACTTAAAATTATTAGATAACATGTGTCAAACAATCTATTAATTCACATTTGTTTAATGTTCTAATAATGGACCAAAATCGAAAGGAATGTTGTTCTAAGAAAACGAATTGCGCCTTAGCTATCCGGGAGTGGTGCCGGAGGTTAATGAAAGGGGGAAACTTTTACAAAAGTCAGAGGGATCTAGTGGAAGGAATGTATAGACGTTCTTTCCACTTAAAATACGTAAATCAATCTAATGATTCCAATAACAAAATTTATCTAAACTACAAGAAGAAGTTTCCGTAGAATTGGTCAATGAGACATGTTAGACTTTTAATAGCAACAACATACAACAACAAAATAAGGAATGAAAAAGTAATATACCTTTAAATGTTTGTGTAGAATTATTTATAAATACCGTTTTCATATATTTACTTTTCATATATCAATATAAAAATTAAATAGTCTATTGTCATGTTACATTTTCAGAGGATTATGAGAATCTATCACATGAACGTAGCCGATATCACAAATATTCTAGTAGGAATGTCCAAAAGGGTACAAGGAGATGGTCAAAACATGGACAAAATTGAATCACAAGAAGAGCCATCTCAACAACATTGTGCTTCAAATGTAGTATGTAATCATTGAATTTTCCGATGATTAGGTACAATAAATAAACAATTTAGCATTAAATATTAATTTTCAAGTATTTTCGTAGAAAAGAAAAGAAAATGAAACCCATTCAAGACATAAAGTAGGACGACAAGGAAGAAAAGGTTGATATTTGAAGTTTGTGAGTAATTGTTACTTCCTTATAACAACCTAACTAGATTTAATTTTGTATTTTAAGTTTTTTTACAAAATCATCAATCGAATGTCTTCAAACAGATGCTAACATACAAAGAAGAACCATTAAACAAATTGATTGGAATTGGGTTAAATGTGGGGTTTTGAGTATATGCTGGCATATCATAAATTAAATGTGTAATTTGTAAGAATCTATTGATCTTGTTTTACTTAGGTCCGTTTATAATTAATGTAACAAAAAATATATTATATTAAATATATAATTTGTTATGGGGTATAAAAATTGCAAGAAACAAAGTATGGAACTGTACAACAGATGAAATCTTGAAAGATGACATGGTACATGGTTTTGAAAGAATGTATAGTTACATTCAATTGTTGCTATTGTATGTCATTTATTTTCAATTTACATTGATGTATATTATTTAATATTGAAATTTTATTTTTTCTCACCAATTTATACACACTCACATGCTTTATTTTTATGTTTGTAGAAGGAAGGTGAACAAGTACAAAAATCAACACCGTGAACAAAACATTCCTAAAAATAACCAACCATGGAGGTAGCTCTAGCAAAGGACAAATACCAAGTGAAGAATGAAGATCACTATATTTGGATGTTAAAGCAAGGCGTTATATTTTTTGAAATATTTGTGTGTGAAATCGGCATAGATTGTTTAGTGTAATGGACACGTTGTCCCAATTGATAGGCAAAAGGATACCAATAATCGTCCCATTCTCGTCCATAAAGATCGTTTATAGATACATATATAATAATAATAAAATATGTTTTAATTTATTCTATTCCGTTCTACATTGTCGTTGTGAAATGTAACACCACCGATTAAATTTATGGATGATTAAATATTATAATGAAGAGATGTGAAATTTATGATATGATATAACAAATCAATCTAAATATCACATTCAAATGCCCCAATAAAAATTTAATTCATATGAATAATGTTATAAGATATATATGTGTCGACTTTTGATGAATAATGATTTTTTTAAAATACAATAATTGTGATATGATATAACAAATTAATCCAAACATCACATTTAAATGAATTAATAAAAATTTAATTAATATGGATATTGTTATAAGACGTGTCGATTTTTGATGAATAATGAATTTTTAAAAAATCACAATAATCGCACCGTGATTGTAGATGTTTCTAAAATATACAAAATGAATACCTAAGATAAAAGAAGTTACTATACACCGCATTTGTATGCCGGTGCAAGGCAAATGAAGGTGTCTCTACGACATATGTGGGCACCACAAATACCAAAACCAATTAAAAATCTCGGTGCGTTTGTGAAATACTCGTGGACCGTTGCGTTTATGTGAGACTATTCATTGGTGCATTTGTACGACCTATGGGCACCGCAAAAATACCAATACCAATTATAAATCTCTCGTGTGTTTGTCTGATACGCGCACTCATGCATTTCTATAAGTCTACGTACCAAAGGTGCATTAAGAATACCAATGGGCACAACACAAAATACCAAGACCAACTAGAATGACCCCGTGTGTTGTATCACCAACACTACATTCGTGCGGTTTAATCTCGATGCATCTTGCATGCGCTTTTCAACCACCCCCGAGCCACCTTTCTATATGACATGCACTGTAAAGACGTTGAAACCTTGGTAGCGCACCGATGAAAAAAAAATTGTAATAACCTTAAATTATTCAGCTTTTTTATTTGTGTTGAATTTTCGTTAAAAGCTATGCCAAAACCTCCGTAACCATAAATGGATGTTATAGAATTTTTTTTTTGACAATTTTGGCCAATTTTATAACACTAAAAACTTCCTTCATAACCTTCACTACGTATCTTTTTTCTAGCGATGATATCTTTTTCTTTCTCAACCGGCTTGGTTAAAGACAAACCCCGCACTTTTCTTCTTTTGAATGATTTCGCACTTGCAGCTTGATGGTGATGTTTTTCCAAAGTGTTTCAAGTGCATCATCTCCTCGACAACAATATTTGTTTTAATGGTTTCAATTGTCTCAACTATCTCTTCCTATTCTATCATTGGATTTAGATTTGTCTTCTTTATATACATAGGATTGAATTTTATCGTAGTAGTTACCGTGTAACAAGAGCCTCTCTCCCTCTAGCTCCTTGAATTTATGTCCCATGACCGGAGTAAGAAGGATGGAACTAGTATCAACCTACTTCTCCACCTCCCGTTAAATATTTTCCAACCACTCGATCGGTTGGAATACTTTTCAATTTCAGCTTAAACTCATGAATGAAAGGGGTCGGCTTGAACTTAACTCTTAATTTAATTATGGCACCCAAGGGTTCATATAACCATTTGAAACTCGTTGCTAAACTTTAAGACTTGTAAATATCCTTTCCCGTTTGTTGTCCAAAATTCCTACCGTTGCATATAAAAGGCCCTAGTTGGTTTTTTAATCTTGAACCTGCCTTTCCAATCAAAGGAAATTGATTTCATATAAATTCAATATTTTTCTAATGTATTCAAAGCAAATATCCTCATTGGGAGGTATTTTGGAAGCTTGTACGCAACTAGCTAACTTCCATACACTTTGATATCTCAGATTCTTGTAAAAATGTCACTCTTTATTTTACCTCGATTTGATAATCGTAGAACCTTTTTTATTTCTTCACTAAATCTAGGTTGAATGTTATCGCTAAGACTATTAACTACTTGATAAAAAATAATCAATGACCTTTTCTAAAACAAAATTCAATGGAATCCTTTCTGATCAAGGTTGTCCAAAAGACAATAGATCGTGGATTACCCTTTGTGTCCAGCTTTTGTAGGCTAAATCGCAAAACCTTTATGATTGGAAACATATAAACATATCAAAAAATATCGAGCAAGGTTTGAAAATACTCCTTCTTCGGGAAAGTTTTATTCGCTGACCAAGAATGGCATCTGCTAGGTATTGGGAAAATTTGAAAGCTGCCGCCAGAGCCCACCTCGGGGAAAAAATATGGATAGGAAACAAAGAATAGGTTTTATTCATACAGCCACAATGAAATACCCTAAAATACAGACAAGATAGTCACAATTTGGTTGGTTATCAAAACATGGTAGTTAAGTATGGAGGCAAGGGATTGTTTTTAGGATTTTCAACAATGGAGGGAGAAAGTTCAAAGTTACTAAACCTTTTAAGGAAGTATAACTTTCAAGCAAAGCTCGTGTTGAGGGTTTCAATTCGTAAAGATACCTCGTGCTGTGGTTGATTCTGTAGCATTTGATTGATAGATTGAGCAATGATTGTAAATAGGATTTCTTGGTTTGGGGTCACTTTCCATTTAGAAAATAGCTGGTTTGGCACCGTCTAACGATTTCATGGAACCGATAGGTTTCCTGAAATATGTATTTGGGCAGATTAGAATTCCTCAATTGAATATCATTTTCCTAATCAACAAATTTATCAAAGGCTCCATGAATGGAGATCTAGAAGGTACCTATTAGTTGGCGTTGTCATTGATTTTGGAAGTTCTTATTAGCCAAAATGGGTGTGGTTGACATCTAATCGCTATTGGAAGAGGGTTTTCGCTATGGTGCTCTAGGAAGTCATTAATTTTAATTATTGAATTAATAAGTTTAATTTATGCCTACTAGGATTTCGAAAATTGTGAATTTGGTCTCTAAAGGTGGTCTAGGTATAAATGTGTTTCAATCTTGGGAACTGCAATGGATTTCGTGTCTTTTTCCATTAAAATAAACAAAAAATAATGAAACAAATGTAAGGAGAGGTTTCAATATTTTTGAAAATCGAGACTTTATTTTTTGGTGCTGTGGGTGGTTATTTCAAATATTGGTGGTTTATCGCATGCCATTGGAAGCAATTTAGTGGTTTATCGCATGGAAAAAAAGTAGTTTGGAAATTTCGACCTGGGTGTGGATAGAAATATTGAAAAGGCATGGGAGTTGTGGATAAAACCACACATTTCTCACCCCCGCTGATTTATACATTGGAATGTTGGGGAGTCCGAAACCGATTTTAGGCCGTGATTTGTGTGGTGCCAACTTGTCGATTGACTTTTTGTGTTGTGGGTTCTCAAAGAGGTGGGGTCAGAATTTACAATATGGAGGTAGATATAAAGTGGGTCGTGTATTATATATGTAGAGAGTTAAAATGAAAGCTGGAGGGGATAAATGTAATAAGCTTTAAATATATTAAGTAGGAGATTATGAAAGGAAAGGGGACCCATTAAATATTTTATTTCATGCCTTTAAACATTGGATAAGTGGGTTTTTGCATTTTTATGAAAAGGAAGAGTTAGTTAATGGGAAAAAAGTGATTTTTAGTAATAATGGGTTTTTTCAAAGGGGAAAAGGGTTTTTGAGGGGAACAAGGGTTTTTAAAAGGGGAAAATACTTTGAAGGGAAAAAGTGTTAGATAAGGGTGAATGGTTTCCAAAGGTAAAAGTGTTTTTAGGATAAGGGGAAATGTTAGAAAAACATTAAGTAAAAAGAGATTAACCGAATGATGCTTTCCATAACTTTTGAAAGTATCCCACCTACCCTTTTATTTATCCTAAGATTTTTTATTTCTTTATTGGGTGAATTTAGTTCTTTGCTGAATTTTTATTTTCTATTTGATAAGAAAAACTAACTTATTTATAACCTTATATCTTCGAATGGCTCGCATTCAACTTATGAGATTATTTTATTCTACCTAACTACCGATCTACCAATATTAAATGGTTTGGCCAGATTTTTATTCACCAATTATCATGACGTGAAATTTAAAGGCATTAACACAACTGAAAACCAAGAATATCATGAATTGTGGAATTTGGACAAGTTGCACACATTTTAATTTGCAAAAGTATAGTAAACTAAGAGTGGTGGCATTTGAATGTGCAACACTTTCAAAATTTATTTTTGTTTCTTTTTTTGGTGGGGCTCACATTTTATATATTATTTTATCTTTCTTTATTTTGGTCCTTTGATTTTTCTTCTAGGACATGCCCTTTTCATTTTTTAATATGGAAAAAATACTTTAAAGAAAAGAAGGCAGTTATTGAAGACTAAACATATTCAATTCAAAATTATGATCCATATTGTTATAGGACCTCACACAATTCACTGGTGGTGGCATCTCTTGGTGAGATGTCACAATTTTTTATTAGTGGCCCGTAACATTGACTTTTATTTTCTTGGAACTTTCTATGATTCCTTTTATTCAAACATGTTAGCGTTAAAGTATCTTTTAAAGATTAAGATTTCCTCTGTGCTTCAACTTTAGAATATAATCATCCAATCCAATCTAAAATTTCTATGATATTTGACAGCGTGAATAAAATAAAAACAATGTACTACCTGTTAACTGGGTGAAAATAGTGCTTTAGCATTTGACCATTCAATGTCCACTAGTAGACTTTCCATCTAATTATTTCAAGAAAATGCATTGCCTCTTTAACCATAAATGATGCAAGGGCCATTCTAGAGAAAGTCACCTCATGCTTTCCTTTATCTTCCTTTCTGAATCCAATTTTAGTACTTGATCACCTATGAATAAATCATCTTAGTTTTTATTAAAGATATTTTTTACTCTTGGTCTGAATCACTAGATTTGATATAAACTTTCCGGTTTGTTGCAAATGAATTGTTTTATTTATCCTCCCTTGGATGTCATTTGGTTCTATTGAATGCTCTTGAATCATTTTCATTACTAGCACTCCTAATGAATATGGAAAAACAACATCCATCCCATATACCAATTGATAGGGTGATGTACCAATATATTTCTTTGGGTAGTTAATCTATCCGCCCATAGCACATTAACCAACCTTTTATTCAGGGTTTTCTTGTTATCTTCTAATGTGCCTTCTTGATAAAGTGGTTGTGATTTTGATTGAAGATTCTGCTAGTCCATTAGATTTGATGGTAATAGGTAATGGAATTACCAAGGGTGATATGGTATTTACAAAAAAAATAATCACTTTCTTGGATTTGAAGGTAGGAGAATTATCGCAATGAGCTTTTGTGGGCATAAAATATAGAAAGATGTTTTTTCTCAAGAAAAGAGATAACACAGTTTGGGCTTGTCTAGTAAGGTGCTTATATCCACTTGGTAAAGTAATTAGTGGTTATCAATGTCCATTTATGCTAGGCAAAGGAGGGTGGGTGAATCATCAATGAAGTCAAACGTATTAAGTTGAAATGGAATTTCTACCGAGATAGGTTTGAGGCAAGAATGGTAACATTTTCTTTCTTCCTTCAAGTATTTGAAATTTGTGATGTGGAAGTCACATACCCTGTGAAATTGAAAAGGGTGGGCCAAGAAAACTTTCCCCTCAAAATTTTGTTATCATTTGTTTCCTTTCATGAGATGTCCTCCACAATCTCCTCGCATGAAATTCCCGGATGACTTTGTCGCCTTCATCTTTTAATAAACACTTTAATATATTTACTCACATCTTCTCAAAATAAAACATTATCTAAGATACAATATTTCATTTCTTTCATTTTAAGAATCTACTTTTGGTTCTAGATAAACAAGAAGGAGCTTGTAGGTTAAGTAAAATAAACACATGGTTGATACTAAAAGACCTATAAAAGCTTCAATATTCTGGAGTCGCCATATTTTCCGATCATCTGTATTGAATGAAATTTATATCTAAATGCCTAAGAAGTTCGATCGAGCCACGCATTTTTCCAAACTCGGGGCCTTTGATCGATTTTGTAGGCTTGATTTCAATGTCATATTCTAGTATTGTGGCAATCCATTTTCCTATTTTTCCATCAGCCCATTCTAAGTTAATGTCCTTTACAACCGAGTTTGGAAGGTATGCTATTATGTGGAGAGTATGTAATGTACAGGGCCCGAAATCTTTATGGCTTTCACTAAATCAAGAGCTTTTTTTTCATGATATTATACTTTGCCGTTGCATCTCTCAAAGTTTTATTTAGAAGAAAGAAATGGGTTGTTCAAGATCCTCATCATTCTTTTGGAACAAGACCGCTAGAATGGTGTGTTGTGAAGAAAATTAAAATGCTATGAAATCTTGTTAAAATTAGGACTGCTGAACAAGTGTTTGCAAGTGCTTATTTTAATACTTCAAAGGACTACTTAGCCTCTACTTTCCATTTAAGTCTTGAATCATTTTTCAACATGTTCTTTAAGTTCCTAATTATTTCTCGCTAAGTTAGGATGAATCTTTTAAGAAATTTTATTTTGCCTAAAAATTCTTGTAATTCTCTGATTTTTCTCGATGACTGATATTTAGGATTTCTTCTATTCTAGCTAGATCAATTCTAATGCCCTCATTCGAAATGATGTTTTGATTTTCTTTCTTCTAATCCAAAAAGTGATTTTTTAGGATTTAAGGATATGCCAAACTTTCGCACTTTTTATGAACACTTTTCCCGCATGATCTAGGTGTTCATTATATGATTTGGAAAACACTCGTGATATCTTCTAGGAAAAATGACTAAAAATTCATGGATTACTTTGCAAAGGCTATATCCATAGCTCTTTGAATGTTTCTCCAACATTCATTAGTCCAAAGGGAATTTTCTGTGTACATGAAAAGTTCCTATGAGTGGTAAATGCAAACTTCTTTTCTTGATATTTAGGTTGACTGAAGATTTGCTTTGTATCCTGCAAAATTCATCAAGCAATGAAATTCTCGATGACCCTACTACCCTCTATAGAATGTGGTCCATTTTAGGAGGATAAGCATCCTTTAGTGATACTTTGTTTAGGTTTTTGAAATCAAATAATACAGTCCGATTTATCATGTTTTCCTTTTAGTGGGGACTAAAATAGATACCAAATCGAATATCTAATGTTGTGCTATGATTTCAAGATCATACATCCTTAACTTTTCTATTAATGGCATAATAAAACGATACTCATTCCAGCTTTCGGCCAAAGGGCTTCGATTTTCTTTAATTGGTATCTATGTTGGATAATGGTATCATAATACTTCGAGGCCTTCATAATTCTCAAGTAAAGATGTCCCGGAAATATTTAAACAACTAATGTATCAAATTTTGAGCCGGAGGTAATGCCTTAGATATCTTGATAAGATTGAGTTTTTCTTCTCGTTCCTATGTTACATTCCTCTATATCCGACCTTAGAGGATCCATTTTAGGTTTTCTATCTTACATCATTGAGCCAAAAGAGATTCTCTAATGGGGCTAATCCTTGTGCAAAAGGTTTTCTTCGAGGTTTAAAACTTCGATTCATCATTGGTTAATTCCTCAATTTCTATTGTTTCTAATTTTTCTTCATTTATACTTTAGTGAATCTATTTGGTTATATTTTATTTACATCATTTACATATATATCATTATTTATGGTATAATGTAATGTACAACCATTGTCTACATTACAGCTTTTGAAATTCTCCTCGAATTCATAAAATCTTTGTAAATTTGTAGTCTTGTGAGAAAGATTTGTCAATACATCAAATTAAGACGATGGTTTGGCCACCTAGACTGACTGCCAAATATTAGACTGATGATTTGACTTAAAGGTAACCTGATGTGTTGAAAGTGTCTGAACTATGTGACTGTATTTCATTTTGAATAACACAAAGCTATTATTTAAGAAAACAATGAGTTGTTTGCCAAGTCAGATGTTGCCTAAGTCTAGAGGTTACCACAATATATCCCTGACTTAATATTTTGTTGATGTACTGTCTCTATTATAGAGAACACTTTTATTCTGTAAGTTTTCTGTATGATTTGTGTGCCTAGCACTAATGAGCTTTGCATTTTACTTCCATATGTTATATATATTTGAAATTTAATCAGCATGTCCTTTTGAATGATCATTTTCTAAATTGTAGATCCAAACTCCAACTCCCATTCCTAATCTATTTACAAGGCCATAAAAATCTAAACTCCACGTAGAGACTCATGAGTTATATTTTCACTATCGACTTCTTTTGTGTTTCTCTTTCTACACCGTGATTTTATCTTTTGTCATTGTCTAAATTACATAAGATAAATGAGTCGAGATCGAATGAAAGGAATAGATGTGATAATTATGTCGTCTTTCTGAACTACTTACCATTTATTTCATCCAAGTTTCTCTATAAAGCCTTCCTTTGTTGACCAAATACAAAATGAAAAAGGAAATATCTAATTGTAGTGACCTTAATTTTTCTCCCCATAAGCTAGATAATAACATAAAATATTTTGGGAGGGATATCATCAACTACTATGTCCATCACAATACTCTTTGCCGGGAACTCGGACTAGAGTTACACATAGGTCTTTTATTAGGCCAAGGCATTTGACTTAACTAGAATCAAAGGAGAACATGTCTTTGTATGGTCTCGTGATGTATAAGTTCAAATTTTCCATGATAGCTTTACGCATCAAGTTATGAGATGTTCCCTAATCCGTTGTAGAATTATGTAAGATTTTATCACACGTTTAAGTTAATGTAGAATGGAGTGACACCCCCTTGTTGATGTTTTCCATTAACTGCATCAAATAAAAACTCGTGTTGATCATCATTGATGTTAACAATATCTTCACTCCTTATACACCTATGTTTAATGTTTCAAGGATGGGGGCTTTCATATGAATCATTTTTCACCATCTCTATTAAAGGAACCGGTATTTTCAATTTGGCTATCTCAATTTGGATATTGAATGGAATTTTAGTTTTGCCTAATTGAATGATTTCATCTTTTACCAATTGTGGTTTGTGTGTTTTCATCTTTTTAGTCAACATTTGGTAATTCATTTTGTGTGTCAACTATTTTATTTTCAAATTTTGTTTGGAATAGTTTGAGAAGTGCTTGAAGTTTGAGTAGTAGTACATGTGATTTCTACAATATTTGACCGGGAAGTATTCTAAGTTTCCTCATAGATCCATATTACTAGTATAGTCCTCATTGTTAGTTCCTTACTAGTATAGTCCCTTAAATTATTATTGTTAGTTCGGGGCCTAGGATTACATTATGGCCCCACTAGGATTACATTATGGCCCCATGACTCCTATATATAGAAAGGAGGTTTTGTAAGTCAGATCATCCAAGAATTTTTCATTTATGTAATAAAATGGAGGTATCCTACTTAAATGGCTTATTTATAAGGTGTTGATATCTTCTTTCTATTTTTAGAGCCGGTTACACAACATTTGGTATCGTAGCTTTGGATTCTAGGTTTCTACGTTCTTAAACAGTCATCATGGAATTTTTGCTATAATTTTTTTCTATGAATATTTGGAATATAAAATTTTAGGGTACGAGGATGAAATCCCGAGAAACTCGTCCAAAAAATTTCAAATCTTGGTCCACAATATTTTCCTCGAGATATGATCTCGTGGAAGTAATGGATTTCCTATGCTCCAAAATTTCATCTCAAAGAGGTGACTATGGGATAATCGTCATAACTCTCTCTCTCCGAGTGTCGCATTTGAATTCTATAAAATGTGGACACAAGTAAAAGTACTTTAGTTTCATGTGTATCAATTTCAAAGGCGAAGGAGGAGACAATGCACACTGGCACATCATACAAGTTTTCTCTACCGAACCAATACATAATTAGGTCAATGTGTGAGATTGGGCATAAATTTTCCTTGAAGAATCCAAATCGGGTCAGACCTATGGCATTTAAATGTAGATTCAGAGTGATACTACATGGCTGAATTTTTGTTATTGAAGATCCAAAATCATTGAGATAATCCAATTTTCAATATAGAGCTCCTCAAAAGCAAGAAAAATGTGTGTATTTTTTTCCTGAATTGCATAAGTCTTGTTTGAATAATTAAGTTGGACTGATTCCAAGGGCATATTGTAGAATAGATATCAGTATTGGGTTTTAAAATGCCCCCTAAAAAGAATTGAACACCCACTAAGCCTTCAAAAGGCTATACTATGGCTCATGAAGATGAAGAAATGCAACATGACATATCAAAATTACAAGAGAAAGTGCACCAAATTTTTCTCTCGCAACGAGGAACAAAAAATGAAATGAATGTTTTCAAGAAAAGTGTCGAAGCTACGATGGATAGTTTAAAGAATGGTATGGAAGAATAAATGGAAGGTTTGAAGGAAGACATGTAAGGTTTGAAGGAAGGTTTTTCAAAGTTGATTCCTAATGGCGGAAAGATAGTAAACTCATGATGAGAACAAAATAAATGTTAATCATGATTTCATAAACTCGTAATGTTGGATTGAATAACGACCATATTCCAAAGATGGATATGAGGAAGTTCGATGGCAAGGATCCTGTAACATGGATACTACAGATGGAGCAATATTTTGATCTCAATAATATTCAAAACCCACAAAATATATGCATTGCAACTTTACATTTAGATCAAAATGCATTTGTATGGTATCGATGGATTTTCTCCCGTAAAAAAAAATTGTCACATGGTCAAATTTTACGAAGGAAATGATAGCATATTATGACGATACAAAGATAAACACCTTCTTTAGCCAATTGATAAATCTCAAACAAAAGGGTTCAGTGGTGGAGCACATTGAGGGCTTCCAAAAATTGAATATAAGGGTAAATTATATTCTAGAGGAACACAATATTAATGTCTTCATAGGGGATTTAAAGGATAACATCCAACATGAAGTTCGCATTTGGGATTCGAATTCATTGGAGAAGACATTCAGGTTGGAAAGAAAAATTGAATGTAAATTATGGCAACAAGGAAGCCTACCACTCACATCTATAAATATGGAAGTGTTGCTACTCCTAGACTTCCACAACCTACAAGGTTGACACCACAACAATTGGAAGAAAAAAGAGAGAAAGGGCTTTGCTACAGCTTTTGATAGCTAATACACTAAAGGTCATAAGTGTGCCGAGAAGAAATTATTTTACATAGATTGTGAAGAGGAGGAATAAAATGAACAAGATACTTCAAAACAAGAGCATATACAGTAGAGGGAAACAACCGTAGAATAAGAAGAAATGAGCCCGACTATATCGTTTAATGCATTGCAGTGAATTACCACTCCTCAAAACCTCAACATAGAAGGACATATCAAGAAGAAAAAGGTAATAGTGTTGATTGATTTGGGTAGTACCCATAATTTATTCATTGTAAGGTAGCCAAGGAATTGAATTGTTTCTTATACCCAACACTGTAATGTCAACCGATGGTTGCAAATTCGAGAACCCGTAAATTTCCCTAGAAAATGCCATAATATCAAGTTGACCATGGGGGAATATGTATTGAATAATCCAATGCTTTCCATTCCAATGAGAGGTGTTGATGTCATACTAGGAGTACAATGGTTACAATCTTTAGGGATGGTAGCTTTTAATTTTCAAGAAATTTTCAAGAAATTTTTTTTTCGGAAGGAAAGGAAATAAAATTACTGGGTATCATAGGGAAGCCAGGAAAGATAATAATCTCTAATGTCATGATAAAGCTTCGAATAAATAGTGAGGTGTAATTGCACAATTAAACTCACAAGAAGTTGCAACATCGAAAACCATCTCTTTCTCTAGATCTCCAAAAAGCCTTGGACAATCATTCCAAGGTGTTCGAAACTCCCAAAGGATTTCCACCGATTCATGATCATGATCATGCTATTCATATGATTCCAAGAAGTGTTCCTCCAATCATCATGCGTTACATGATATCCTTATGTCCAAAAGAGCGAAATGGAACGTATGATTTCGAAATGTTAGAGGCTCCCTGTAATTCAACCTAGTCAAAGTTCTTTCTCTCGCTTCCAGTAGTATTGGTGCATAACAGGGATGGATCATGGTGCATGTGTCTAGATTATAGGGAGCTCAATAAACTCACTATTAAATATAAATTTCCCATCCCTTTGATTGATGAATTATTGGATGAATTACATGGAGCAATTTATTTTACCAAGTTGGATCTTCGTTCAGATACATAAAATTAGAATGAAGACTCGAAGATATTATCAAAACAACATTTCAAACTCATGAGGGTCATTATGAATTTTTGGCCATGCCTTTTGGCCTTACCAATGCACCTTCTACATTTCAAGGGTCGATGAATTCCATTTTCAAACCCTTCCTTAGAAAATTTGTGCTAGTATTTTTTGACTACATACTAATCTACAACAAGTCTATGAAGGATTATGTTCAACATGTTGACAAGGTGTTGAAACTATTGGAGGAGAAACAATTATAAGAAAAAACATCCAAATGTTTCTTTGGAGTACAAGAGGTGGGAATATCTCGGGTCATATTGTATCTCACGAGGGTGTTAAGGTAGGCCCCTAACAAAATTAAAGGCATTAAGGAAAGGAAAGTCCCCACAACCATAACGCTTGTGAGGATTTCTGTTAACAGGGTATTATCTCAAGTTTGTTAAGAATTATGGGAGAATGGTAGCACCTCTAACAACATTATTGAAGAAAGATGCATTTTCATGTACTCCTAAAGCAACTAAGGCCTTTTAACATCTTAAAGAGGCAATGTGCCTACCACCAGTCTTAGCTATGCCAGACTTCAAAAAACCTTTATTGTGGAATATGATGCCTCAGAAATGGAATTGGTGCTTAGTTGAATGCAAGAAGGAAGACCCATTGCTTTTGAATGTCCTCCAATACAAGGAAATTATTTATAGAAATCTATGTATGAGAAGGAGATGTTGGCAATATTACATGCACTAAAGAAATGGCAACCTTACCTCATGGAAAGACACTTCAAGGTAAAAAACTTATCATGATAGTGTTAAACACTTTTTGGAAAAAAAATTATCTTCTGAAGAGTAGCAAAAATGTTGGGTTATGACTTTGAAATCATTTACAAAAAATGGAATCTAAATTTTGTTGCATATGCACTCTCAAGGAAGGATGAAGAGGTGGAAGCATCACTTTCTGCAATTCCTATTATCCATCTAGATTGTATAACCAAAGTAATGGATGAATGGAAGAAGGATGAAGAAGTCTGGACACTCGTCCAAAAGTTAGAGCAAGATCCTAGTACATCCGATACATTTAGTTGGAAAAATGATTCCTTATGGTACAACTATTTCTTATATATTTGAAATAATTCCCAACTATAGCAAAATAAAGTTTGGACAATTAAGACCCTCGTGTCTTCTACAACCTTTATGCATTCCAAGCCAATGTTGGGAGGAAATTTCAATGGATTTTATCAAAGGTTTACCTAAGTCCGAAGGAAAGAGTGTCATTATGGTGGTATGTGATATACTTACCAAGTATGCACACTTTTGTGCATCATCTCATCGATTTCAAGAAATCAAAGCTACTACTGCATTTATGGAAGGAATTCAAAAGCTACACAGGAACCCAAATATTATCATAAGTGATAGAGATCCCATTTTTACTAAAAACTTTTGGACGAAATTATTTTCTTGTTTGGGTACTGAACTTTCTCATAGCTCATCTTATCATCCTCAATCTGATGATCAAACTAAGATAGTGAATAAATTTTTGGAAGGATATCTTTGTTGTTTTGTATCTAATAAGAAAACACAATGGTTCAAGTGCTTACCTCTCGCTGAATGGTGGTATAACACTTCCTTCCATACATCAGCAAAAATGACCCCATTTATGGCACTTTATGGATATCATCCATTGTCCATCACATCTTCTTTAAAAGAAAATTATAAGGTTCAAGTAGTTTAAGATCACATCGAGCATCGACAAGAACTTATCCAACTCTTAAAGGATAACCCAAATTTGGCACAAAAATCAAATGAAAAAACAGCAGATCAACATTGCAGATGAGAGAAGTTTTGATGTAGGAGACTAGGTATTTTTACTAGCTACAACCATTCAAACAAATATCCCTCAAGCAAGCTAAGAAGAATAATAAATTATCACCAAAGTACTATGGTCCTTACAAGGTGTTGAAAAAGATTGGTACTATGTCATACAAATTGGGCTCTCTTTGTGAGGGCATCCAGCTTTTCCATGTTTCATGCCTAAAGAAGGTTATAGGGGACAAAATTCCAAGCTCAAACAATATTTCCAAAACTCGATGAGGAATGAAAAATAATATTGGAACCCCAAGCGATCACTAAAACAAGAACTCAACAAACTTACGAAATCGATCAATTTCGCAGTATCTCATAAAATGAAAGAACTTACCCAAAGAATATTCTACATAAAGCAGGATGATAATTTTATACCGAAGCATCCTGAGCTACTCAAGCATTGAGGAGAGTAGCTTTTTTGAAAGAGAGGGGCATGTTATGTCCCTATATTACTAATATAGTCCCTTATTTTTGTTAGTGTAACCACCTTATTGTTATTGTTGTACCCTCCGTAACCCAATATTATTATTATTGTTCCCTTAGATTATTATTGTTAGGTCGGCTAGATTATATTGTGACCCCATGGAATGCCATATATAGAATGGAGGTTTTGTCATTTGTATCATCTAAGAATTTTTCATTTATGTAATGTATTGGAGGTTTCCCCTGTGGCTTATTCCAAGGTGTTCACATTCTCTTTTTCTTCTATTTTTGAGCCGGTTACACAACAGCTTCCTCTAGGGAGAATTCTCAGAGTTTTGGTCACAGGAATTTTATTAAAGCCTTTCTTTAGTTTTGGTCCGGACTAATTTCCGAATAAGAACTTCTATGTTCTTTTTGTTTCTAAGGTTAAGGCATCGTTTATGAATCATAGATTGCAAATTTATAGCCTTGTTTGTATTCAAAGGACAATCCAGCATTCTAATTGTAATTGTCAGAACATTTCATTTAATTTTGTTATTCTTGGGTAAGAAAAACATCATTTGCATTGTTTACTCTCATTAAGTTTATTTGGGTTTCCTGGGGTCTTGTTCATTTTGTTGTGAACTTTCGCATAATTCTTCCTAGAAAGGTGGTCTAATATGTTGATCGTGTACAAATTTTCTTGATTTACTAGTATTAGGATTTTTCCTAAAGTTGTGGTCTCTAATTTTGGGACCTTGTTGATTTTCCCACCGAAGTTTTCTTTCCATGTTCTCTAGTTTATCCATTAATATTTCTACATTTTTCGGATAAACTATCTATATTTTTCAATATCTCAAGTGGATGGTTCTTCCTTAATGGTCATTCTCATTTCATTCCTCATACTAGCTCTTTTAGCTAATAAGTTAGATTCTACACTAAATTCCATCACTTCGATTTGTTCTAAAGTTGTAGGGTTTCTTTCTCTTTAATTGATAGGACATGTCGCAAGATAAAAACCTTCTCGAAATTTGAATAGGCGAAGTATGGTGTTGGTCTAATATTCACCGGAATCGCATTATAAATGTTGTTAAATATAGTATAGTAATCTGAAATTGCATTCATTAGTAGATCTCCTAATGTTTTCATATTCAAATAATATTTGTAAAGGGTTTTTCTTTCTTTCCAATCTATTAACGAACAATTGATGGAAAGCAACTAAATCACAATATGGTTAGGCAGTAAGATTTAAACCATGTTTTATGATCTCCCGCTAGTGTTTGTGCAAATAATCTCATTTGTAGATCGATCTCATCAATTTCATGTAATTCAAGATAATATTTCATTTTATTTACATGTGTTGTTGAGAAGTATATTGACTATTACCATGAAAATCCAAAATTTCTTACCGTGGTAATCCTATCGCATGGCATGTAAAGGAGCTTTTAAGACCAAAGGTAAATATATGGCCGTCATGGCTAAAATTTTAGCTTGACTAGGAGATAAAGTAGTGGTGCTTGAAGATGAATTTGGAACGTTTGAAGATGAGATTGGAACGATTGAAGATGATCATGAAACGTTAGGTTAAGAGGGAAGTCAGGCATGAATGGTTTTGTGGAATGAACTGTGGTGGAGACTATAGATGGGGTGTAACTAAAAAAGTTGTATTCACAGCTTTTTAAGATACTCTAGAGTGCTTAGGGTAGCAGCAGTTTGGGGAAGCTAATTCAACTGATCGTTGAAAATAGGCTTCATCTATATATTTTATCAAAGTTTAGGTCAAACCACATCAAGCGCCAAAAGTGTCTAGAACTCCGTTGATCTAAATCAAGTTGTATAGTATCCTTCTTTCATTCAATAAATTGAATAAAATTGGGGTCTATTACAATATCATAGATTTGGTTTTTAGATTTAGTATGAAATAAATAATTTTCAAATGATAAATAAAATTTGTTATATTTATGCTTCATAACTTAGGAAGTGAATTTTCTTTCGATAAGTGACTACTACTTCCTAGAATTTCTAATTTTTTTAGGTTTTCTTAAACTTTTGTCAGATCATCAACAATTGTAGCAGCATCGTGGATTAGGATGAACCTCGGTATAATAGGTTCTTTTAGAAGCCAAAAATTTTAACTTTCAATGATAATCTTTAACAAATCCATTTAAAACCTTAAGTTGAAATATGAGGAAAATTACTTTTTAGATTTTTTTTAACGAGGACTCATTTCCCTAGTATGGTCGCTAATATGTTATCACTCTCAAAATTTCAAGAGTTGTTATATGCTTTAAAAAGAAATAAGGAGAGGTACTATCAACCAATTTTGGATATTAGGATCTAGCCTTTTAAACTCGCAGGCTCCTCTGTTGATTTAACTTTGTTGTTTTAATTGGTTTTAGGGCTAGTTACATATGCTTAATTGGATTGGTCTAGATTTGGTTATGGAATTAATGATTTATAGCAATATGTGATTTTCCATTTTCCATTCAACATGGAGTCAATATGATTTTTAAACGTAACATAATAAAATTATAAAGGAAGCATTACAGGGTAGGATAGTTGAGCAATATCACATCTTAAGGCCGAATGGACAAGCGATTTTCATTTGGGATCAAGGAGAAATATAGAATTCCTTAAAACGTATAATGAAGGAAGGTGAAAAGAGGTCAATCTAGATCGTAGGAAATTAATAATTCTCTAAACCAGACATCTAAGAAAACATAAAAAATGTACAATAGTTCAAAGTAGAGTGTAAATTTCAAACAAATTTCTACAAAAAGAAATTCCTATTATAACATGAAAATTTAGAACATATTTAAGTTGATGGAATAGTTGTAAAAGAACATGAAAATTGAAAGGTATACTTTAGTGAGATAGCTCAACACATGAATCATGTAAATAAATTCCTTTATTACTTGTCATGTCCGTCAACCGGAAATGGTACAATAACACTTAGGTAGTAGATCAGTCACTATGGAAATTTTCGCAATCCACCCTTGATAATTTCCTAAATGATGAAATATTTATACAAATTATTACAAAAATACCTTGTCAACCGACCAGGATTTATTCAAGGAAATAAAATATCTTTATGCAAAAATATAGTGCCACCTATTAATTGTCTTAAATCTATCCCCGATTTCTTTTTTATTGTTACTTGTTTCTTTAATTTGTCTTTCTTTCAATAATCGTCCGCCTTTCACGATGTCTTCTCTTTCACATGTCTACTTTTTAACTTGTCATAGTAAATCACACCATTTTTCCCACATTTCTTCATTTGGAATCTTTATCTTAATCATCTTTTGGTAAATTTCATCCGCTTGAATATTTGGAAAACGTGGGCTTATTCACAAAAAGATGATTTACCACATTCGAGGAAAAAAATTTATAAACTTTAAAGCAAAGACTTTTGTTCGTGGGTACGCCTTCATCGATGAACTATCGTAGTCTCTTTGATACTCTCATCTTCTTATCATAAGATTCATGCCTCATCAATTTATCATTGATTACTAAAGGATTATGTGCCTTTTTGTCTTAAGACATCAAACTTGTCATAAACCTGCTCACTACAAGTTCCATCGTTCGACATTTGTCCTCGTCGTATCATCAAATTTCTGGAAATCACTTTCTTTTACCTCTAATATAGTTTATGTTCTATCATCTATCCCAAGTTCTTATAATTCATACTTGTTTTTAGAATTTAGGAATTTTATTATTTCGCAGGCTTCCTCCGATTTCTTTCCAAGATCTACTTTGACCTTTTGAATTTCATTATCATCTTCCTCTATGAAGTCATTATGTTCAAATATGATATGTATACAATAAATATCATTAACTCATTAATGATATTGGCCTCACAACTCGTTATTTTCTTGCCAAAGGTTCTTTAGTGATAGCTCTCTTTTCTAGCTTGTGGATTCTTTCAGTCAACTACTGCCTTTTGTGCTTCGCTCGATGTAATACTTCGCCAATTTCTTGCCATCTTCTAAACCCTTCACTTGTTCTTTTAGCTTATTGATATTTTTAGTTTAAATGGACATATCTTCCATTTCCTTGATCAATTTTTTGGCCTCATCGCTGGAATGGGTTGTTGGTATTATTGATGTTGTTACCGAAGTAGTTGATGAACCGTTCTTGATAATGGAGCCGTTGTAGAGAATCAAGTCGATGTAGACATAGGTGTCGCTATTAATACCGGAGTTGTTGTAGGAAATGGATCTTATGTAGACATGGGTGCTACTGCTTTTATGCTATAGGAAATAATACGAGGGGGAACTTATTCCATGTCGAATTTCTTTTCCTACACAAGTTTACCCATTTTTGTTTCCATTTATTTCAATTGAGTCACAACTTAATGATGAGATTCATCATTTCATCTTTTGATTATAAGTTTCGAAACCTTTTTGGTTTGTGGATGCTATGTAGTTTGTAACTTTAGTTGTTTCTTTAATGAAACTATGCCTCGATTATTCTTTTTTATTAGTTCTTCTCGTGCTTTGATATCTTTTGGATTATAACCAACTTCCATTACCAAATCTTCAAGTGAATTTATCATATTATCCTTTCGTTTGTGATGAAGCTCTCTCTTGCTTTCATCGTGTCTTTATATTTTCTACACAATTCCGTAACTTCGGACACTTTAAGCTTTTGTGTCATGGTGGAATAGATCATTTATGTTGCTTGTTTGTGAAACTCAATTTGATCAATTGGAAGGTACATCTTTGGAAAGAACTTCAAAGGCTTTCTTTTATAATATCTTCGATGATATTGGGGCCTGAAATTTTGGCCGAAGAGATGTAATTTTCATCTTCCTCGTTTTTTTTAAAGTAAAAACTCGAAAGAAATCTATTCGCCACCGAGGGTTTTCTTCAAATATTGTGCATATCTTGATGTACTCCTAATTCTTCATTTTTTATTTTAGTCTCTTTGTATTTCTTTGTGATATGTTTTTCTTTCTCAACCGTGTTTGCTAGATTATGAAACCTTCCGCACTATTCTTCTTTTGAATGATTTTATGTAATCGGAGGGTGATGATAGATGTTTTCTCTCGAAAGTGTTGGAGGTGCATCAACTCGACAACAATACCGTTTCAATGGTTTCAACTATCTCAACTATCTCTTCCCGGCTTCTATCACCGGATTTATCTTTGTCTTCTTTCTATACATAACTCCACCTTTTTGTATCGAAGTAGCTTCGCGTAATAAGAGCCTTATTTCTCTAGCCCTTTTTGAATTTCTCTCCCATGGGGCCTAGAGTAAGAAGGATGGAACTAGTATCAACCTACTTCTACACCTTTTGTAAAAGTATTTCCCAACCATTCTGATCGGTTGTAATACTTTTCAATTTCAAGCTTAGAATCATGAATGAAAGGGCCAATTTGAACTTAAATCCTAATTTACTTATGACACCCAAGGAATATATGACCATTTGAAACTGCTATTTAAATTTAACTCTTGTAAACATTTTCCGCTGTTGTCCAGGATTCCTACCGTTGCATATAAAAGGCCCAGTTTGTTTTTAATCTTGAATTGGGTCTTCTTCTTAATTAAAAGGAAATTTATTTCATCTTAATTCAATATTTTTCAAATGTATTCTAAATAAAATATCCCCATTGGAAGGTATTTGGAAGCTAGTATGTATTAGTTTACTTCCATACACTCTAATTTATGTAAGATTCGGCACAAATACTAGTCTCATGTTTTAGTCTGATCCGATAATCAGAAACCTATTTTATTTCTTCGCCGATTCTGTGGCCGAATTCTACTACTAATCATATTAGCTATCGGATAAACAAAAGAATGAATGAAATATTTGAAGCTAAATTCAAGTGAATCCTTTCGATCAAGGATGTACAAAATACAAATGTGACTAGGGATTACCCTCTCGTGTCCATTTTTTGTAGGTTCAATCAAAACTTTCTCGATTGAAAATATATAGACATATGAACCAATATCGAGGAGAGTATTTAACATCTATTCTTCGGAAGTTTGATTAGTTGATCATGAATGACATCTCGCGTATTAGAAAAAATTGAAAGTTGTAGCTAGAGGCCCAACTGAAAAAATATGGATAGGAAACGAAGAATATATCTGCATTCCGCATGCTCATCGTTGAAATACCCTAAAATATGGGACAACATAGTCACAATATTTATGGTTCTTTCTAAAACATCGTAGCCGAGTATGGAGGATTTTTTTAGGAGTCTCTATCGATGGAGGGAGGAAAGTCCGAAAGATTTGAAACTTTATTGAAATTCTACCAAGTAAAAGCTCAATGAGGGTTTTAATTGAGAAAGGTACTCCCTCAAATCGTGGTTGAATCCGTAGCATTTGATTGCCTATGATTGAGTAGTGGAATGTAAATAATATTTTTTAGCTCAAAGGACTAGGCTCTTTCATTTGGAAAATACTTATTTGGCACATTTTGATGAGTTTAGGAACTCGATAGTTTGTGGAATATGTATTTGTGAAGATTAGAATTCCACAGATGAATATGGTCTCCGTTTCGATCAAATTTATCATGGCTCCAATAATCGAGCTCTAAAAGGTTGCTTTAAGTCACAAGGTCATTGATTTTTAAAGTCTTTGCGGGGCCAAAGGGGTAAAAAGTCGACATCTACACCGGTGGTTGAAGAGGGTTTACAAATAAACACTTTGGGAAGCCCTTAAATTGTTTAATGATTGAATTAATAAGTTTAATCATGGTTTCGGTACTCGAATTACTCCGGAAAATCGTGAATTTGGTCTATGTATGGGTCTAGTAGCAACAAGCTTCAATCTTGGTCGGAAATGGCTTTCATGTCTTTTTCGCAAATAAACATAAATAGTGAAATAACTGTGAAGGGCGAGGTTTTATTATTTTTGAAAAATGAGACTTTATTATCCGGCGTGGGGTGGCGGTTTCAAATATTGGTGGTTTATATCATGCCACGGAAGAGTGTTTAGTTGTTTATCGTGCGACAAAAAAGTAGTTTGGTGGTTTGGGACCCTGGGTGCGATAGAAGATGGAATTTACACGTGGGGACAGTGGATAAAACCACCCATTTCACACTCACTCTCCCGCCTTTGGCTTTAAACATTGGAATGCCGATATGAAATTTATCGTAGGCCATTAGATCCGGGTGGCACCAATCGTACTATTGATGGTTTGGCGGAGGGTAAATATAAATTCCATCGTTGATTATATATGCAGAGATTTAAATGAAAGTGGGAGGGGCTAAATGAAATAAGCTTTGGAAATATATTAAGCTGGGATTTAAGTGAAAGGGGAAAGTGGGACCCATTTAAATATTTGCCTTCGTGCTTTGAAACTTGGGATAGGTGGGTTTATTTTGTTTTATGAAAAGGAAGAGTTAGTTATGGGGGAAACAAAATGGTTTTTAGTAATGGAAATGGGTTTTTCAAAGGGGAAATGCTTTAGAGGTGAACAAGGGTTTTTAGGAGGGGAAAAGGGTTAGGATAAGAGTGAATGGTTTCCAAAGGGGAAAGGTTTTAGGATAAGGAGAAATGTTATAAAAAAATTAGTGACAAGAAATTAACCAAATGATGCTTTTCATAACTTTTGAAAGCATCCTACCTACCCTTTATTTATCCTAACATTTTTATTTCTATTGGGTGCATTTGAGATTTTTGACCCTTTCTTTATTTTATTTTGATAAGACAACTAATTTATTTCCGACCTTATATATTGAAATGGCTTAAATTAAACTTTTGAGCTCATTTTATTCTCTACCTAACTACCGATCTCGCCAAGATTAATCGGTTTGGTTAGATTTTTATTCACTAAATATTAGGACATGAAATTTAAAAGCATGAACAACCACATTAAACCGTATGGATTGTCATGAACTGTGGCATTTGGATAAGTTTCACATAGTTTTATTTGAAAAACTACAAGAATTCAAGAATAGTGACATTTTTATGCAACACTTTTAGAATTTATTTTTGTTTCTTTTTGGTGGGGTTCATATTTTTATATCTTTTTATATCTTTCTTTCTTTTTGTCCTTTGATTTTTCTTTTAGGACAAACCCTATTTTCCTTTTTCAATATGGAAAATTTGGCAGAAAGCAAAGGCATGTACAATATTACAAGACTAAACATAGTCAATTCTAAGTATGATCCCTATTATTATAGGACCCTAACAAAATCCACCACACACGCAAAGCAGAGTAGCTTGTGAAGAAAAAAAGAAAATTTCATTTCCAAGAAGATCATCGTAACTTTCCCGAAGAAATTTATTTCAAAAAAATATCTACATGGTTTCAAAGTACAACAAAGAAAACAATCAGAGTGTTCGAAATTTCTCAAAACTAGTTCGGCTTTGTAAGTGGATGTTTTCTAGAAAAATCCCTAGAATCTTGTGAAGATTAAGAATTGTGTAATAAAAATTTCATATAGAGAGTAAATGTTTTTACCTCCATCCTTGTCACCACCGTGGAAATAAAAATAATCTATCATAGAAAATTCAAATTTTAAGAATACTAAAGTGACAATTAATTATGGCTAGATAAACACTTAGAGATGGAATATAAAAGGAAGAAACTTCATAAGTCCAACAATCTATTTTAAGGAAAGGTAAAGATAATTTTTCATGACGAATTAAGGAGAGAACCATCCTATACCTTAATTGGGGGAGTTCAAAAGTCAAATGCAAATAATTGTCTCTCCTTTCAGCTTGAGAAAAGGGGGAAATGATAATGGAATTGAAGATGGTCATTTTCGACTAAAAGTTTCAACAATGTCACTAAATAATCTAGCGGACATCATCAAACAAGTAAGCATCAACATATGGGTCAAGGTGTCATCAAAATTCTTTATGCAATCAACAAACAAAATATAAGAAAAGATAGATCATGACTTATAAATCAGCTCTTCGAGATGGCAACCTCCTTTACATTAAGTAAATGAACAACTATTGGATGATATAAATGAATAAACATAACTTCTATATATATGAATCTAAGGGGTCACAATATAACAATATGCATGCACTACATGGTAACAAAAACAACAATAATGGGGCTACACCTATGGGGCACAATAATATGGGAACTACATGGGTACAACAATAAAATAATTTGGCTATAGTAATAAAAATTAGGGCTAAATTAGTATTATAGGGACGTAACATACCCTCTTCAAATAAGTGCTTTTCTCAACGCTTGTGTAGTTCTCGATTCTTATGTATAAAAATTCTCATCCTCCCATGAGAAATATTCAATGTAAGTTCCTACACTCGATGAGATACTTTGAAATAGATCGATTACGTAGTTGTCGAGTTTCAGCTCGTGATTTCTTTGGGTTCCAATATGATTTTACTTCGTCGTCAAGTTCGGGAAATATTGTTTGAGTTGGGATCTTGTCACCTATAACCTTGTTTAACCATGAAACATGGAAAATTGGGTGCAGTCAAGAAGATAATGGAACCTCTCCCATTTGTATGGCACAAAGATCGATCTTTTGCAAAACCTTATAAGGACCATAATACTTTAATGATAATTTATTATATTTCTTAGTTTATTTGAGGAACATTTATTTGTATGGTTTTAGTTGTAAAAATACCTAGTCTCCTATATGAAATCTTATTTATTTGAGATGTTGATTTTCCGTTGGGTTTCATTTGACTCTCCACCAAAGTGAGGCTATCCTTTAAGAGTTGGAAAATTATTGATGCTCGATATGATCTTCCACTACTTGAACTTGTAGAGAGAATAATTGCGCAAGTATACCATTTTTATTTCTTTATAAGCTTTTTCATTAGAACTGCATACTATTTCCTAGTTTCCCTCCATTACCCCGTAATTCAACTTCCTTTCCTTCCAATGAATTAGGTTCCTGCAAAGGAAAACCTCATGTTGGATGTTATCCTTTGAAGGCCCTATGAAGACATCAACTTGTGCTCTTTTGGAATATCATTTAACCTTCTATTCATTTTTTGAAGTCCTCACGTGCTGCAACATTGAGCCCTTTTGTTTGAGACTTATCAATTGGCTAAAGAAGGTGTTTCTCTTTGTATCATCATAATGTACCACCATTTCCTTCATAAAAATTGACCAAGTGAAAATTTCTTTTATGAGAGGAAATCCAACAATACCATACGAATGTATTGGGTTCTAAATATAAAGTTTCAATGCATACCTTTTGTGTGTTTTTCACATTATGGAGATCAAAGTATCGTCTCCATCATTAGGTACCACATGTTATGGGATCCTTTTCATCAAACATCCTCATATCAATATTTTTATGGTGGGTCTTCAATAAAATAGTAGAGTGTATGAAATCATGATTAACATTTATTTTTTTCTCACCATGAGTTTCTGTGGTACTACCTTTTCGCTATTAGGAGGATTTTCTTCTAGAAAATTTTCAAACCTTCCTTCAAACCTTTCATGCCGTTCTTTAAATATTCCATGTTTCCTTCTATACAATCAATATTAGCTTCCATTTCATTCATGGCATCCTTCAAACGCATCCATATTAGCTTCTAGTTCATTTTTGGTTTGTATATGTGAGAGAAAAATTTGTTGCACTTGATCTTGTAATTTTGAGATATCATGTTGCATTTGTCTTCTTCATGTGTCATAAAAGAGATTTATAAGGTATTAATGGGGGTAGCTCCTTTTGAGGTTCATTTATAACCGAGTAATAATATCTATGCTTCAATATGCCCGTTGAATCACTTCAAAAAAAATTGAAACAAAATATATGCAATTTGTTTTTAAAATTACCCACAATTTTATTTATTTTTAGGAGCTCAATAGTGAAATGGTTGTAACTCTCCGTAATTTTGAATCAGCAAGATCTAAAAGTTGGTACCGTGGTATCCCTTTGAGTCTTCTTTTCAAATTCCATAGGTCATACCTAATTTGGATTCTTGAATATCAAGTTATTTCCAATCTCCCACAATGACCTAATTATGGGTTGGTTGAGTAGAGCGGAAAGTCGTACAACATACCATGTGTCACTCTTTTTACCTTTGACTAAAAATGATAAAAAAGAAACTATAGTTTTTGATATTTCGTAATTAAAAAAAAATTCCAATCCAATGTCTAAAACGAAAGTTGTGATAGTTTTCCCTTTCCACCTATTTAAGATGAAATTCTGGAGCATGCAAAAACCATAACTTCCTCGGCTCATATCTCTCTAAAAGTATAGAAAACCAAGGTCTTAAATTTGTACACGAAGTTCCTAAGGATTTATTCTTCTCGTGAAAATATTTCATCTTGTCAACCTTCATAGAAAAAGCGTTATAGTGAAAATTCGAAATGAATTGTTTGTAGTAATGAAACCCCGTAATCCAAAGCTTTGTTACCAAATGTTATGAAACAAGCTCACAAAATAGAACAAAATATATATCATGAATTAAAAACTGGCCTCTCTTTTCAAGGAGTAAATCTCCTTTACATTACATAAATAAAAAACTCTTTGGATGATACAAATGAGAAAACATACCTTCTATATATATGAGTCTAAGGGGTTACAATATAGCAATATGGGGACCACATGGAAAAACAATAAAAATAATGGGGGCTACACCTATGGGGCACAATAACAACAATAGAGGGACTACATGTAAGCAACGATAAAAATAATGGGCTACAATAATAACAATAAGGGTCTACATGAGTATTATAGGGACCTAAAATTTTCTTAGTGGACAAGAGACTCGGAATCTAAACTTCAAAAAATATTCGAGTGGGCATCATAAAAAATTTAGTGGACAAGAAATTGGGATGCTGATTGAGAGAATTTTCTGACATCCTTTTATTCACTTGGATGATCATCGTGGAACAAGAAAAGGATATATAGATCCTTTTGCATTGCAACTTGGAATTCGATGGAGTTGTAAATCAACCTTTGCATATATCAAACTTCTTGCAACCAATTAATATTTATTATTTTGTTTTCTTACATTGGAGTTTTCCACATCTAGGGCTCGCGCTTAGGCAAACTTTTCAATTAGGATCGGGCCGTAGTCTTCGCATGAGGAATTGGACATGATACCACATTCTTAGTTTGAACTTATGATTGAGGGGGAAAACAAGTTAGCCTCACTCTCACATAAAACAAAAAATAAGTCTAAAAATATTCAAAATATTTAAAATTATAAAACTTGGATTAATTCCTTCTTCTACCCTCAATTTTGGAAGTTTGAAAGTTTGTCTAGTTTGTTGAAAGATTCTCTCCAACTAGTTAGGCTCCTAGATTAGTGTGTGGTTGAAGATCATTCAACCATTAGATAACTTTTGAGGTCTAAAATGTGTCTCCTAAGAAATGTACAACTAAAATAAACTTTATAAGAACCATCAGATTCAAGATGATGATGCTAACGATGGGGGTCGATTCACCATTTTGAGGTAAAAAAGTCAAAAGATTAAAAATTAAGAAATTAATAAAACTACTTTTTCAAATCGTATATTTTTTTAAACATATCTCCCTTTAAGGTTTTACTTGAATTTCCAATGGGAGTACTCATTGGATGCAAAATTTAGTTCATCATCCAAGGAGTAACGGCCGCATACTTCGATGGACCCTATTACATGAAAAATGAGAAATACATGGAAAATGTGAATGCAATCATGTTTTTCATGTATTTATCATTTTCCGTGTAGCGGGCTCCATAAAAATTATGAAACATCTCTTTGGATTATGAATCAAATGAGCATCCAATGAGTGTTCCCACTCAAAATTTCCGTGTAAACCTACAGAGATATAATTTCTGAAAATACGAGTTGAAAAAGTAGTTTTTTTCATTTTTCACTCAAAAAGTTGATGATGTAATATAATATTATTTTTTTATTATTTCCACTATTATTTGATAATTTCCTTCGCATGCCTATTTTAGACCTAAAAATTTCACTAATGCAAAATGATTGTGTCCAAGATAAAAACACTATCTTGGACACACACCCTTCAAGAATTTATATTGTATGATTATCATTGTTTTTAAGTGAGAGAAAATATACTTTAAGGATTTATGCCTTTTCCACCATGGCTCTTATTTATCAAGATTTCAAAATTTTAAGAGTTTTTAATATCCTTTAAGTACTTATCCTTAATTATCAATTTTAATTAATCATTTTATCCTTAATTAATTTTATTAGTTTTTAATTTATATTCATACTTTTTCTTTATAATTTCCATACCACTTTGAGAGAAGATTTTCAAGATTAATTATATGAAAAAATGTTTCATTCATGAAATCGCCTTCCCGCCTGTGTATAGAATTTTTGAAGTTATCATTAAAAGAGACAATGACTTCGTATGCTTGTTGGTATGAAAGAGAATCAAGGTTCTTTTTTCTAGCATGAGAAAATCAACAAAAAGTGTTAAGCAAAATTGAAACCTTTCCAAGCAAATCCAAGTTTCCTTTTCACATATAATACCATACTTAGAATAAAGGAGCATTTGTTGTTAAGTAGGTCTCTCTCAGAGCACGACATAACAAATTACCACTACTCATGTGCATTAATATCCTAATACTATAGTTATTAAAAATGTTGTTATATTTCGCTTTTATAAAATAAATGATGACTCAACCGTTTGATTGGATTAAAGGTTTGTTCACTAAGAACGTGGATCATAGATAAAATGGGAATCATTTTTTCATGGGTATGTATCATTACTTTATGAAAACTAGCATTAAATGTCACATAACTTTAATGCCATGTTTTCATATTCTTCATATACCTTACCAAAAGTTTTTATAGAAGGGGCATCTTAATTCATCTAAATAGGAAGAATTGTAGAATATAATTGCATGATGGTGAGACTATACATCACAATATCAAAATTTTTTTAGTAGATAGTGGTCTTCATAACCATATTTTCTAAGATTAACAATATTGTAATTTGTAACGTAAAGAAGATAAAATTTATTTTTGAGAGGGAAAAAATTTCTATAAATTAACACAAAGACCACAAGTCACATGAGTTATTTAAAAAAATGATGTAATTAGAATTCAAGTTTTAAAACAAGGTTAAAGATATTGTTGAATAACATTGGTAAACCTGTCTGATCTTCCATAATCTATTATAGTTTTTGTAAAAGAAAATCACATATTTTCCAATAAATGTTGTAATGATATAGATTTTTTAAAATAATCAATAATTAAATAACATTAAACATATATAATTTAGTCAAGTCTGCTAGCACAACCGGTTGAGGATGGTCCCCTTCAAAGAAGGTGACCTGTGATCAAACCTCATGGGGGTGGTCAGGCTCTATCCTAGGGGGAGGAGCCATGCTAAGAATTCAATGTAGTAAAAATGTTGGACACGGCCAATCTTAGGTGCTGAGGACGGTGGCTTTGATACAGCTTAGTTACCTTCTGCTCCCTGGGCCTCAAGCCATTTATCAAACGTACAAAATCATAGACAAGTTGACAGACTATATATATATATATATATATATATATATATATATTGTTAAGTCCTCATATTAATAGTGTAGTCCCTTATTATGTTAGTGTATCCCCTTATTGTTATTGTTGTACCCCGAAACCCCCATATTGTTATTATTATGCCCTTACATTATTATTGTTAGGTTGGCTAGGACTACATCAGGGTCTCATGATTCCTATATATAGAAGGAGGTTTGGCCGTTTGTATCATCCAAGAATTTTTTCATTCATGTAATGTATTAGAGGTTTCCATTGAAGTGGCTTATTTATAAGGCACCGATATCTATTTTCTTCTATTTTTCAGGTCAGTTTCACATGATTGGTAATTTGAGGTTTGAGATTCTAGGGTTTTGCTGCTCCAAACAAGTCATCGTGGAATTTTTCACTATAATTTTTTTTCTATGAAGGTTAAGAAGCTTAAATTTTGAAAGTTAAGCCAAAGTCCCGAGGAACATCTTCGCAAAATTTCGCAGCTGTTTGCAATACATTTTCAGAGATATTATCCGTGGAAGGTAGGGCTTGTCATAGGATCCTCAATTTCACTTAAACATGTCATCGCTAAATTTTCACTATAACGTTTTTCTATGAAGGTTCAGAAGCTAACATTTTTAGAGAGAAAAGCTAAAATCTTGAGAGGAATACGCAAAATTTCAAATTTTGGTTCACAACATTTTCGCAGATATGACTCGTGGAAGGTAGGTCCTTCGCCCCCCGAATTTCATTTCAAAGAGGTTATCATGGGAAAATCCCTTCATAACTCTCTCTCTAAGCATAGGATTGGAATGTTGTAACAATTGGCCACTAGTACACAAACCGTAGTTTATTTTTTATCAATTTCGTAGCCAAAAGAGAAAATAGTGACAAGTGGCAAGTCGTACAAGTTTGTTCTAATCGAACCAAATCTACAATTAGTCATTGTGGGAGATTTGCATAACTTTTCCTTGAAGAATCCAAATTAGGTCAGACCTAGGCATTCAAAATAAGATTCAAGAGGGCTACTTTGGGGCCAAATTTCATAGTATTGAAGATCGTAAATCGCTGTGAGATAATTCAAATTTCAATATCAAGCTCTCAAAAGCAAGAAAAAGGTGTACTTTCTTTTTAAAATTGCATAACGTTTGTTTGAAAAAGTAGTTTGAAGTGATTCAAAGGGAATATTGAAGAATTTTTATCGTGAATGGGTTCTATAATACCTCGAAAAATAATTCCATTCCAATTAAGTCCTTAGAAAACTCGTTATACTATGACGCTTGAAGAGGAAGAATTGCAAGATGAGATATCAAACACAGACCAAGTGCAACAAATTTTGATCCTACGAAGAGCAACCGAAGATTACATACATGGTTTAAAAGTAGTACAAGGATTTTGAAGGATCAAATAAAATATATTATGGATGATAAAGTAGTGGAAGATCACATTGAGCATCAACAACAAGTTCTCCAACTCTCAAAGGATAACGTAACATTAGTGCAAAATCAAATGAAACAAACAAAAGATAAATATCACATTGAAAGAAGTTCGAAGTAGTCACGTAAACAAGAACTCGACAGTACAATCAATCTCGTAGTATCTCAAATAAGTGGAATAACTTTCCTATAGAATATTCCACATGGGAGGATGAGAATTTTAACAAAAGTATCAACAAATAATCAAGAATTGAGGACAACACTTTTTTGAAGGAGAGGGCATGTTAAGTCCCTATATTCATAGTGTAGTCCCTTATTACGTTAGTGTAGCCCCTTATTGTTATTGTTGTACCCTTGTAACCCCCATATATTGTTATTATTGTGCCTTTACATTATTATTGTTAGGTCGGCTAGGATTACATTCTCGTCCACTAGGTTATATTGTGGTCTCCATGGACTCCTATGTATTAAGGAGGTTTTGGTCATTTTTATCGTCCAAGAATTGTTCATTCATGTAATGTATTGGAGGTTGCCTCTCGAAGTGGCTTATTTATAAGGCGTTGATATCTCTTTTTCTTCTATTTTTGGAGCTGCTTGACAACACACACAAATATATATATATATATATATATATATATATATATATATATATATATATATATATATATAGATATAATTACAATATTGAAAATATTAATATTTACAAATAAAATTTATGTAACTTGTAAAATTGAAAAGTATATATAAAAATACCTTAATGAATTTATCACCGATTTCTTTTTTATTCCTTTGTTGTACCTTTTAGAGAGTTAGGAGCAATTGCTAGTATTTTTCGGTCCATTTAGTAAATAAACTCTATTATTTATTATTATCGTTAACGTTATATGACTTGTATTTATGGTCCATTTTAAACAAATAAAATTTAAAATATTATTAGAAAAACTAGATTAGTAAATTAAAAGAAAAAATTTATATTTTAAAAAACACATTGAAACAATTAAAATTGAAATGTAAGAGATTATTAAAAAATATATTACAAATTCTTTAAAAAGGTTAATTTTAAGACATTATTAAAAATTATATCAGCTAAGTTTTCCATGGCTATAGAGATTTTGTAATGTATTTCCATGTCTTTTCTATTTAACATTTTTACTTAATCAAATTGCATAAATATAAAGTAAAAATTAAAAATAAGATAAAATAAATGAAAACTTAAAGTAAAATAGATAATGTGAACTTTATATTTTGATTATAACATTATGTCTCTAATATAATATTTTGTATTAATCTAATAAAATTCCTCATTTTTTATTTGGTTGAGAGGTTCTTCTCTAGGCTAGTATGTAAGAGATGTTTATAGTTAATGTAAACATTATTACTTGGTAAAATCAAATTAAAATATGGTAGAATTTTGTAACTTAATGTAGGGAAAGCTTTTTATCGACATATTTTCGCACTCGCATTTTTATGGATTTATTCGATGGCCCTATGTCTTTTGTATGTTTTGTTTCTATCATTGAATCGATGAATACATACAGTGTGTATGTAATGCATATATGCATATAACATTTAGAGCTTCTTGGAGGATATTCCTTGATTTAATGTAGTGCCACTTCATAAAAAATTGTAAATATTCTTTTACTTTGTTTGTGGGCCATGTGAAGTCCTTATAAATATTAAGATAGATTTGTTTAATGCATTAAAATAGTTATAAATTATATGCAAGCTACCCATAAAGTCAAATGGGAAGGCTATGGGGAGTGGGATCCCACATTCCATGAAGTTGGAATATTTATCGGAAGGTCGTTACATGCCCGAAACTCTCCTGGAGAAATTTCTCAAAATGGCAGGAATCAAAGAGGGTACGAAAGGAACCATATATAACTTGGAGAAGAAGAAATCAGCAAATATCTAATAGAACCTTTTTGTCGATCACAAGATTCTTGAGCTAGTTGGCTAGTGGAATCCAATTGAATCATGTGCTCTACTTATTTTCAATCCCCGGCTAAGTCTTCTTGGGATTATATAGTGATTCAAGAAATTTTGTGTAGGTAATTTTTCTAAAACTACCCTTGGTATGGAGTTGGCCTGGGGAGCACAATGTTATGATTAGTCTCATGGGTTGGGATGATTATTCCCTTCGTGATTTTTTAGATTATCAAATAATTAAAAATAACAGTAGCATATAAGTATTTCATAACCTATATTTTATGTTTATTATTTTAAATAGGACTATGATTGTTTTTTTTATTCGTGGAAATTTTCTTGAAATATTATGTGAGTTGTTCTATGTAAACTAGATATGATTAAATCCGTGTGATAGTAAAGCGAAATTTTAATGTTTGACAATTGGTTTTAGATAACATATATAAAAAAGGGATTGATAATATTTAAGTTACTTAGCAAGGAACTTGCTGGGCCCCAAAGCCAGGTCAATGGAGGAGAAACCTTTAGAGAAACTTTTTCCCATAATTTTGATGTGAACAATTCTTAACTCGAATCTATAACCATATTTTATAAAATGATTTAAAATATTTGAATTTAAAATATTATGTTATTGAACAAGACTTTGGGAAAAATCTCATAATCCTCAAGATATTTTTCAGTTAGTTCGAGTTGCCCGCGCCGCAGCCCCAAAACAAATGCCCTCACTCTATGGGATTATAACCTAATTAAAACAAGCACAAACACCGAAGTAGAAAAATGTGAATAATAACCAAGAGGATCAATTATAAATACTTATGGGAATAAAATATAAAATGGGAATAAAATATAAAACTATATATAGAGTATTTCTACAAAGTTGAATAAATTAAGAACTAAACTAACCCCAAGTTCACACATCTTTATTCACATGCATATAAATCCAAGAAGGAAATCCAACCTATAAAATAATAATTAAAAATGGTCTCGAGGTATGAAATACAAGTGCTATCAAGAAATAAATAACCTATTCAACTCACAAGCAAATATATTTACAATATAGATGTAAATACATAACTTCATAAGAAATTTTACTAAACCGACAAGGAAATACACAATTAATCCTCTCGTATATTAAAGAATAATTATCGAATAAAAATTCATAGATACAAAGAAAATTCATGGATATTTCGAATGAGATTTTAAATTATAAAACGACTCAATTGAGAAAGCACCAGCAATCTATCCTAGGAAATATGGTACTTGTGGCACCGAAAATCTTAATATCCACAATTTGTGATACAATTAATACGTGTTAACAATAATAGAACTAGCGAGGGTTATTAGCATTATACACCCTAAGCACTAAAATCTAGAAATTAAAGACTAGATAATCTACATAAATTTAGTAAAGGTGAGTCCTTAGCTAAATTTGGGTGATGTATCAAGCCAGACTAGAAAGAAAGAAAGTTGAAAGTTAGCTGAAATAGAACCTAGATAGCAGATTTAAACCTCCCGAACAAGCACTCAAGACCATAAATTAAACCTCCCCGCAAGAGAAAATTAAGGGTCGTATATTACATCTATAGTTCATTTTGCATTGGTGAATCAAGGAATGAAACCTAAAATATTGGTAAAAGAAGTTACAAGATAGGACCCCTATCTCCTTCGACAAAGCCCGCATACTTGAAGCATTCCCTTCACTTATATTTCATGAAATTAAATTATTATTATCAAAGTCAATAAGATGAATATAACCAAAACCACACAAGAATTACCCATTTATGGAAAGGTAAATTGATGATAGTGTCATAAAAGAATTCAATTCTCAACCAAGAGTAGAGGGTTGCGTAAAGACGCAAGTAGCTATTAGCATCCTACGTATTAACCATAGCCTCCAACTATTACATAATACACCGAGACTAATTTGAAAAGGAGTATAAAAATAGTAATAAAAGTATAAAGGAAAAAAAATATACTTAGTAGGGGTGCTAGGTTACCCGGACACCGATGAATTAGTGAGAAGCAAAGGGTTCCAACTCAACTTTTCCTCCTTTAAGAGTTCGCAGCCTCCCACTATAGAAATAACTCAAAGAATGTTTCTCTCTGGCTGCTTATATGGGAGTGTATTTTCCTCTAACCGCCCCCATGAATCAAATTTGTCGTGCTACATGGCCTAATGAACAAGAGGTTTGGATGTGGAATCTTACCATTCCCAAGGTTCCATCACCACATGGTGGTAGATGATCATGAGTATTTAGAAGGCTCGTAGGATTGATCCAATTGTAAAAATATATTTATATATATAATTTTCACACTTGCATTAACATGTATGGCATGAAATTAATGTGGCTTGTGCACTAGAGTTAAAACTCTGACCATCAACCATGAAATTCACTAAATTATGCGACTAGAAAAAACTTTCATTAAATCTTATGCATCAAATTTAATGAAAATCCTAAATAAGAATAAGGATTTAAATATTTATATAAGTTACTAAGGTCAATTAAAGAAAAAAATGTTGTTTTTTGGTATGTTACAAGTGGTATCGAGCCATGGTGATCGCATTGTGGCCTATATGGGATGACCATGTCGATGACCATTGTAGATTGAGCTTCAGTGATTGAAGTTTTTATCAGGAATTCATCAATTGTCTAAGCTAATATAATACAATAGAGGGAGGATTTTTCCTAGTTGGGTTCACTAGGAAAAAAAAATACGTTCCTTATGATTAAATGATTGCATGTGTTTCTATTATATGTTTTCCTTTTCGCGTAATTCAAAGAGAATAAATTTGTATCTATTTTTTCAAGTCTCGAATTCATTATCAACCGCAAATTTTTCAGCGACTCTTACATGGTATCGCAGCTATTGAAAACTACATTGAAACTAGGTTCTTCATATTCTCTCATAAATTCTTTGAATATCGTATTTATGGAGCAAGAATTTCTTTAAGAAGGAGGACAATTGGGAGTTTCCTAGAGCTAGAAGAGATATTTCCCATGTGGAGATTGATACTCGAGGGAGTCTAGTTTTAGATGGAGAAATCCTATCGACGCTAGTTCTTTGGGATTCGGGGAGATTAGAATGATTATTGTAGTAGTTGCACAATGTACTACAAGAGAAGAAACAATATGAGTAGATGAGAGTTCACTTATATGAAGCTATACCTCTAGGTGTGAGATGGGTCGATATAGAGCCTTAGTTACAGAAGGTGTATATTTGGGAAAGGTCCACCGTAGAGCCGTAACAATTTCATTATACTCTTTTCATGGATCAAGACATTTTCTACACTCGCCAACAATATTCAATAGCAAAAAGACCATTTTTAGTTGATGCACTCGTATCTTGGGAGATAGTTGTAACACAAAAAGACATTTGATTAAGTATTTTAGATGTTTTTCAATTGTACTTGTTATAGTAGCAACCAAAATAGTAAGAGGGGTGTCAATTGAGTTATTTTACATTCCTATATAGCATAAGGATTGGGTTTGTTTAGAATCTTTTCTTTTCTAAGAGTGAGTGTTAAATTATAGCAAGAAAAATCATTATTTAACTTGGGCCTTAGTAAAATTGAGAAATCTAAATTTCAACATTAGTAGGATGACTTGAATTGAAGTTAGGAGAGTGACCTAGCTAAGTCACTTAAAGGTCATTCAATTCGAGTTTGTAGGCCAAGTATATCTTTTCATTGCTGGATTGCTATGACTAGAAATCTAATGGAGCTATAGTTGGTGAAACTTAGTTATCTTAGCTCTAGTTATGAATAAAGTTAGTGAATTCATTGAGTAGTTGTAATTTTTGTTGAAGGACTAATATCTCGCTAACTAGAATTTAATTGAAAAATAGATCTAGTCATGGATGCAATTCTAATTTCTCGAGTTAAGTGGAGGGAAATGAATAATTATAGTTATTAATTTATATTATTGAGTGTATAGAGTTTTTATGTAAACTCGAGATCATTTTCTTACAATTATGTAATGAAATAGGAGCCAATGTGAATGTGAGTGCAAGAAGGAGTGGAGAGTGTAGGAAGAGTGAGTGGAGATATGTGATTGCCTTAAAGAGAGTGTAGGCTCAATATTTTCTAGAGAAATCTCATGAGGCGGAGATCAATATTATAATGCAAGCGTAACTTCAAGGATTGATTCTATAATTGTAATATATCAATTTTTCTCATCTCATATAATACAAACAAAGGAGTAGTTTTTCCTGATTTCCACATGGAAAATATAGAGTCCATTGAGATTGAATGATTGCATGTGTTCCTATTGTGTGTTTTCCCTTCCATACAATTTTGTAGTAGAATTTGTGTCTATTTCCTTCAAACATGAATTCATTATCATTTGCAAATTTTAGATTTATTTATGGAAGTTATATAAGCCCTAATATAGTAGAGTTATTTCATTTAAAAGAAGTAAAATTTAAAAAATACATGGCTACTACAAAGGGCTACTTGGGGCGAAAAAAGGAGAGCGAAAATGAAGGTAGATAATTTTACATGGTTTTCCCAAACCCGACAATAAAATAAAAAACTTAAATGGTTTACCCCTAGGGTCATATGAAATATTAATTTTTCATGGACTCACATAAAAAAAAATTGGTTTCTTATAAACTGTAAGGATAAAACTATCATTTTCCTTAATGGTGAAGGGATTATCAAGGGAAGTCATGGAATCCAAAGACCCCTAAAATTAAGGCCAATTACAAAATTTCACAATTGAAAAAGTATAATAGAAAGGCATTCCAAATTAATTTGGATACAAATGAGGAATTCTATAGAAAATACATCAAAACTCTCAGTACCCTACCCATCGTATAAGGTTTTGCCGATGTGATCCTTGAATAATTCTTGATTCTCTCCTAAATGAGACATATATTTTACTATTGAACTATTTGCATGATCTCGCTTCCAAAGATCCTAAGCACCCTACCATATGAGCATGATAGATCTTATTGAACTAAAATGTAGTTGCAATAACCTACGGAGAAGAATTATATATTCCCAAGCATGTCACCTCGGGGAGCTCTTTGCACTTTGGTTAGAATACATAGTAATGGCATCTTTGCATTCATTGTAGGAAATTAAATAAATTAATTGTTAAGGATAAGTACTGCTACCTCACATTGATGATTTCGATCAAGTAAAAGGTGCTAATGTGTTCTCAAAGACGATTTGTTCACTGCATACCATCATATCCAAATTAAAACATGAATATGCATGTAGAACTTCTTGTATAAACTACTGTGAGGAACTAATTTTTATTTTTTATTTTACGATTACTAACGCCCAAAAAAATGCATGTGCCTTATGAATAATATATTTCATCAATACCTTGATAATTTTTTATTAATTTTTATTGATGATATCCTTATTTCTTCAAGAATCATGGGATGATATACGATACATTTGAAAAGCGTATTGCAAACCTAATGGGAGGATCCGTTATATGATAATTATATCAAATGTTTTTATAGGGAAACAATTCAATATTTAGGGTATGTCATCATGTGATGGGATATTTTTAGATCATGAGAAGATTAAGACCATTATGGAATGGCTTGTTCCTAAGAATTTAGTAAAAATTACATCATTTTGGGGTTAGCTAGTAGTATCATCATTTCATTGAAGTATTTTCTAGAGTGTCTTAGCCCATTACTCCTTTACAAAAGAAGGGGAAACTCGTTTCAATGGCTAGGTGAATGTCATTGCTGCGCTTTGATCATGTTAAAAATTTTGTTACCATAACCTCCCATGATAAGGATTACACCGCTAGAGAAAGAATTTATGGTTTTCACATATGCTTGTAAGGAAGGGGTAGGGTATGCTACCGAAATAAGGTATCATAGCCTAAAGTCGAAAAAATTTAAAGAAAAAGTACAAAAATATTTTGCCTATGATTTGGAATTGACATAAGTGGTTCATGCATTAAAGTATTGCCACACTATATGTTTCGAAAGAAGTTCATTTTGATGACTTACTCAGTAGTATACTAAGTTAATTTAAACAACCCACTCCAAATGCACGACAAACTTTCTTTTTTAGTGAATTCAATTTGATATTAGACACCTAAAACGTAAAGATAATTAGGTGGAAGATGCTTTGAGTATAAATACATTTTGTATATGAAATTCCATTTATTCATATTAATTCTAACTTTATTGAACAAATCAAATACATTTCTCGAAGAACTAAAGAATAATTTTCTATGGTACTAATAAAGGCAATAGAAAAATGAAAAGAAACTAGGATACGATGTAAATGAACAAAATAAATATCTAGGGAAAAATATATGTTCCCAACTAGTTAATAATTAAACAATTAATATTGAATGAGTACCATAAAAGTCCCTATGTTTTCACCATGGTTATCAAAAACTAATTACTTCCTTGAGAAAACATTATTTCTCAAGTGTGCATGAAAAGGGAAGTAGTAAAGTATCTAAAAAAGTGATTGGAATGTCAATAGTTAAATTTTGTGCATCAACATCCAAACAAATTCTTCTCACAAACATTTCCCATTCTTGAATTGGAAATGGGATATCATCAAACTTTATTTAATTACTATTTTACATAAATCTAGGAGGAAGAATGATTTTGTAATGGTTGTAGTATGTAAATTATGTTTTCAAAGTTTATACCAATGGAATCTATCTATAAAATAGTTCAAATTGACAATATTTTCATCGATTAATGTGTATATTGCATGGTGTACATAAAGTGGTAATGTTTGAGACTAGAAATTCACATCCACATTTTAAAATCTTTGTTTACCGTATTCGATATTCAAATATAGTTCAATAATACATACCATCCTAAAAATGGATGGGAAAATTGAACGAGGGAATCAAGTACTTGATGATATGTTGAGAATGTATGTTATGCAAGAACCAACCAAATGGGAAGATTACCTCCATTTAGTACGCTCTTACAAAAATAGTTATCATGCCTCCCTAAAAATGAGTTTGTTTGAGGTATTCTATGGGTGCAAGGTGTGAAAACATGTATTAATTGTAGTGGCCCCAAGGATAAATTAATATTAGACCTCATACATTGAAATAGGTGGAAAAAGGTATGAAAATATGAGGATGAACCTCAAGGATGTAGATGAAAGGAAACAAATTATGCTAATAAAAGGAAGAGTTACCGAGGATTTAAAGTAGGGATCATGTGTATGTGCCAATAAATCATAAAAAGAGAATCCTTTACCATGAGGAGGTTGTTGCCAACTTAGCTCATCGATTTTGTGGCCATTTTCATATTTTTTCCCCAAGTTAGGCTTCAGTCCCTATCAGCTTATCTTTACTCAAATGGGAACATAGTTTTCATAATGTGTTTAATGTTTCATTATTGAAAAAGTGTGTTTTCGATCCTGCATATATTATTGATTGGAAGGATATACAAGTAAGCAACTAAAGATGCCGAGAGTATGCCATTAAATTTTTTTGTTTAATAAGAATTAACAACAACTTGATGATTGTTAATGTAGGTCTAACCGTAGGGAGAATTTCTAATCATAACCCTATTTATACTAGATCATACAAGTAATATTGTGGAAGCGAGTTATCACCCACGTTAAAGTGGGGTAGTGGAGGAAATTTATCCCGTAATATATCACTGGGAAGATGATAAATTTATGAAGGATGTTTTATCCCAACACTTTTTAGACTTGGAAAATTCCAAAAATGTTGTTTTTCCCCAAGGGGAGGGGGGTTGGGGGAGATGTAATCCCCCTACTCAAAACTTATAAATATTATTTGACTTACCGACAAAACCACTTAGTTTTTGGGCCATGGAGGCCTTATAAATATTAAGATACATTTTTTTAATGAATTACAATATGTACGCATTATATGCAGCCTAATTTGTAAAGTCACATTGAAAATGTATGGAGAGAGAGATCGCATTCAAGGTAGTTTCAACAACTATGGGAAAGGCAAGCACCCGTCCAACTCCTCCTTAGGAATGCCATTTTTCAAAATGGAAAAACATAAATTAATAGGGTAAGAAAGGAACCTCGAGGCAACCCTATGAGGAGAATAAACTACAAATATATGATAAAACGTTTTCAATGCTAGGTTTCATGAGATCGTTGGCTAATGGAATCTAATTGAAGCTTTTGTGCTTAGCTTTATTTTCAATCCTCGCAAAGTCTAGCCGGGATTAGATAACCATTGATAAATTTTGTGCAAAAGTCACTATCCCCAAACTACCTCGGTGGGAAGTTATTTGGGGGGGAGGTGCAAAGAGCAGGATCGGTCTCATAGTTTGGGAGGAGCATTCCCGCCATATGATTTTTTTTATTACCAAATTTCAAGAAAACAAAAGGATTAGATAAGTATTTCGCATAACCTATATTTTATGCCTATTATTTTTAATAGAAATCTTACCATTTTTTTATTCATGGATAATTTAATGAAATGTTTCATGAGTTGTTCTGTGTAAAACCAAATTACAAAATGATTAATTATGGCGATGGTAAATTTAAATGTTAATGTGTAATGATTGGTTTTACAGACAATATCTAAAAAAAGGATGGGTAATATTGAATACCATCAAGGAAGTTGGGCTAGTTACGAGCCCAATTCATTAGAGGCGGCGATGACAGCCTCTTTCCGAATGTAAACAAGAATAATAGTTAACCTCAATTCTATAATGAAGTTGTATACATTGATTTAAAATATGTGACTGCAAACTATTATGTTGTTGAACTCATCAAGCCGAAAACTATCATCATCTTGAAGATATTTGGAGTAGTTCATGGGCCAAGTTAGGATACCAACAACCTTGAAAAATCCCCTCGGCCTATATTATATTCTAACCTAGTTAAATCAAGCAATAAACACTAAGAAAATTGTGAATAATAACTAGTCGCACCAATTATTATAAATACTCATGGGAATAACAAAGAAACTTTGTATATATTATTTCTACATTGAATACATTAATAATCGAACTACCCCAAGTTAACCCATATTTATTTATTATGCGTACAAATAAAATAAGGAAACCCAAACCCTATAAATGAATAATGAAAACAACGTTGTAGTGAAAATACCAAAGGCTAATGATAACCCATTAACCTATTAAATGCTTCCATGCAAATATATTTGCAATATGATGTCAATAAATTAATTCATAAGTAATTATATTAAAACCGAGCATGAAAGACACCATGAATCTATATTTACATTACAGAGGAACATGTCCGACATTCGAGTCCCTTTTATTTAAGACCTAAAAAAATAGTACCGCAAAAAAAACCTCGCCTACAAGAGACAACCGAATACTCTAAGATTGTGAGAAATATTTCATTATGCACAGATGAATCAAGGAAATGAACTTGAAATATTGGAAAAATAAGTTACCTTAGAGGCATCCTCAGCTCCTTCGATGGGAATAAATACCGTAGCAGTTATTTCACTTACAAATTCATGAAAATAAATGACTAGTAAAAGTTAGAAAGATGAATATAACAAAATTACACACACAAGGGCTACATTTGGATTAGATGAATCGATGATATTTCCATAAACAATGTCAAGTTGTTAGGTCCCTATAATACTATTGTAGCCCTCGTCGTTATTAGTGTAGCCCCATTATTTTTATTTTTTGTACCCATGTATTCCCCATATTGTTATTATTGTGCCCCATAAGTGTAGCCCCATTATTTTTATTGTTGTGCCCATGTGGTCCCCATATTGTTATATTGTGAGCCTTTAGACTCCTATATATAAGGTAGGTTTTTTCATTTATATCATCCAAGAATTATTCATTTATGTAATGTAAAGGAGGTTTCCCCCATGAAGTGTCCGATTTCTAAGTCATTTAACTATATTTTCCTCTATTTGTCGCTTGTTTTCATAGAATTTGGCATCCGAGCTTCGGGATTCTAGATTTCACTTCTTAAAACATTTCATCATGGAATTTTCGCTATAACTTGTTCTATACGAGGCTTCGTATGTTGAATGTTTTACCACATGGAGCTAAAATATTGATGAGCTTCGTGTAAAAATTTCATACCTTGGTTTGTGCAACAATTTCAGAGATTTGATCTTCGGAAGTAGGGTTTCTTGGCAGGCTCCATAATTTCATCTCAAACACGTGACCATGGGAAAAGCATCATAAATTTTGTTTTCGCCATTGGATTGGAATTTTGTAAAAAATGGTTGAAATTGCATGGACTATATATTCTTGTGAATATATTTCAAATTCGAAGGTTATGTAATAGTGATGATGGCACGCCTCACAATTTCACCTCTACACGAACCAGTCCCGTAATTAGGTCAACGTGGGACACTCTGACATATATCTTTTTGTCTTTTAATCATCCAAATTAGGGTCCGACCCATTGCATTGAAAAAGAAGACTTAGAGGGATACAAGCCAGGACCTAATTCTCAAATATTGGGGGATCAAAATCACAGAGATACATTAGGTTCAACCTAGAGCTTCTAAAAAGAAAGAAAATGGTTTGTTTTTAAAAACAAAATTGCATAAATTGTGTTTTAAAACATCAATTTGAACTAATTACAAGGGAACAATGTAGCAGCACACATCAAGCATTGGTTTTTATAATGCCTCCCAGAAAATAATTTCACACCCATTAAGCCCTAAAAAATCTCTACTATGATGTGTGAAGAGGAATAATTGTAACATTTTATATCAAAATTACGTAGACTAGGTGGAACAAATGTCACTCACCAAAAGTAACAAAAAATTAAATGGAAGTTAAAATGGATGGTTTGAAAGAAAGGATTGGAATTTGAGATGAATTTTGTAGAAGCTAATATTGATGGTTTAGTATAAAAAGTGAAAGGAAACATGGAAGACAGGAAGAATAATATAAAAGAAAACATGGATGGTTTGAAGGAAGGTTTGATAAAGTTGCTACAAGAAAATATTCCTAGTGGCGAAAAGGTAGTAGATGAAACCTCATTATGATAAAAAAAGAAATGTTAAACAAGATTTCATAGACTCTAATGTTGGATTTAAGACCCACCATATTCCAAGGATCGATATGAGGAAGTTTGATGGCAAGGATCCCTAGACATGGATACTACGATGGAGTACACTTTTGATCTCCATAATGTAAAAAATACAAAAGATATGCATTGAAATTTTATATTTAGAACCCAATCAATATGTATGGTATCGATGGATTTGTTCTCGTAAACGACTTGTCACTTGGTCAATTTTTATGGAGAAAATGATAACACATTATGAGGATAGAAAGAGAAACACTTTCTCTAGCCAATTGATCAATCTCAAAAAAGGGGGTTCAATGGCATAGGAGCATTAAGTACTTTCCAAAAATTTAATATCAGCATAGCAAAAATTCCATAGGAGCATATGATTGATATCTTCATAGTGACTTTAAAGGATAAAATCCAACGTGAGGTTCGCCTTTTGGAACCTCATTTATTAGAGAAGGCATTCATATGAAAAGAAAAGTTTAAAGAAAATTTATTGGTATGAGCATGAAAATCTTGCATTTCAACTTAGAAAGTAAATTTGTGCATAAATCAATTAGCGAATAATTTAATTTCAAGTGAGTTGAATTTCTACGCCAAGTAAATTGTCTTCGAAATGGGTTTTTTCCATATGTATAACCCATCCCCAAAATACGCACTTGTATCCTTCATTATGATTATTTTATATTGATTTAGTGCCATCATGTTTTTCAGATTATGATGTAGATAATCCTACCGATATTTAGTTTCCTTCATGTCAACTTGCCTTGACATTTGAACATAAAGGTTTCATGCTAATTATTAAGCTCCTTAATAAAGAAACCACTTTTGATCCTTAATCAACAAAATCAAGAAGGTATCAATTGTGTAATCCTTACAATCTTCCTTGCACAACCTCTAGTTGGTCAAAAATGAGGAGAAAAACACATTAAAAGTTGTCTACAAATTCATTAGGACCATTTGTATGAGTTAGCCTTCTTTCTTCGCATCTTTATTTCTACAATTACCCGCCTTTTAAGTAGAACTTTTTGACGTGAGCTATAGAGTCATCAATTCCTTCGAATAAATAAGGATCAAGAGAGGAAAAACCTTTTATAATTACATAATATCATTTTTATTGACTTTATCAAACAAGAGGGTAGTCAATCCCACCAATATGAGAGAAAATTTCTTATGCAATATAAGTCATGATGACCTCACCCGAATAGTCTCATCCTTCCCACCATTTACAATAAACTTGATTTTCTCATCCTTTGATGTGGAACAATAGTATTCATATGCTCCTAAACCCCTTTTCTCTTGAAAATGGTTTCCATATTTGGTGACCAAACAACATGTTTTTTCCCATTCAAAACTAAATGATAAATCTTAATCACCATCTTTAGAAAATTATACTAAATTTTATCCTTTCCCTTAAGAAATATTCCATGTAGATATTTGATCGACTTAATGTTGATCATAAAAATATCTAACTCCGTGCAATTTAAATACTTAACCATAAATTGTGTTTCCATCTTGCAAGTATGCTATGCTACCATGTTTGGAACCATGAATAGAGAAAAAAATAACATCATCTAATAAATTATTGAGAAAAAGAGAAAACAAATCTCCAATATGAATGGTGGTATCTAGAGGATTTAATATATCATTAAATCATAATGCATGCATTACAAAAAACAATATCACAATATGTTGTTATTAATTTTTGTTACATATTAAACCCATAGAATCCTTTATTTATACGTAGAAAATCTAACAATTTTCTTTGAATTATGGAGAATTTAGTTCAATGACTATGATCAACCATTACAATTGTCTAATGATACATATTTATATATAATGATGGATAAAAATTTGTTTAATGATGACTATACGCAAGCTAGATTAACAATTTAACAATTTTGATTTACCACAATGAGGAATTTGAGTGATTTTAAAAACATTAGAAAAGTTTTAATCCATTACACAAAAATCACTCTTTATAAATCATAAAAAATAAAATCATATATAATATTTCAAAGGAACTATATACATGATTAAAAATGTAAACATATATCACACAAAGTTCAATCCCCTATGGGGATTACCCCAAATGGTCTTGGTTATGATTATTAGTTTCATTTTTTAATTGTAATAACATTAAAAATTAAAAATAAAAATAATGTATTCCATCCTTATAAGTTTATTTTAAAATGTAAACATGATTATCACACAAAGTTCAATCCCTATGGGGATTACCCTAATGATCTAAGATAATGATTTTTAGGTTCATTTTTTAATTGTAATAACATTAAAATTTAAAAAATAAAATAATATATTCCATCCTTATAAGTTTATTTTACAATAATGTGCGCTAAATTTCAATCTTAACAAGTCTTTATTCGGATAAAGTCTTTAGACAAAGTCGAATTTTAGGGCTGTAATATATTAATAATCTTAAGGCTAAAATATTTTTTTGATTAAATAATAAAAAATAATTCCAAAAGTCGAGATTAAAATAACATAGTTTAGTTTTATAAGATTTTTTAACACATAGTTCGTTGTCGAATTTCTATCTTGATGATTTTTCTTTTTCATAGAAATATTTGGAAAATTTCAAATTTTAAGAATGTGATATATTAATGGTTAATTCATATGTTTTATTTTTAAATGAACTTGTCTAGAACTATTTGAAACTTTCAATCTGCTAAGAATCAAGATGGGTCAGATCCCTTTCCATTTTAAAAGAGGTTTGATTCTCAAAAAATTGATTCTTTTCGACAGTTATAGATTAAGAATCGTAGATGGATTTGATTGATCTATAGGCTAATTTATTTAAAACATAAAACATGTACATTTATATTTTCTAGATTATTAATAATATTTTTTGGTTTAATTATTAATTATAATTATAATTATAAATATACTTATTTACTTTATGTTTTATTTATTTTATCATTTTATTTTTATTTAATTTTGATGAGTCAAAATGTCAAACATTGTACATATGAGTTAAGTTTACCTATGAACATCAAATATGAAGAAATATTTTAATAAAAAGTTGATTGGTTGAGAGGAAATCTTTGATAAATATAATATTTTTAGTATTATATTTTACCCAATATTTTTCCAAACCTCGTAGAAAGTATTTCTCACACCTCTTCCCCTCACCCCAACTCACTTTCGAATTAATTTTATTCATTTCTAAACTAACCATCCTATATCGACCGTAGATTTATTTCTACAACAAATTATTACATATAAATTAAGAGAATATATTACATATATTATTAAAGTTATTATCAAATAAGACATTAGAATGAAGAAGAAACTATTTTTTTGTATCATACTTAACCCTACTATTCTTAAGAACATCTTCCTAAATGTAACATACTCCACTATATATCCATATATATATATATATATATATATAGATATTACCTTGAAACTTATATAAATATTTAACTCGTTAATATTGGGATGTTCATTAAATTTAAAATTTTAAGCTTTAATGAAAGGTTTTTTTGGTTGCATCATATAATGAATTTCATGTTTGATGTTCTAAGGTTTAACTCTAGCACACAAACCACATTCATTTCATGCCATACATGTCAATCAAATGTATAAATATTAATGTGAACATTATATATATATATATATATATATATATATACATAATACTACGTCTTGATTATCTTTCGAACCTTCTCGTACATCATCAATCATCTCGCCCGTGGCAATGGAGACCTTTAAAATGGTCATATTCTAGATATAAGGTTGTTGTACATTATGTTATGGATTGATGGGAGTGGTTCGAGGTAGTTATACTCACATAAGGGCACCACAAGAGAATCATTATTTAATTTCTTTCAATTTTCCGAGGACCAAAAAACTATGCGTCGGAGGGAATTTCGAGTTGGAACCTTCCCTTCTCACCAATTCATCACCACGTAACCTATCCACTATATTGAGGAGAGCATTTCTTAGTCGATTACCTAAAGTTTTACTCCCATTTTTGATTTTTTCTTGGTGTATTGTGTAATAGTTTGAGTTTTGGGTTAATACCCGGCATGTTGAGAGCTACTTGTGTCTCTTCCCCGAACTATCTACTCCCCGGTTGAGAATTGTGCTATGAATCCATCTCGCAAATATAAGAAAGGATAGTTCACGACCTAGAAATCAACCTCTTCAAGGAGGAAACCTCCTTACGTTATATAAATGAACAATTTTTTCAAGGATAAAAATGACAAAAACCTCGCCTTCTATATATAAGAGTCTATGGCATCACAATATAAAAGATATGGGAACCACATGGGGACAACAATAAAAATAATGGGGCTACACCTATGGGGAAAAATAATAACAATATGTGGACTACATGGGAACAACAATAAAAATAATGGGGATACACTAATAACAATAAGGGGCTACACTAGTGTTATAGGGACCTAACATGCCCCTCTCCTTAAAACAAGTGCTTTCCTCCACACTTGATTATTTTTTGATGATTATGTATAAAAATATCATCCTCCCATGAGGAATCTTCTCGCTTGTAAGTTCATCCACGTCATGAGATACTTTGAAATTGATAGATTTCATACTGTTGATTTCTTGTTTCCGTGACTACTTCAGTTCCAATATTATTTTTCTTTCCTCTTCATGTCTTGCAATATTGTTTGATCTAGGAGCTTGTAATCTATAACCTTGTTTAAGCATGAAACATGGAAAATTGGGTGCACCTGTGAAGATTTTGAAAGTTCCAATTTATATGTCATAGTACCATTCTTTTTCAAAGACTCCTGTAATGACCATAATACTTTTGATAATTTATTATCGTTCTTATCTTTCTTGAGGAACATTTTTTTTGTATGGTTGTATCCATAAAAGATAGCCTACTCCTCACATCAAAAGTTATTTCTCTACGATGCTGATTTTCATGTTGTTTCATTTGATTTTGTACAAAAAGTCACATTATCCTTTAAGAGATGGAGAAATTATTGTTGATTATCAATTTCATATTCAATCGCTTTGAACTTATAGTGAGAATAATTGGGAAATTACGCCTTGTTGTTATTTTTTTCAAAAGTATTGTCATGACATTATAACTAATTATCTTTCCTAGTTTCCCTCCAACACCCCATAATTCAAATTCATTTCCTTCAAAAAACAAATCAAGAAACATTCTTGAAATTTAAAAGCTATAGTCCCCAAATATTTTAGCCATTGACTCCTAGTACAACATAAACACCATACATTGAATAGAATTCATTGGACTATTAAATACTTATTCCTACACGGTTTATCTTGATATTATGGCACATTCCAGAGTAATTTATAGTTCCTCCATTTGCAACCATCACTTGACACCTGTGCTGTTGGATATAGGAAAAAATTCAATTCTCGCTATCTTATAATGAACAAAATTATGGGTACTACCCGAATCAATCAATATTATTAAATTTTTTCTTCTTCATATGTCCTATCTTGAGAGTTTGAGGAGTGGTAATTCTTGCCAAATAATTACAAGATATATCTAGATTCATTTATATTTATCTAGGGTTGGTTCCGGGTGTATACCCTTTTCTTTTTGAATTTTATTGTACCTTTTCTTCCTCCTCTTCACACTCTATGCAAATTAATTTCTTTTGAGCACACCTATGACTTTTTATTGTGTTTGTTATCACAACTATAACAAAGCCCATTTTCTATTTTTTTCCTCCAATTGTTGTGGTGTCAACCTTGTACGTTGTGGAAGGCAAGGAGAAGAAACATTTGCATATTTATATTTGTGATTGGTAGAAATCCTTATTGCCATAAGGGTGAAAATGTGAAGTTGGGTTACACGTTTTGTGCATTTTTGAGAAAAAACTTTCATGTTTTTCTTCTGCTCTTCAACTTTCTCAAGCTAAAACAATTTTTCCGTTTAGAATTTCATTTTGCGATAAAAAAATAAAAGTTGTCGTAAATTTTATTAGTTTTCTATTACTTATTTTTTGGAAATTTTTTATACACATTTGATATGTCAACTTAGCGTTTCTTTGAGTGTGTGTTTTTTAACAATCGCAGGATTCATAAGAAGTCATATTAATATGCAATTTTGTATTCTTTGAAACTTTTTTGTTTTTTGAGAAACAAAAATGTGTTACAACAATATAGATAGAGCTCTACTTTTAATTTCGTCATATTTACAAAGCCAAGCAGATGCATATCATAATTACTAGGATTTTTTGAACCGGTACAATATGAAAAAAAGTCGCATATTTTGATTATGTTTCATGATGCAAGAAAACTCTTAAACATATAAGTTATAAACTAAAAATCTAAAAACTACCCATTAGAGACGACAGACTCAATGTAATGCACCATAATTTTTTCAATTTTTTTTACAATGTATTTTGGAAGATACAAAATTATGATTTCACCGAATCATAATGACCTTCGTAAATTTTTTTGCACCCATTTTATTACAAAATTAATTAAAATTAGTAAATATTTATGAAATTCTATAAAAGTTATATTTCCTAAAAGTATATTCAATTCTGAAAATGCTTGTGTTGGTTTTTGACACGTACTTTAGAATTTTTTCATGAGTTAGTCTTACCGAACTCCTAAAAAAGGTTTGGCCGAACTCCTAAAAAAGGTTTGGCCGAATTGTTTTTTGTGCCGATGGCTCATCAAGTCTAACGACATAAATGTTCTGCTCGATTTTGTATAAAAGTTCGGCTAACTTTTTACCCAATTTTCTCGTCTATGAAAAATTCCGTGGAGCTCCCTTTCATTCACTCAATAATATGATTGATACGAAATCATTCTTTATTTTCGCATATTTTCGCGCATTTGGTCCGATTTACAAAGGTCTTGTCGTGACTTTGGAAAGAATTGTTTTGGGTTTAAGGAATTTTCTTGAGCTACATTCAAAGAACAATTTTGCAAAGGATTTTTTGGGTTTGTTGGAACACCTAATCCTACATGGGTAGGTGTGAATGCGAAAAGTCACAATGGAGTCCAAGTGACCTTGGAATGTGAAACCAAGAGTCACACCATTGTATTATAAATGTACATCATGTATAATGGAAAAATAAGAAAGCCTCACGCTTATATTTCATTGTGTGTTGAGTCTCTTGTGTGTGTTCATCTTCTCTCATACACCATGTGTGTGCTTCAACATGGTGCTTAACATGGTATCGCAGTGGTCGATTGTCGGTCTCGCTCCACTTTGAATGAGCCATTTGTGTTTATGGCCCATGCATATCCGCAAAATTCTTGACATTTTTTGGCAAGATTTAGAGACTTTTTACAAAGCAACGTTTTAAAACGAGCAGCATTCACAAATTGCAGATTCCCAAAGACCGGTTTTGGAGAAAGGCAACATCGGTATCAAGGTTTTCTCACCACTCATTCTTCCCGCAATTTCGTATTTTTAAATTTCGCACCATATTGAGTCACGGAAAATAGTTTAAAGAGGGTTTTTGAAGAAATTCTCCGGGTTTCTACCTGAAAGATTTCTCGAGTTTTCCATTGAAAAATTTCTGAGATTTCGAGTTTTCTCGCAAATTATTTTTCCTATTTCTCGCAATCGCTGGCATACTCGAAATCCCCGCATTTCTCGACAAAATCTTTGCCACCGTTTCAAAATCTCGAGTCTCGCTTTACTCATCTCGCCGCTAGAAGAAAAATCTACATCTATTCTTCTCTCGTTGTTTAAAAAAAATATATAAAAAAATATAATAATAAAATAAAAAATAAAAGTTGATTCAAGCTCTGCCTTCGGCCCTTGCCCCTATGCCTCCTCACCGTACATTACATCTCGCACTCGCTTCCGCCTCTCACCCTCGCCTCCCTATTTGGATACCCCTTATCACCCTGCGCGGCCGCACCCTTATCCCCCCACATTCCTCATCCCATTCCATCGCTTACCAACGAACCCTCTATCACTCCTAAAAAAATCCGCTCCTACCTCGCGTTAACTACGCCTACTCCTCGACTACGCCGCTCCACATAGTTAACGTCGCGCCCTTGTATCTCCCACACGTCCAAACACCGGCCCCTCTAACGCTCACCCAAACGCCTTCCCCATGCCTACCCCTTTCGCTCGCTCTCACATCCGCTCACACCCCGCGGCTTCCTCTCTACGCCTACCCCCTAACACCGCCTACTCTTCAAAGTCACACATCGACTCACAACCGATCCTCACATCCCATTCTGCTATCCCACCTTACCACCTACTGTCCCATTGCTTCAATGCACAAGATAGCATACGCCTTACCATACGCCTTACCATACGCCTCCTTTGCATCTTAGACATAGTAGTCCTCCCACTTTTTCATTTTTTTTAAATTTTTTTAATATCTCGCCCCCTCCCCCATTAATAAATTCCCTCCAATAAATTTTCGTCCCCCTTTTTAAAATTGGACCCATTTTTAATTATTCAAAAATTTCCCCTTCTCTCCATTCCCATTTATATATAATCTCATTTTATCTCCATTTGTATATAATTCATTTCCCTTTAGTTTTCCCATCCCTTTCCTTTTTTAATTATTCCTAATTAATTTTTAATTTACAAACAGAGGAGAGAGAGGAAAGAGAGTTATGAATACAGATAAATGGAAAATGGCATATGAGGAGCACATGGACTGAAATTTGGAGATTTACATTGTGATTTGTGGCATTGATTTAAAGGGTGTTTTTTTTGAAGAATTTGACATTTGAAGACAAGTTTGCCATCATTCAAGACAAATCTCAAGGAAATTTCAGCTTCTGCTTTAAAGGCCTCTAGCATGTTGTTTTTTGCTGCACTGTATAGATATTCTATTGTAATGACATTGTATTGTGAGCGCACATTGCTTCTTCATAGTTGCACCGTATTTGATTTGTTGGATTGTTGATTGCCCTCCATCATTTGAGGAGCACACTTTGTACTTTGAGATTTTCGCTAGTTGGAAATTATTTTGAGTCATTTGTATTTGTTGAATCACATTGTAAATGGGTGCATTTTCTATTGGTGACACCATTTCATATTTGAGCCTAAGTTGTTGAAATGGCCAAAATCAATGAGGCATTAGTGTTGTTGAATGACCTCATTCATTCAAATGTTCATGATATGATAAAAATGAGCAAGGATGCTCTATGTAACATTCGTAGTTGTTTCGCTAGATGCACAAGAAAAGATTGAGTTTTTGAAATGAAACTCGCCTTTCAAAAAGATGAACTTCAGCAAAGAGTCACCATTCCGAACCTATTTCGTTCGCAATATTGAGAAGGACTCTATTAGAATAAAGAAGATAAAGTTCCGCTTGATTCACATTCAATTCCTTGTACTAGAGAAGATGTACATGCAGCATGCAGATAGTTCAACCCCGCACTTCTCAAGCCCATCATCGCACTTTCGGGAAAGAGCTTGTCCACAATAAGCACATAACCGGTCTTGGATATGACAAGGATGTGACCTTTCATAGTCCAAACTACACAAAGCCCATCAAGTTTCCGTAGCGTCGGATTCATGTATGACAGCTCACCCGGCAAATCGTTCCGCATCCTCTTCCACTTCCACAACGTATTGAGAAATGCCAACACCGTGATCGAGTTGGCTATATGAAAGATCATTGTTTTGATATTAATCCATGCAAGCACCGTGGGTGGGACACCCATGCTTCGGTACAGACAAGCCGCTGACACAAGCCTCCTACAAGAACCCGCATTCATCTTGATGGATCGCTTTCGGGCAATGGGCATCAGCACCAAGAAGATGTTTAAGTCACATGTTAGAACTTGTTCACTGATATTGAGCAAACTTGCAACTGAGTTTTCGCCATCATCTCACCTTGTCCCTAGCTGTGGGAGAAATGGTGGTCATGTACAAGCTTCGACGACAGACTGGCGAGCCCGAGCCACAATCTCTCATTCCATGTTTAGAGTTGTAGCCGCAGCTCAAGCGAACCCGAGCCACAATTCGTCACTCCGCATTCGTATATGTATCCGCGTACACACGATTCCCATGAGCATGCCTCTCGGTTGGTGGATAACCTAAAACCACCATCTTTGGTTGGTGGATAACCTAAAACCATCATTTTCGTTGGTGGATAACCTAAAACCATCATCTTTTGTTGGTGGACAACCTAAAACCACCACTGTAGTAGACCTCCCTTCTTTAGGTTGAAGGTCTCCCTTTTTTATGAGGGATGACTCCTGTCGCGTGCTTTCAGCCCTTCTTGCTAGTTTTGGAAGAGTTTCGGGAACCCGCAACAAGTTTTGCGTTCCAAGAGCTTTCATGGTCATCCTAAAACCACCTCTTTTCCCAACATTTCGCAGAGTTGATTCACCCCAAGTGTTGCCATGTATACTTTGCGTATTTGATTACAACTCTTTTTTGGACTCACATACCCTTCGGATTAAGGGGGGATGCTGAACACCTAATCCTACATGGGTATGTGTGGAATGCGAAAGTCACAATGGAGTCCAAGTGACCTTAGAATGTGAAACCAAGAGTCACACCATTGTATTATAAATGTACATCATGTATAATGGAAAAATAAGAAAGCCTCATGCTTATCTTTCATTGTGTGTTGAGTCTCTTGTGTGTGTTCATCTCTCCCTCATACACCATGTGTGTGCTTCAACATGATGTTTAACAGTGGTTTAAGGACTTTTCTTGGAGGTACATTCAAAGGACATTTCTTGGAGGTATGTGATACATTTTTTGGATGTTTTTTGGGCTTCATTTTTTTGAAAGTATGGATCGCTTAATTTTCATTCTTTTTGTAGGTATGGATTTGGGCTTAATTTCGAAAGGACTTTTTTTAGGCTTAATATTAAAAATACATTTTTTGGACATTTTTTTGGAAGTATTTTTTAAAGTGATATTTTTTAGAGGATTTTTGAAGTATTTTTAAAAGTGGCAATTTTTAAGAAGTTGGAATTAATTTTCAATGGACATTTTTTGAGGGCATTTTTTGAAGTGACGGCTTTTTAGAGTACATGTTTTAAGTTGAAGAAAATCTTTTTACAATGATTTTTTGAAATGAGTTTTTGCTCTAACTTTTTAAAATGAAAATTTTTTTGTAGGATTTGGGAAGGAAATATTTTGAGCTTAATTTCATTTTTTTTCTCAGTATTTTTTTAAAAGTAAGTGTTTTGGATTAAATTATGTATTTTTTTTGCATAAAATGAGTTTTTTTTAACTTAAATCTTTTGTGATGTTTTTTTAATTTAGTTTTTGTCTCAAATTTTGAATGAAATTGTTTGAGCTTCATACTCTATTATCATTGGAAATCAAGGAATTGTACGAGAAAATATGATCGGAAAAAGAGACCCAGTAGGAATGTAGAGAAGAGACTAGAGAATCTCCCAAAAGAAAGATAGAAGCACTCTAAAATATTGAAGGGGGAAAATAAACCTCAACTAGAAGTTGGCAAGCATGTAAACGTAAATATTATGAGTTTGATATATTTAAAATTTACCCACCGTAAAATGTGAAGCTTAATTTTTATTTGATGAACTAATTTGAAAAATATTTGCAATGTAAACAGAGAGATATTCCTCAAAACATTGACGTATGAGATAGAACATTTTGAAAGAGAAAGTGAAAAAGAGATATTGAACCAATGATTGAAGATAGTGAAAATGTTGAAAGAAATTCAAGTCAAGAAATTGAATCACAAGGTATGTATATATATATATTTTGAACACATGCATGTATTATTAAAATTATACATATATTTATTAATTTATTTATTTATTGAATATGTAAACTTATTATGTACTATTCATTCGAATATGTAAAGATGAAATCAATGTCGATGATGAGATGTTAGAAAATGTTGACACACACATATGGAGATAAAAGAGTTGGACCATTATGTACGATATCATGTTAACCACATTTTTGATACGTACATCATGTTGGCTTCGAGGGGTCCCGACTCCAGGTTCGATGTGTAAGGTTTGCTAAGAAACCCCTATACTACTAGCCCTTTCGGTAGTAGGTCACGGCCTCACCCGAAGTAGTATGGGTGGGTGCCGGAACCGTGTTTCCGCACCCTAAGAAAAGAAGGGTAAGGTAAGCAGTGGCCGCGCTCTGCTTAGATTATCTCTCGCTAGTGGTCAAGTATATATCCAATTGCATCCACATGCACTAGATCTACTATTAGAAGCTTTCCGTACTCATATTCGTATCCAACAATATTGCATATTCATTCATTCATTACCCTTAGAATTCCCTTCCTAGCCTACACACACAAGCAGCTAAGGCTTCAGCACACTAACCCGACTAGGATCTCTCGGGCACATAGCCAAAGCAGAAGTCCGTTCCCCAAGAACCCCCCAAAAAATCATTACACAACAGATCACATCAATAGCTTAGCCAATTTCTCCCTCTTACAATCCGAATTTCCTCTCTATTTATAAAAATCTAGCTTTAACATTCGTATGGTCCGCAACCCATTGCTTTCGTACCCCTAGTTTACCCTTTAACCCCATTACAATGCTTTTCGTAGTTTTCGACCCACCCCAAAACCCCCTACGCTATACTAAATATAACAAAAAATAACCAAAATGGGCCGGTTTTGTAGCTCGTTAAGAGACTCCCATTCCAATAACCCTCACAAGACAATCTTGTGACTTGTCCCGAGTCACTTTGGTGGCGCACCTTAAATATGTGCTCGTAAGGTAGCTAGGGAGCGAAGGAGGGGTGGAAGCACTTCCTTGCTTCGAGCCGTTGTGTGTTGCGCAATGTTGAGCATTGTTAGAGAATCAGACCCTCAAGAGCCTGACCAACACGCTCTAACAATAGGTGGAGATGTGCAATGGCAGACCGTGAATCATGTGCAAGATGGAGTGCAAAGCATCAGTCCATGGTTTCAACTTTTTGTACGCAACCTTCTTAGAGTGATGAAGGTCCCTCAACCTAGTGCATGGCAGCCATGCACTACGCGTGGTTGGGGGGAGGTGGAGGCTCAAAGTTTATCTAGAGCATCTTCCGTCGTGTCAACTCTTTGGACATGATGAAGCATGGGGTGGTACAAAGGCTTTGCTCAGAGCTACGTAGCCTCTTCAAACAATTGGGCTCCCTACGCCATTTGTTCTTGAATAGTGTGTGTGGCGTTAGTAACCATGGAAATTAGTCGGGCGCATTCTTCCAGTGGTCGGGTCATACTTCTTGCGTCTTTCTTGGCTGCGCTTGTACCTCTCGCATTACGATGGTAGACAAGATTCGTAGTTCTATAGTGGAGAGTTGTACTAAGTCAACTTGTATGTCCCCGTAACTCAATTCAAAAGTGACAATGTGGGGGAGTAAACATATGTTGCTTCTAGCAGCGTGGGCCCGGAAATGGCAGACATGTCGTAGCAAGTTTTGATACCGCAGAAGTTCCCGCCGAACTCTTGCTCATAGCCTAATCCTTTCAGGAGGCCTTCTGTGCACTCTTATCGCCGCACTCAACTTCTTCTCGCCCTCTTATATGTTCCTCCTATGCATTGAAGTCGATACCAGCAGAGATGGGCGACATGAATTGTGGACATAAGTAGAAAGAAACATAAGGTAGGTAGCTAATATCGCTTGATAGTTGAATAAATAGCCCGAGCCGTCCTCTTCTAGCCATTCATGCCCCAATTGAAGTTACTTAATGGTAATGTAGGTCGTTAGTGGCGCATACCCTTGATCATAAATGGTGATATTGATAAACTACCGCCCTCTTTTCCTCGCGTTTGTAAGTGTCTTTTCGCATTAATTCTAGATGATTTGTTATTGTTCTTTTGTATCCAAGGTTGCGTTGTCATGATGTTAGGATGTGGCCGATGTGTGTGAGGTCATTTTGTACTTTGACGGATGGTTGACTACGTACAGTGAGCCTTTAAGTTGATCGTGAGTCTTTTCGAGGTGGTTATTTCAATCGTGGAAGGATCAATTTTATGCAGACGACTCATGTCGACGTCCATAGGTGATTTAATTCTTCAATTATCCATAAACTCTCCGGATACTCATGATTGGAGATAGGTCCGTAATCTGGGTTGGGCAAGGGACGAACGCACCCTTGAGCGAGTAGGTAACCATGTGGGTCGGCCAATTTTTGGGCCCATCTGCAAGCAAGGTCTCTATACGCAGGATTACCCTACTCCAATAGTTCATCCGAGAAGGGAGGATAGGTTCCCCGCATAGGTGCTTCGTACCGAATTAGTGGTAGTGCCTTGGACCTATATTTCGTGGGACCCCTTAGTCTTCGCAGCTTCTCGGAGTGTCATCTCGTGGCTCTCTGGGCAAGGCAAGGTTTGTTCCATGTTAAAGATGCGATGGAAGCTTTTGACAGTCCGAAGGCTACAAAGTGCCGAAACCTCATGCAGACGCCTCCGCCAATTCTCCAACTCGCATCATAGTTAGAAAACCATTCACTTTACTTTTCCCAATGGAGCAACCCTTCATCTGGGGTTAACCCGATCTTCATCTTGCATAGTGATCTTATAGATATGATGTAATTCTTCCTTCGTGTGGATAGGGCTCGCGATACCGTGCACCTTCCGCGGATCCGTGGGTACTATGACATGCATACTTCCGCTCCCAAACACCATGCTTGATCTCTTTAGGTTAATAATACCCCCCTCATGTCCATTTCTCAAATCTAATCCGAGGAGCGCAGTGGTAGGGGTCCGCATCTTCAACTATCTTAATCACTTGAAAGCTCAAGTATTTGCACAATAACGGGGGTGGGGATTAGGGGAATTATCCGGAAAAAGTACCTATTTCTCCACAATTATAATAGATCAGCCTGACTCGCCCTCGACTCTACACTTCCTCCCCGGCCTCCTCACCTCGAGCCGTTGATCCTCCAAAGTGTGCACATACGCTGACGCAGATGGTCCGATTTCACCGATATAATTTCCCTTGATTCTATCATCAAGTCATATGTTCGTGAAATTCTATTCGTCGTGTCATATGCACCAATCGTAATCAACACCATTGTATTTTTTAGTTCTGGGACATACGCACCTAGCCGAGGGAAATGGTTCGTATCATGGAGGCCTACTACCCGAAAATCATCACACCATAGCACGATCCACTTGATCCTCGTCGCAATAAGGCAGTTCCCTACTTACCCCCTAGGTGCAACGTGCCAGGGTCCTCGAGCTTGGATATAGTCACGAGAGAGGGCAATGATCCTTTGTGTGACCGGACACTTGGCAATGTATACACCCGATATCCGCGTTGCATGTCTTTTCCTCGATGTTTTCATAGGTTCTTTATCTCTAGGTGCATAGCTCTAAGTTGTTCCATGATCCTGTTGAACTCCCCGCGAGGTATCCTCCTCGGGGAGCATCTTCTAACCTCATAGTAGCTTCTACGGCTTTCTCCTATGATTCGAAGGTCTCGCTAATTCATTTGTGTGCGTAGGTGAGGTAAAAAACATGGCGATGAATCATTCTCGTATGTTTTCTATCATCATATTCAAACCCTCCTTCCCTAATTTCCATTTTTAGCCATTGATCCACCTCCCACACTAATTCGTACGCACCCTATTTGAATTATTTTATGTCCACCACTAACTCGGGAGTAGGACTTTGGTTGCTGAATTGTTGCTTCATAGCAATATCAATATCCTAAATGGAAGCGGTTCCATTCTCGGGGTCAACATATCGCATATACTCACCCGCAGCTCTGTCTTCGAATGTTAAAGACAGCTTGGGCCCTATTTATTGTATCTCTTTCCACGTTTCTACATAGTCCAGATACAGAGTATGAAACAAACTAGAATCGATCCATGTCTTCATCTCCTACCCCTTGAAGGTAGGTAGTTTTAGGTGCACAACCCATATCACTATCCAAGGACAATTTCATAGGTGAGTTCTTACCCCCGCTCGTCCTAGATGGTGATGTGGCCAGCTTCTTAACTAGGCTATAGGCGGCCCTTCCTCCATCAAGGTTAGTTCGATAATACTTACCACTACCTCGTCACACTCCCATCCGGATCCAAGGTTATTCAAAGCTTTGTATGGCTACTGCACTCTTTTTCGCATAGAAACTTCTTGATCAAGAATAGTAATGCCCTCGTAAACTTACCCTGAATCATTTGAAGAATCATCGCTCGAACTCGGGAGTATGATATAGATTGATCAATTACAAAATCATCACAAAGCCTCTTACCACACTATCCACCCTAGATCCACCATGCATGTAATAGTGTTATCGCTTTTCTCCAAACTGCTCTAGCGTATTGGGAGTCCACTAGGTGACTCGCCCGTCCTTCCAAAGACTTTCTCTGATTTCTAACAAACTGCCAGCACCCACTCCTAAAGCTCAATTGCAAAGGTTACAAAGAATATTTCGTAGCTTTTAGTAAGAACGTGAATATTCTTCCACCTTTCCGCTCGTTAATTTTTCGCTTTAGTTTTCTCTTACTACAAACTCCCGGATCTACCTTTCGAACCAATCATCGATCTCTTTTCTTTCAAAGCTTCCAATATTCTCTTGTCATTACTCGATCCCTTTCTCGTATCTCTTCATGTCCCAACAATGGAACCATTTTTTTTGCTTGAGGGGTCGTGACCCATGTTTGGTGCAAGGTTTTCCGACAAACCCCTATACTAATGGCTCTTGCGTGTGACCCGCTCGCACGTGTCACGCGCCCCACCTCGAAGTAGTATGGTTGCGTGTTGGAACATGTGTCTCGCACCCCGAGAAAGGAAGGGTAAGTGCGTGTGGCTTTGCTCTATTCGTATTATCTCCCGTGCAAGGTTAAGTATATGTCCAATTGCATCCAGTGCACTAGATATACTATTAGAAGCTTTTCGTACTAGATTTAGATCCAATAATTTTACATATTCATCCATTCATTACCCTTACAATTCCCTTCCCACATCTACAGACACAAAGACAGATGGTCCACACACAAACCGGACTAGGATCTCCACACACACATCTAGCAGGAGTCCATTCCCCAAAAAACCCCAACAAATCATTACACAACAGCATTGCATCAATAGCTTAGCCAATTCTTACCTCTTACAATCCGAATTGCTTCTCTATTTATAAAAATCTAGCTTTAAAATTCCTATGGTCCACAACCCATGGTTTTCGCACTCTCGGTTTACCCTTTAACCTCCATTACAATGCTTTTCGGGGTCTCGACCCACCCCAAAACCCCCCGCACTATACTAAATATTGAAAAAATAACCAAAATGCGCCTGTTTCGTAGCTTTTTAGGAGACCCCTGCTTCCAACACTTCATAAAGAAAATGTGATAGTTCAAGCACAAATTTTGAAAGGTCTCCTATCATTAAGGAAATTAAAATATGCTACGACTTTATTGGGTATTCAAAAATCAACCAAAGATAAAAAAAACGATAGGAAAAATGTGATACAAAATATAAATAGTGCTATAAATTCAATTAGAAGATCTAGACATAAAAATATTTAAGTTGTATGTAGAGCAACACATATGGCAAGATGTTTTCATCAAGTACTAAAGAGAATCACTTCGTAAAATATGTGGCATGAGCATTAGAACCCTACGAAAAACTTTGCACAAACATCAAAAAATTCCGATTGCAAATACATGTAAATGATGAACTCGCTTGTTCGAGAGCTATTTGTAGGCAACCATACAAAGATAGACTTGGAGAAAATGTTTAAAAAATAATATATGAATATTGGAATAACAATTCGCGTGTTTCACCAACTACAAAGAATGTGATGCAAAGAAGAATAGCATGAAATCAAAGTGCGAACAACATGAAAAACATTTCTTGGAAACCACTCGTATAGATTTGTTCAACAAGTTCAAGGAAGCGAATCCCTGAAATTCATGTGTCAATCATGCTTTTGTTCAACAAAAACCATGGTATGTAAAACCTATCAACGTACGCGACACTTGTTATTTTCTTTATCGTGTGGAATTTGAGTTATATTATGACACATTCCTTAATTTTGGTCGATTGGAAGGATTCACCTCCTCATTCCACTATCTCGTGATTTCATATCTCAATTTCTATGTGAAAGACAAAGTGATGAACTATTTTACGAAAAGAAATGTGTTGGTGGTAAAAAATGCGATGATTGTGGAAATTTGACTCAAATTTCAAAACAAATATTGTATTGATATAAATGATCAATCATTTTCCAACACGAAAGTGAAATGGAAGATATGTGAATATATCCATACATCGATTCAAGGTGAAAATAGTGCTAAAATAACCGAATTACAAGAAGAAGAAATTTTTTATGATAGACTTTTTTGAGAAATTTTGAGATAGAAATTTATAAATACACCAAGCATTCCTATAGAGATCGATGGCAAGACTTGCAATTTAAAAAAATACCGTGAAGTTTTTTCCACCAGGGACCATTTTGTCGTAATTGATTTTGTAGAAAACTACACATTTTTTTCTAGAAAAAGAAATTTAGAGTGAATACTATCATTATGACCAAGACTCCATGCTCGTCCATATTCTATATAGACATGTCGAACAAAAATTTCTATCACATAGAAAGCACCAATGAAAATCGACATGTTATTAAAGAATATCACTTTTATATCGCTGATGATCGTACACATCATACTTATTTTGTACAATACTATTTTGGAAAGATTTATGACTCCTTGAAAAAAATGTGGAATAACATTGAATGAACATTGGATATGGTCGATGGATGCGCAGTCAATTCAAATCCGCACGATCATTCTTTTGGTTGTGTTGTCTTCATAAGAAAACCCCGCATTAAACATTGTTGAAATTTCTTTGAGACTAGTCATGGAAAGGGAGAACATGACAATGCAGAGCATGCATAAAACGAGTAGTTCGAAGATATAAAATGAACCGCTATGCAAGCCAACTTGTGGATGCTAAAGAAGTTGTTGAATGGTGCATCGCTCCTCTAAGCCATGAGACTAAATGATCAAGGGAAGTGTGAAGGTACATTCAATTTAATTTTTATCGTATATCTAATTTTAAATAGTGCATATTTATCACAATTTTATTATCTTTGATTGATTATCTTTGATTGTATTTTGATATCATATTTACATTCTCGCTTTGAATTTTCCATATAAAGGTTTTTTTGGAATATTGGGATCGAAGAAGTATATAGATCAATTGGAAATGACGTTAAAACAATAAAAGCGACTCAAAAAATTGCATTCAATTAAAACAATGTTGTCCGGAAATGTGTTTGCATTGATAAAAAAATATTCTTGTTTTTTGTCATGTTTGCATAGACAACAAAGAATCCAATTATGTTTAGAAAACAAACTCGTATGTAAAAAAATTAGAAACATACAAAGCTAAATACAAAAGGAAAAATGTTTGTTACAATGTTTGAATAAATTCAATCGTAGGAGACCGCAATATCCTTCCGATGGTGATCGAGTTTCTGCTCTTGTTAGAGAAGGTAAAATTTGAATTGCTTTTCAAATGATAAAGATATAGAAATAAATTTAAATACATAAGTTTGTTAAGTTTTTTTTTATTGTGCAGAGATGTTTTTGCTATAATTGCACCTATTGAAAATGATGAAAATGTGAAGTATTATTTGATGCGTTGCACTAAATGAAAAATGAAATTATTAGAAAGCTATAATGGTCGCGGGTTTCCATATGAAAGAGGATCTATTATACTCGAAAGGTTATTTTTATCAAACAAACTAATCAAAGTGGGGATTTTGTTTACCTCAAGACTATGAACCCGATGTCATAAATTGTCAATATAGTCACTTGGTGTGTGTAGCACGATAAAGTTAATAGAGGTTCAATCAAAGAAAAGAATGAAAATTAAGAAAATGAAAAATGTCAAAATCCAATCATGAACGGATCATTGAGGATGGTATTCCATTGGAATCTTTTTGATTGAACTCGCTCTAACAAGTTCTTCTCTTTGGATTATGCTTTTTGAACTCCGTAACTCAATTAAAAAATTGAGTTTCCTTGTTATGTTATCTATGAAAGTGTTTGCACATATACAAATTGTTTTGGTACATGCACACTAGGATCAACTCGAAAGTAGCTTTTCTATAGATGCATTGATGAAAAATGTTGCATGATATATATATATATATATATATATATATATATATATGCTCTAGAATGCAATTAATTGTTCAAGTAGTTTTACTATATGTGCATTGATGAAAAATGTTTCGTGTACCGAATATATATGTTCTAGAATGCAATTAACGTAAAGTAGTTTTTTCTATGTGCATTGATGAAAAATGTTAAAGCACCGGATATATATGTTCTAGAAATCAATTAACTATTCAAATATATTTTCTATGTGCATTGATGAAAAATGTTGCACAGATATATATGTTCTAGAATGGAATTAACTGAAAGTAGATTTTCTATACATGTGCATTGATGAAAAATAATGGATATATATATATATATATATATATATATATATATATTATAGATTGCATTTTTAAAATTTTATGATTGTTTTCAACACATCTAACAAGACCTAGAATCAATATGTATATAGATACATCAATATGTATTGTACTTCACAACATTACTTCACATGCCAAATGTACTTCAACCATCCAAAACATGAGTTTTAAACTCTTTTGATTATATCACAACACTACTTCGCATGCCATGCCAATTGTAGTTCAACTATCCAATAAAAAAATTTAACATTATATCACATGCCAAATGTAGATCAAACATTCAAAACTTATGTTTTAATTTAACAAAAAATTATAGATGACAACATTACTTCAAATGCCAAATGTACTTCAACCATCCAAAACTTAGGTTTTAAAAACAAAACAAATTATAACACAACATTACTTCACATTCCATATGTAGTTCAAAAGAAAAACATTAATTTATAGACCACAACATTACTAGTAGTTCAACTATCCAAAACTTAAGTTTTAAAAACCAAACAAATGATAACAAAAAAATACTTCACATGCCAAATGTACTTCAACCATCCAAAACTTAAGTTTTAAAAACATTATATATCACATTCACATGTACCAAATGTAGTTCACATAAAATATGTCCAAAATTTGTAGATATCACAAGTATCAAGTATCAAGTTAAATATATGACTGCATATAGATAATACATAAAAAAGTAAATTTAAGACTAGAAATCTTAATCAAATCTAGAAATCATCCATCAAATACAGATGGATGTAGTTTCTTTCCCAAAGAAAAATCTCAATCCGCGAGCTATCCCGCGAAGCATGGGGAACTCCGTACACAATGCATGTACAAACATTAAAATTTGATTTTTTTAAAAGTGAGTGAGAATATACAGAACTTCATGTAAAAAAACAAAATATAAAAAAAATCATGCAATACCTCATGAGGTTCCCTCCCCATTTGTTGCTCGTCTATCTACAACTTCCCCCCATGGGAACATCTCCAACAAAGAAATGTACAATATACATGTATAGTATATATATATATATATATATATATATATATATATATATATATATATATATATATATATATATATATATATATATTCAATAATATTAAAAAAAAATTAGACAACTTGTTCAAATGGTTTAAATGGTGTGGATGTTCCTATATCCATCGCTAAAGTATGTAGAGAAAAGAAATCCTCCATAGAAACCTAAAAAGAAATTAAATTAAGTATAAAATAACTCAAGATCAAGATCTCAGCTCATAACAAAACTTTTAAACTTCAATTTATAAATCATAAATTAAAAACATATATATTTAAAAGTGAAAATTTTTATACTTCTACATGTGGATTTGGCACATCTCCTAAGAGAGGCTCCAAAAAGAAAATCTCCAAAAACCTAAAATTCAAAAAAATTTAAAATAACTCAAGATATAGATATATCTGATTTTTTAATGGAAATTTTTGAGGTGGAATATATATAAATTAAAAAAAATATAAATTTTAAAAGTGAAAAATTGTCCATACTTGTTGTGAACCCGGCACATCTCCTAAGGAAGTAGAAAGTACATCTCCTAAGGAAGATGAAGGTACCGCCATCCCAAAAACACTCGTACAAGATTTTAATCATAAAACATTTTTATTATATATACATGAAAATTTACATGTGAGCACAATGATTTATTTTAGAAATATCAAGTTTAAAAAAACACTAGCATTTGTCAACATATATTGATGGTGAGACCCATCTTGATTGTTCGAACCAAAGGCTCCGAACGTGATATGAACATTTTATTCATTCATCAAGTGTGAAAATTGGAAAATGGTGTTAACATATAATAATACATTTTTTGTTAGATTAATGTAAATACAAATAAATGTATGTATATATATGTATTTATTACAAATTGTATGTATGTATTAAAATAATTGAATCCTAACCATTAACACATACCGTTTGCATGCCCTCTTCCTCATGAACAATTAGGTCATGCCAACCATTGTGACAATTCTTTTTGCATATGTTTTCATATTTTAAACACTCATATTGTCAATCTCTTCGTCCGTATAATACACAAAATTGGTGTGTGCATTCTCACATGATCTTTGTCGATTCAGAAAAATATCGACTCCGCCCAATCCATCGTGAACATTGTCGATGATGGCATCCCTTGCTTCTCGACTAGCTTGAGAAGTGACTTCCATCTTTGACTCGCAAATTTTTCGACATGAACAAAGTTGACTAGCTAATGGTGGTTCTGTGATGAGGTAACTCAAAGATCACACCTAGTGCTCCTACGGTCACACAATCGACCTTTCCCAGACCAAAAAATCCAGAGGGAAGGTCATTGTAATTAGGTTTCATTTCCAAAAATAATTTTGCATAAAATAATTTTTGCAAAATAAAGTGGAACCTCGCTGCTCCATGGGAGTCTTCCATAAGCCGCAAGGTGTCTATCATACAAATAGTGAGCTATATCAGTGGTGCTTGAAATGTTGCACCTTCAAGATCTTTCTTTTGGGCCTTCTTTGAAATTAAACATAGACTTTTTCCATTGCCGTTGTAACTCTTTCTTTTAACAACTTCCCCATTTATCTAGTCCCATCACTATTTCCTTTCTTTTTCTCATAACATCCACAAAATTATCCGTTGTTGGCCCAAGATTTTGATACACATCTACTAGTTGGCCTAAAGAATGTGTACCTATTTCCAAGCTTTGTCCACTCTCGCAGTAGAGTCAAGGACACGAGGTCTCTCTCGCAATTTTTTTTATGAAGTTGTTGACAACTTTGTAAGGTGCATTCTTGCATGTTTCTTTCCCACGTATATCGAAATGTTGGCCAAATACGTTGTGGTGGGTGGACAACCTTGTTCTTGAATGAAGCATTCTTCCCTACGTCTATTTCAACCAACATTTGGAGGATTTTCAGCCCTCTCGAATCAATATATAAAATTTTTTATATTAGAAAAAACACATGTAAATTTTTTTTTACAAATTGAATGAAAAAAATATTCAAATTGATGGCAACCTTGATGTGGTTGGCTAGCATCTTCCCCACCCCGAAACAAATACTAAGAACCGTAATGACCCCTACCGAGAACCAACACCACCGTCACCATTGATTGACCTCCGAGGGAATAAATATCACCACCTTCACACAACCTCGCTAGCACTTATCGATGGCCCTTTAAGGGGATTTGAGCTACCACCAACCTCTCGAGATGAGAGAGAAGATTCATAATCAAATAAGAATTTATAATCAATTAAAAAAATACATTCATACATATAAATCACATACATATTCATTGATTAGATTGTGTGAACCATACCACGATTGGGTGAACCATGGGCATGCTCCATGGATGGAGTAAAGACCCTTCTCCTCTTAGCTCCTAAAAAATAAAAAAATTAAACTTATTAACAACTAACTTAACTCACAAAGTCGATAAAAAAATAAATTCCATATGTACACACATGTATGGAGATTTAAGATTGTATTTAAATACCATGAACATCCCTCGATCCTTGATCTCCCCTCTCGTAGAGATATGGGATTTTGTTAAACTTCGTCATTCATCCTCCATGATATATATATCTACTATGGACATTTACAATTACTTTTTTTATATTAATAATTTAAAATAAATTCAAAATAAATTTCAGAAAATTGATGTAATTTACTGTACACAAATTAAGTAAAACACAACTTTCAAAGCACTAATTGATGTGTGAAACAAAATTTAAGCAAAAAAAATTATAAAAACGATAAGTTCACCAAATTTCGCTTTAAATGGTGGGAGCACACTTGGTATAAAATTGCAAAAAACACATTGTCATTAAAAAATAATCGAAACTCCATTTAAACAAAAATTTGTTGAAATCCCCACATTTTAATTTTATAAAAATCTGAATTTCACCACTTGTTGCAAATGTGAAGTTCACCAATTTGTGCTTTACATGGTGTGGTGGGAGCACACTTGATATATAATTGAAAAAAATCACATGTTCATTAAAAAATACACATTTATGAGTACAAAACACACATATATACAAGATATGTTACAATGTCCATCAATAAATTTTGAAGGAGTGCATCTCAACACTAATTCATCTTTGAGAGATAAATCTTGAATTTTTGAAGAAGAGCATCTCAAAACTAATTCACCTTTGAAATATGAATCTTGAATTTTTGAAGAAGAGTGTCTCAAAACTAATTCATCTTTGAGAGATGAATCTTGCATTGGCATTACCGCGTATAATTTGAATTCATCTATTAATTCATCTTTGATAAATGAATTTCGAAATTGGCATTTCCCTCGTACACAGATCAACAGTACATCTTATTCACATTTTAACAATGTCTTATACTAAAAAAATTTAAATTGGCTAACAATATTGTTTTCTATTCCATGCGCTTCTTTAGCTCTACTTCTTAACTTGGTACATGCCATTCATCTCGTCGCACAAAAGTTCGTAATTGGTGAAAACTACAATTCCAATTTTTTCCATACTACATAGTTGTTCCCAAGCCTTTTTATCAATCCAATATAATATTCCTCATTGTTCGTTTTTTTCTTCTCGGTATATTCATTTTCCATTTGGACAAATTTGCTAGTCGCAATATTAGAAAGCACATATGTAATCACTTCTTTCCCTCGGGATTGGGATAGCAAAAAAACATCTATGCATAATTTCCATTTCTCAACCATATTTAGTGGTTTTTTATCCCTCGAAAAAAAAATACAATAAAAATATATATTAAATTGACATTTATTGCAAATGCATAGGATAAATGACACGTTTGCATGAGATAAAATGACATGTGCATTTTTTATCTTAAAGTTTGACTTAAAAATTTTTATGGTAGAATTCACATCTGGAATTAATGGGAGGAAGCCTTTAGTTTGTGGGAGAAATGAATTGTATGCACTTAGTTTGTGGGAGAAATGACACATGTAGATAGTTTTGTTACTAGAGATTGATTGTTGGGTAATTTATTAGGATATGTCACCTTTGAGAAAAGATGAAATCCAAAGGCTACCTAGCCCGGCGTACTCGCCTTAGAACTTGGTGAAGTTAATACTCAACTGCGTACTAAACTTCTATGGAAGTTCAAAAACTGGCAGAGTTCGAAACGCACTTTAGGTTCAATTTTTAGGCCTTAAAGTTTGAGAGAAATGACATTTACATGGTTTGAAAATTTATTTTATGCACTTACAAAAAACATGCTTTAAAGTTAATGGGAGAAAGCCAACATGACATGTATGCTTTAGAATATTTTCCTAAGAATTTATGGGACAAATGACACATGTACATAGTTTGCCTTAAAGTGGTTGAGGTTAATGGGTATTAAAATGAAGAACTTCTATTTAGATCTATTATAGAGATTGACTGTAGGGGCATTTACTGTATATGTCACTTTTGATAAAATATGAGATCCAGAGGCTATGTGGCCCTTTACAGACTCTTCCTTTAGAACTTGTAGAAGTTAACACTCAACTGACAAACTAAAATCCTATGGAACTTCAAAATTCTATGAGAGTTCAACCACTTTAGTTTCAATTTTTAGGCCTTAAAGCTTGAGAGAAATGACATTTACATGGTTTGCAAAATTATTTTATGCACTTACAAAAAGCATGCTTTAAAGTTAATGGGAGAAAGCCAACATGACATGTATGCTTTTAAAACTATGCCTAAGAATTTATGGGAGAAATGACACATGTACACAGTTTACCTTAAAGTGGTTGTGTTTTATGGATCTATTAAAATGAAGAACTTCTATTTATATCTGTTACAGAGATTGACTATAGGGGAATTTACTGGATATGTCACCTTTGAGAAAATATGAGATCCAGAGGCTACCTGGCCCTTTACAGACTCTACCTTCAGAACTTGTAGAAGTTAACACTCAACTGACAGACTAAAATCCTATGGAAGTTCAAAATTCTATGAGAGAAAGGAAAATTTTAAGGTTGGAAATTTATTTTAAAGTTTAGAAACTAATAATTTTGTATAGTCTCTATTTAAAAATTTGGAAAATTTTAAGTTAAAAATAATTTATATTATTTAGGTTAATAATTTTTAGAAAAAATGGAAATTAACAAAACAAATTTTGGAAAAAACATGGAAAATAAGGTTAATCAGATAGAGATTCCATTCCATTTATTTTATTGAAATATATGGGTTGTGTTTTGTTGTTTTAAAAGAAGAAAAATAAGAGATTAAGATTCTACCCAACCCTTCATATATTTGAGAGGGTAAATCCTAGAATTGATATTCTAGGAAGTAAATTCCATAGTATTCTAGGACTTCGACTCAAGTAAAGTTTCTATCTGCAACTATGAATTTTGAATAAAGTAATTTGAGTAGTTCTAGAGGTTAGTCAAGATGTTTCAACAATAATTCTACCTACAACTTAGTTGTTGTGTATAACAAGGAAGAGAGTATATATATATATATATATATATATATATATATATATATATATATATATATTGGCAACGAGAATTTAATTTAAATCTTACACATTAGGATTTGAATGTCTCGTTAGTTTAAATATCAGAAATTAGATATTCAAATTTTTATTGAAAATTAACTTTATCCCTACGGGTAATTTAAATCTCATAGATTACGGATTCAAATGTTTATTGAAAATTTACTTGATCCCTATGGGTAATGGGACCGAGAGGGATGAAAGTAACTATAGTTAATTAAAACAACGATATGCAATATGGAAATAGGTTGAAGTAAACAGAGAAATTATCTTAATATTACTAAAATCATCTTAACATTCCAATAACACATCTATCAATTTGATGAACTTTCCTGGTTAAGTAGAAAATCTACGCATTGGTGGAATATCATGCAACCTGGAAACAAACGAACTGGAATATATTATATATAAACGGTCCATAGAGAATTAATAAAGAGATGGTACTTATTATGAATCTGTGTAACAGAGTAATATAAGGAAATGACATTCATTCCTTCATAAATAATATACTTGGTCATAATGATTCAGACAAGCATCCAATAAATTTTTAGGGAAATATAAGAAGTAAAAAATCCTATAGATCTACATTTTTTCACAACAGGCACAATTTAAGTAACTAAAAATACATGTGAATCATAGTTCATCTAAACTTAGTAACCATACAATATTACGTATTAAATTGTAACTATTCAATGAAACAATCTGGCTACATAGCCATAGTTCCAATTCTGGAAATATGTAATAAGTTACAACGAGTATGAAGCTACATGTTTAGACATCTGGAGTTTGAGGAAGTAAAATTCAAAGGAAAAATACCAGTAAAAGGAAACTTCGCTGAATTTATAAAGCCACTAAAATAGAAGTCAAGAAGGCATGACACAATAGAACCGAGTAGATTCTCCACGGACTGGTTACTGGAACAGGTTAAGTGAACTTGTATGAAGTAAGGGAAATATAAGAAGTAAAACACCCTACAGATCTACATTTATTCACAACAAACACAATTTAAGTAACCATAAATACATGTGGCTCATAGTTCATCTAAACTCAGTAACCATACAGTATTACATTTTAAATTGTAACTATTCAATGAAACAGTCTAGCTGCATAGCCATAGTTCCAATTCTAGAAATATGTAATAATTTACAACGAGTATGTAGCTACATGTTTAGACATCTAGAGTTTGACGAAGTAAAATGCAAAAGAAAACTACCAATAAAAGGAAACTACACTGAATTTATACAACCACTAAAATAGAAGTCAAGAATGCATGACACAGTGGAACCGAGTAGATTCTCAACAGACTGGTTACGGGTACAGGTCAAGTGAACTTGTATAAAATAAAGGGAATATAAGAAGTAAAACACCCAGTAGATACATTTATTCACAACAGACACAATTTAAGTAACTAGAAATACATGTAGTTCATAGTTCATCTAAACTCAGTAACCATACAATATTACATATTAAATTGTAACTATTCAATGAAATAGTCTGGCTGCATAGCCATAGTTCCAATTATGGAAATATGTAATAAGTTACAACGAGTATGCAACTACATTATTAGACACTTAGAGCTTGAGGAAATAAAATTCAAAAGAAAACTACAAGTAAAAGGAAACTGCATTGAATTTATACAACCACTAAAACAGAAGTCAAGAAGGCATGACACTAAAATAGAAGTCAAGATGGCATAACACAGTAGCACCGAGAAGATTCTCAACAGACCAGTTACTGGAACAAGTCAAGTGAACTTGTATAAAATAAGGGAAATATAAAAAGTAAAACATCCTATAGATACATTTATTCACAACAAACCCAATTTAAGTAACCAGAAATACATGTGGCTCATAGTTCTTCTAAACTCGGTAACCATACAATATTACGTATTAAATTGTAACTATTCAATGAAACAGTCTGGCTGCATAGCCATAGTTACAATTCTGGAAATATGTAATAAGTTACAACGAGTATGCAGCTACATGTTTAGACATCTGGAGTTTTAGGAAGTAAAATTCAAAAGAAAAGTACTAGTAAAAGGAAACTGCATTGAATTTATACAACCACTAAAATAGAAGTCAAGAAATCATGACACAGTAGAACCGAGTAGATTCTCAATAGACCGGTTACTGGAACAGGTCAAGTGAAATTGTATAAAATAAGGGAAATATAAGAATTAAAATATCCTGTAGATACATTTATTCACAACAGAAACAATTTAAGTAACCAGAAATACATGTAGCTCATATTTCATCTAAAATCAGTAACCATACAATATTACATATTAAATTGTAACTATTCAATGAAACAGTCTAGATGCATAGCCATAGTTCCAATTCTGGAAATATGTAATAAGTTACAACGAGTATGTAGTTACATGTTTAAACATCTGGAGTTTGAGGAAGTAAAATTAAAAAAAAAGACTACTAGTAATAGGAAACTGCACTGAGTTTATACAGCCACTAAAATAGAAGTCAAGAAGGCATGACACTAAAATAGAAGTTAAGAAGGCATGACACAGTAGAACCGAGTAGATTCTCAACAGACCAGTTAGTGGAACATGTCAAGTGAACCTGGATAAAATAAGGGAAATATAAAAATTAAAACATCCTATAGATACATTTATTCACAGTAGACAAAATTTAAGTAACTAGAAATACATGTGGCTCATAGTTCATCTAAAATCAATAACCATACAATATTACATATTAAATTGTAAATATTCAATGAAAAGTCTGGCTGCATAGCCATTGTTCCAATTCTAGAAATATGTAATAAGTTACAACGAGTATGAAGCTACATGTTTAGACATCTGGAGTTTGAGGAAGTAAAATTCAAAAGAAAACTACCAATAAAAGGAAACTGCACTGAATTTATACAGCCACTAAAATAGAAGTCAAGAAGGCATGACACAGTAGAACCAAGTATATTCTCAACAGACCGGTTACTGGAACAGGTCAAGTGAACTTGTATAAAATAAGGAAAGTATAAAAATAAAAACATCCTATAGATACATTTATTCACAACAGACACATTTAAGTAACCAGAAGTACAAGTGGCTCATTCATCTAAACTCAGTAATCATACAATATTACATATTAAATTGTAACTATTGAATGAAATAGTTTGGCTGCATAGCCACCTTGCCTAAGCGGCCTATATAAGCTTTCATCTCATTTCTCTTATTCCTTGGTTTCCTTTCCTTAATGCATTTCGATCTGCTGCTGATGAAACTGCTATTGAATGATACTGAATTAAGAAGAGTTACTACTATTTTGAAATAAGACATAAAGCCATAACAATAATTCAAGTATCTATCTTTCAGGTAAAAATAGAAATATAATCATGTATAATATGTAACCATGTTCTCATTGTAATGAATAAAGCATGATTAAATAGATTCACGTTACACCATTACAGCTGCCGAGTCAAGAAAATTCATACCAAGGTGACAATGTCTGAATTACCACTCAGAGAAAATGTCAAGCAATTCGAAGCAAGGGAACTATACCATTATAGGAAAATATACTTTGAAATGTGCACCGTAGCTATAAAACACTCCAGACAACCATAGTGTAATAGAAAAAATTACTAAATAGAGTGTAAGACACCTATTTTCACATGGACAATCAATTTCTTTGGCTGATAACGGACACTCGACAATTTATGGAAACATTATTAGAGGTTGAAACATGCATTTTGCGTCAAAAATAATGAATACAGTCCTATAAAAGTGTTGGAGGTTGCAGTTTTCATTCTCAGTGATCAGTTACGGTTGCACACTTATAATAGACAATAGACAAATTAGGAATACATTATTGTAAATTGTAGCTTGTAGTCTACGTGACAGGTCACAGATGTAGTCTTAAACACTTTTATGGGACTTTAACACAAATATCTCCATACCCAAAAGCAAGGGCAGGGAAAGGGAAAGGGGTATAGGTAGTTTACTTATTGGACTAAGCTTAAGTGGATTTAGTATATTATGCAGATTAATCCATATAATAAGCTGTCTAAGTTAAGCCCATATATGTAAGTTATCAATCACGGTTGAACACTTATAACAAACAATAGAGAAATTATGAATACATTATTGTAAATTGCAGCTTGCAGTCTGTGTGAAATTCGTCGCAGCACAACTCTAGAGCAGCAACAAAGCAACAATTCAACAGAGCTCACGACAGCGCAACAGAGCAACAATGCAACAAAGCCACATAAAGTCAGAAAAGAAACGCGCGAAAGAGATGTGAAACCTGTAAAAGTTCGCGGGCAATATATTTATAAAATATGAGTTCGACTGAACTAAAAGTTCAACTGAAATTTTGTTGCCGGTTTTCCTATCTCTAGCCAAAAATCTATTTTCCCACGCCGTCAGTATGCAGACAATGTAAACGGCAGAATGAGTTTGGCTGAACGAATTTAGAAAGTTTGGCCAAACTATTGAGGAAAAAGGTTTTTCACCCTCGATTCTCACAAAAGTGTAACCCAACTTCACATTTTCACCCATAAATTCACATGACTATTAATATTATAAACTCAAAGGAATAATATTAAACCTAAGAGATTAATATTAAACATGGTTGAGAATGCTTGACTTAAGCATTAAGACAATTGTTTTCATAATGTGACGTTGGATGAAGAATGATAATAGTTTTCCATGGTTGATTTCATATTGAGACAATCTTTGTCACAATGTGACATTCGAAAATGCAAGACCTTGATTGACTACGGCTAGTTATGATTAACAATGGCAGCCCATCGTTGATTTTCATATTGCGACCATGTTTCTCATAATGTGACATTGAGTCATGCATTAATATTAAAGTGTATGACTAATATTTAACGTCTGACATTACCAACCCAAAGAATTAGAAAACTCAAGGGATTAATAAACCATAATAATTAATATCTTAAACACAAAACCTAAGAAATGAATAAACGCTAAGAATTAATAATTTAAACTCTAGAGGTTGATAAACTGAAGGGATTATTAATATTATAAACCAAAAGAACTATTAAACCCAAGGGTTTAATATTATAAGCCAAAGAAATTGGTGAACCCAAGGGATAAATATTAATATTATAAACCAAGAAATTAATAAAGAACAAGAATTCATATTTTAATCTTAAGAGATTAATAAACCCTATGACTTAATATTTTAAACTCAAGGGATTAATAAACCCAAAGGGTTTTTAATATTATAAACCAAAATAACTAAGAAACCCAAGGGTTTAATATTGCAAACTAAAAGAATTGGTAAACCCAAGGAACAAATATTAAATACCTAAGGGATCAATAAGGCCAAGTGATCAATATTAAAACACAAAAGGGTGAACCCTAAGAATAATTTTCTTAAACTCAAAAAATAAGAAATTAAAAACCCTAATAACTAATTAAAAACATACATGATCAATAAGGCCAAGGGATCAATATTAAAAACACAAAAGATTAATAAACCCTAAGAATAAAGTTTTTAAACTAAAAAACCTAAGAAATTAAGAAACCCTAAAAATTATTATTTTAAATTAAATAGATTAATAAACCTAATACATTATTAATATTATAAACCAAAATAAGTAATAAACCGAAGGGTTTAATATTAAAAACCAAAGTAATTGGTGAACCGAAGGGATAAATATTAATATTATAAACCCAAAAATTAATAAACCCTGATAATTAATATTTTAAACTCAAGAGATTAATAAACCCAAGGGGTTATTAATATTATAGACAAAGAACTAATAAACCCAAGGGTTTGATATTACAAACCAAATAAAGTGGAGAACCCAAGGGATAAATATTAAAGACTTAAGGGATCAATAAGGGCAGGGGATCAATATTAAAAACACAAGAGATTAAAAACCCTAAGAAGTAATATTTTTAACTCAAAATATTCTAAGCCCCAAGTGTGGTTTAATAATGTAAACAAAAAGAACTAATAAACCCAAGGGTTTTATATTATAAACCCAAGGAATTGGTGAACCCAACGGATAAATATTAAAAATCTAAGGGATAAATAAGGCGAAGGGATCAATATGAAAAAAAAAAAGATTATTAAAGCTGAAAAATTAATATCTTAAACAAAAAGGTTTGATAAACTCACATGACTATTAATATAATAAACTCCACGGAATAATATTAAACCTAAGCGATTAATATTATAAACCTCAATTATATAAAAAAATTTAGATAAATACCATAAACCATAAAATAAGCATGGTTGAGAATGCTTGACTTAAACATTGAGACAATTGTTGTCATAATGTGACATTGGATGAAGAATGACGATAGTTTTCCATGGTTGATTTTAATATTGAGACAATCTTTGTGACAATGTGACATTCGACAATGGAAGACCTTGATTGACTACGACTAAAATTGACTAACAATGGGAGCCCATGGTTGATTATCATATTGGGACAATGTTTCTCATAATGTGACATTAGGCCATGCATTAATATTAAAGTGTATGACTAATATTTAACGCCTAATATTACCAACCCAAAGAATTAGAAAACTCAAGGGATTAATAAACCCTAATAATTAATATCTTAAACACAAAACCTAAGAAATGAATAAACCCTAAGAATTAATAATTTAAACTCGAGATATTAATAAACTGAAGGGATTATTAATATTATAAACCAAAAGAACTTATAAACCCAAGGGTTTAATATTATAAACCAAAGGAATTGGTGAACCCAAGGAATAAATATTAATATTATAAATCAAGAAATTAATAAAGCATAAGAATTAATATTTTAAACTTAAGAGATTAATAAACCCTATGACTTAATATTTTAAACTCAAGAGATTAATAAACCCAAGGGGTTTTTAATATTATAAACCAAAATAACTGATAAACCCAAGGGTTTAATATTACAAATTAAAAGAATTTGTAAACACAAGGGATAAAAGGGATCAATAAGGCCAAGTGATCAATATTGATAACACAAAAGGGTGAACCCTAAGAATAATTTTCTTAAACTCAAAAAATTAAGAAATTAATAAACCCTAATAACTAATAAAAAAAATACACGATCAATAAGGCCAAGGGATCAATATTAAGAACAAAAAATATTAATAAACCCTAAGAATAAAGTTTTTAAACTCAAAAACATAAGAAATTAATAAACCCTAATAATTATTATTTTAAACTAAATAGATTAATAAACCCAGTACATTATTAATATATAAACCAAAAGAAGTAATCAACTCAAGGGTTTAATATTATAAACCAAAGTAATTGGTGAAACGAAGGGATACATATTAATATTATAAACCCATAAATCAATAAACCCTAATAATTAATATCTTAAACTCAAGAGATTAATAAAATGTCATAATTAATATTTTAAACTCAAGAGGTTAATCAACCCAAGGGGTTATTAATATTATAAACAAAAAGAACTAATAAACTTAAGGGTTTGATATTACAAACCAAAGAAAGTGGTGACCCAAGGGATAAGTATTAAATACGTAAGGGATCAATAAGGCGAAGGGATCAATATAAAAAACATAGGAGATTGAAAACCCTAATAATTAATATTTTTAGCTCAAAATATTCTAAGACCCTAGTGTGGTTTAATATTATAAACAAAAAAAACTAATAAACCCAAGGGTTTATATTATAAACCCAAGGAATTGCTAAAGCCAAGGGATAAATAAGGTGAAGAGATCAATATGAAAAACATAAGAGATTAATAAAGCCAACAAATTAATATCTTAAACGAAAATGTGTGATAAACTCACATGACTATTAATATTATAAACTCAAGGGAATAATATTAAACCTAAACGATTAATATTATAAACCTCAAGTATATAAAAAAATTTAGATAAATACTATAAACCATAAAATAAACATGGTTGAGAATGCTTGACTTAAACATTGAGAGAATTGTTGTCATAATGTGACGTTGGATGAAGAATGACGATAGTTTTCCATGGCTGATTTTCATATTAAGATAATATTTTTCACAATGTGACATTCGACCATGGAAGACCTTGATTGACTATGGCTAACTATGATTAACAATGGTAGCCCATGGTTGATTTCCATATTGAGACAATGTTTCTCATAATGTGACATTGGGCCATGCATTAATATTAAAGTGTATGACTAATATTTAACGTCTAATATTACCAACCCAAAGGATTAGAAACCTCAAGGGATTAATAAACCCTAATAATTAATATCTTAAACACAAAACCTAAGAAATGAATAAACCCTAAGAATTAATAATTTAAACTCTATATATTAATAAACCGAAGGGATTATTAATATTATAAACCAAAAGAACTAATAAACCCAAGGGTTTAATATTATAAACCAAAGGAATTGGTGAACCTAATGGATAAATATTAATATTATAAACCAATAAATTAATAATTAATATTTTAAACTTAAAATATTAATAAACCCTATGACTTAATATTTTAAACTCAAGAGATTAATAAATCCAAGGGGTTTTTAATATTATAAACCATAATTTTAATATTATAAACCAAAATAACTAATAAACCCAAGGGTTTAATATTACAAACTAAAATAATTGGTAAACCCAAGGGATAAATATTAAATACCTAAGGGATCAATAATGCCAAATGATCAATATTAAAAACACAAAAGGGTGAACACTAAGAATAATTTTCTTAAACTCAAAAAACTAAGAAATTAATAAACCCTAATAACTAATATTTTAAACTAAATATATTAAAAAACCAAAGACATTATTAATATTATAAACCAAAAGAAGTAATAAACCCAAGGGTTTAATATTATATACCAAAGTAATTGGTGAACCGAAGGGATAAATATTAATATTAAAAAACAAGAAATTAATAAGGTCTAATAATAAAATATTTTAAACTCAAGAGATTAACAAACCCTAAGAATTAATAGTTTAAACTCAAGAGATTAATAAACCAAAGGGGTTATTAATACTATAAACATAAAGAATTAAAAACACCAAGGGTTTAATATTACAAACCAAACTGGTGAACCGAAGAGATAAATATTAAAAACATAAGGGATCAATAAGGCCAAGGGATAAATATTAAAAACACAAGATATTAATAAAGCCAATGAATTAATATTTTTATCTCAAAAACCTAAGAAATTAATAAACCCAAAGAATGAATATTTTTAACTCAAGAGATTCTATGACCCAAGGGTGGTTTAATATTATAAACGAAAAGAATTAATAAACCTAAGGGTTTTATATTATAAACTCAAGGAATTGGTGAACCCAAGGGATAAAGTTTAAAAACCTAAGGAATCAATAAGGTGAATGGATCAGTATGAAAAACATAAGAGACTAATAAAGCGTGAAAATTAATATATTAAACAAAAAAGTTTGATAAACTCACATGATTATTAATATTACAAACTCAAGGAAATAATATTAAACCTAAGATATTAATATTATAAACCTCAAGTATATAAAAACCTTTAGATAAATATTATAAACCTCAATTATATAAAAATATTTAGATAAATACTATAAATTGTAAAATAAACATGGTTGAGCATGCTTGATTTAAACATTGAAACAATTGTTGTCACAATGCAACGTTGGACGAAGAATGACCATGGTTTTCCATGGTTGATTTTCATATTAATACAATATTTGTCACAATGTGACATTTGACCATGGAAGACCTAGATTTACTACGACTAACTATGATTAACAATGGTAGCCCATGGCTAATTTTCATATTTAGACAATGTTTTTCATAATGTGAAATTGGACCATGCATTAATATTAAAGTGTATGACTAATATTTAACGCCTAATATTACCAACCCAAATAATTAGAATACTCAAGGCATTAATAAACTCTAAGAATTGATATTTTAAACTCAAAACCTAAGAAATTAATAAACCCTACGAATTAATAATTTAAAGTGAAGAGTTTAATAAACCGAAGAGATTAATAATATTATAAACCGAAAGAACTAATAAACCCAAGGGTTTTATAGTATAAACCAAAGGAATTGGTGAACCCAAGGGATAAATATTAATGTTATAAACCAAGAAATCTATAAAGCATAAGAATTAATATTTTAAACTCAAGAGATTAATAAACCCAAGGGGTTATTAATATTATAAACCAAAAGAACTAATAAACCAAAGGATTTAATATTACAAATCAAAGTAACTCGTGAACCCAATGGATAAATATTAAATACCTAAGGGATCAAAAATGCCAAGGGATCAATATTAAAATCACAAGAGATGAATAAACCCTAACAATCAATATTATGAACCAAAATATTATAATCCCAAATGTTATAAACTCTAAATGTTAAACACAATATTATAAATCTAATATTAAACCCAATATTAAACCCTATATATTAAAATCTATATTATAACCCAACATATTACTCCATAATGTAAATCATAATATTAAAACCAGATATTATAAGCCCTATAGATATATATATTAAACACCCAATATTATAAACTCTAATATTAAAACAAATATTATAAGCCTTATTATTCAACCCAATAATATAAACCTTAATATTATACCCAAATATTAAAAACTTGGATCTTATAAACCACAAATATTATAGATCCAAATGTTATAAATGTTACAACACCCACATTAGTAAATATTTTTCATACATGTTGATTAGTGTATTAAGCACACTCATAACCACAATAGTCAATGTTCTTGCATAATTTACATTAAATATTATCTTATAGACTATACTATATTATAAATTTAATAACCCAAAGTATTAGCAAACCTAAGTGATTATATATTAAACACTAATAATATTGACATATTAATATTATAAAACCAAGACATTAATAAACCAAAGGCATTAACATTATAAACTCAAGCTATTATTTTTTAAAAATGAAGGGATTAATAAACCCAAGGGATTATATATACTATAAACCCAAGTGATTAATGAACCCAACAAAATAATATTATAAACCATTGGGATTAAAAAACCCAAGGTTTTAATAAACCGAGGGGGTGTTATAAAAAAAAAGAAGATTAATAAACTGAAAAGATATTATAATATTAGAAACATATTACAATATTTAAAAAGATTCATGTTGATTATGGTTGATCATGGTTGATTATTTAGTTAAAATTAATTAACGTTAATGTTTTAATTAATTAATATTAATGTTAATTATTGTTTTAATGATTTAATTAGTTAATGTTATTAAACATTTTTAAATAATTTTTTAAATTAATATATTTTCAAAAGTTTTAATTAATGTTTTAAAGTTAAAAACATTTAAGTACAATTGCAACATCTTATTATTATTATTATTAATCAAATCTCAATATATTCATGTTTAGATATATTTGAATAATGTAGTTAAGTATAATAACTATGTATTAATGAATAAATTAATATGTCAATATAATAATTATTTCATTTTATTATTAATTAATATTAATATATTTTTTACAAATTTTTAAATTAATGTTTACTGTTATTAAACATTTTATTATATAAAATTTTAATTATATAGTGTAAAATGTTTTGATTAATGATATTAATTAATGTTTAATGCTCCAATTTATTAATATTTTAATGTTGTAATTAATTAATTAATGTATATTAATTAGGGATTGTATTAAAATATAGTTTACTCAAGTAAATATTTTTTATGCTTTTAATGCTTACCAGATTAAAATATTATTAAAATAAATTCTAAATTTATAATAATTTATTATTATTATTTTATATAATAATAATAATTTAGTAATATAATATTATAATATAAGTGTGTTAAAATAATTATTATAATTTAATATTACAATGTATTATTGTATTAAAATAATTTTATGATAATTAATCTTAGGTTTTATTTTTTATATAGCAATTATGTGATAATGAAACCTTATCATTGACCAATCTTTGAATACATCAATAAGTATAATTTAATTGCATTAGTTAAGTGATATATGATCACATGATAATCATAATTTTTTTGCAACTAATTTATGAAACTAAAACTATATTATAATTTAAACCTACAATTTATTAGTTATTTATTATATTATTTAAATAATACGAAACATCATACATTAGGTCGACCCTTTAATCATTTTAAATTTTTTTGTGCATGTCAATACATTACAAAAGGAATTCTACATTAAGAAATTCCAAATGGGTAGCATGGAGAGTGGAATACGTGAGAAACAACATTTCTTTAATTAATAAAAAATAAATCCATGATTTAATAAAATAATATTTTGTTCTTTATAGTTAATTGTGAGTGGGCATAAATTTGAATGGCATGCATAGGAGACATCTACTCCATAAACCTTATAATAAATTAATAATATAATATTATGATATAATTGTATTAAAATAATTATTATAATTTAAACTTACAATTTATTAATAATATAATTGTATTAAAATAATTTTATTATAATTTAATATTAGGGTTTATTCTTTATATGGAAATTGTGGCAATTTTGTGATAATGAAACCTTATTATTAATCAAAGCTTTGAGTTCATCAAAAGTTAACACAAATGCTGAATACAACAAGAAGTATAATTGGATCAAGTTAAATGATATATAATCACATGATAGTCACAATTTTGCTTTTACATTGAATTATGAAACTTAAAACTATATTATAATTTAAGGCTACCATTTATTATTTATTCATTATATTGTTTAAATAATATGAAACTATAATTATTTTGTATTATCATATCATGTAAACTCCATTAATCATTGTATATTTATATGTGCAAGTGGATACATTAAGGATTTAAGTTGAAATGGGTAGCATGGAGAGTTGAATACACAACAACGACAATTTTTTTAATGTAATAAAAAATCAATCCACCCAGCAAGAAGAATTTAATAAAATAATATTTTATTAGCCCGCATGCATAGGCAACCAATAGGGTAATGGAGTGGAGAAAAAGTTTTTAAATGCACACTTTCCAAGTGATATAAGTTTGAGAATGTGAACAATTATAAGTTTCAAAATTAATCCACGTTGCAATACATGTTTTATAGGTTTTTTCTTTTTCTTTTAATTTCATTTCTAACTAATTAGAATACATGGTTATCAACAATACACACAATAAATTTTTAATTATGTTTTGTAAAAAAATAATTTAAGTATGGTTTAAACATGTGATTTAGATATGCAAGAAAGTTATCACTTTTAATTCTATTCGTTGAACTATTCCAATTTCTCTGTCCATGCTAAATTAGAGTATTTTATTGCTTAACGTTATGAATATACATTATTTGTTTTTTTTTGGGTAAGAATTAGAAATTATAGCTCATTTTAGAATGGGAAAAATTTCTAGACATAGACATAGATTCTTGATATATGATATATGGTACATGCAGCATCTACTAATAAATATAGGATACACGCTCAATGTACTATTAAATGAAAGTGTTGCAAATATAGATATAGGCTATTTTCAAATATTGATAAATGAAAGTATTGCATATATGGATATTAGGATGTTTTCAATTGGGATTATTGGGTTGAATCATTATTATCTCTCCATCGAAGTCCTTCCACTAATAAGTTGTTTTCAATTTGGATTATTTGGAATTATTTTAGGTATTGGGTTGAATTATTATTATTCTTTTATCAAAGTCTTTTAATTAGTGATAAGATGAGTTTTTTATATTTGGATGATTATTTTTTAATAAATTTACTTTTAAGTGAATATAATTGTGGACTAGTGAGATAGGAGAAGTCATTGTATATTCATTAAATATACTAGAATATGACCGTAGAGAGAGGCTAATAATGAGATATTTCCTCAATCTGCAATCTATTAAGTTCAGTAGGTACTAGCATCGTCACCCTTGCCTTAGAGCCTAAGGGGAAGCTAATTTCTTTCCTTTAAAAAAAAATATACTCTGCATAATTGATTTGTGATATAAATTCCTGCAACCATATGTCCCTAGATGATCTATATGTCCCTAGATCATATAGGTGGCTAGCCACATATTCGATCTGTCGTGCCTCATTTTCTTTATGTGGTTCATCCTGTGCATTGTAGATCCCTTGTATTTTATCATGTTTGAAATATTTTGCTCCATTTTTGTGCAAGATTGGGTTTCTTTCAATGTTGGCTACAATTTCTCTATATAGGATTAGTATTCTTACTGTGTCTGTTCAGTAGAAAACATGTTGAGAGGGGAGTTGTAACCGGTATCTGATGATTTAACTATAAATCCTTCTGCATTATGCGGGCGCAGGTGCAGCATATCTGCGTTTTCTGCCAAACATAAAGCGAAAATACGATTATGGCGTCCTGATTTTCCTCCTCACTTGCAATATGGTAGCAGTCTCAGGATCCCGCTTTGACAATGGTTTTCGTATTGCTTACCAACGACTTGCTACGATAGCCATTGGATTCGCCATTTGCCTCATCATAAGTTTAATGGTTTCTCCAATCTGGGCAGAGAGGATCTTCACAAGTCCATCATTCGTAAGATTGAAGGCTTATCAAAGTCCATAGAAGGTAAATAAATTAAAGGATCAAATTAATGCAACATGATGTTACCTGATTCATAAGCCAGTAATAGTATATCTAATATTCTATCATATGATGCATGGACACAGGATGCGTGGTGGAGTATTTGAAGGACCACGACGCTCTAGAGAAAGAAGAATCCGCAGAAGACCCAATTCGCCAAGGATACAGAAGTGTCTTAGATTCTAAAACCAATGAAGAAGCCCTGGTATATATAATCTCATTTTGTTTTGTCCTATGGTGAACAGAACCTGTTGCCAACGACTATAGGTTGAATTTCTGGTCACATGTTAACGGGAAACGTGAATATTTTAAAGCCAAAATATCAATATAGTCACTTTTGATTTTCAGGCAACTTTTTGCTAGCTGGGAGCCGATACATGGTAAATTTAGATTCGATCATCCATGGAAACAATATGTTAAAGTGGGAGGCACGCTACGTCACTTGGCATATTCTGTTGTGGGCCTGCGTGGATGTCTCCGCTCAAAGATTCAGGTGAGCACTCAAATATTGTTTATCAATCAGCATTATCTGTGTTCCGTCTAAGCTTTAATTAACATCACATCCCCGTTTATGCTTCAGTCGCCTCACTTTACCATAGCGGCACTGGAAAAACCATTCACCAAAGTGGGCTTCCAGGCAGCCCTTGTACTGCGACAGCAGGCAGAAAGCATAAGATGCATGGAGCAATGCCCTCCCTCACAAAACTTAATGCAGAGCCTACACGATGCAGTACAAGAAATCAATATGGCATTCTGTCTTCAGTCCAAACTGTCCCACTTCATCCAGCCATTCTGTTGTGCAGGTCAATGTATTTCAAATGCAGAGACCACAAATCTCAATGTAAATCCCACTGAAACTGCAGAAGATTAGGATCATCAACCTAGACATATATTCAAATTGTCGAGCAAAACATCATTTCTGATCAAGATGAACACCGATCCAGCTTTGAATTGTCCTCAGAAGAACTGGATTCCCCGGCTAGGAGACAGGACATAGACCGTCAAAGAAGCTATACTCTATCAGCCAGCGGTCATCTTTCAATGGAATTTGCGGACGCACTTCCATTGGCCGCCTTTGCATCTCTTATAATGGAGATAGTTGCAAGGCTAGAGCATGTCATAGAAGCTATACACGTGCTCGGAAAGCTTGCAGCCTTTAAACCTTATGATTGTGCAGAGATTATAGTTGTGGAAAACCCTGAGAGGGTGCGATGAAATAAGCGAATGTAATTTTTCATGTACTGCAATTCTCAGATACTTCAAACAGCCGATAGTTTTGCACAGCGATACTTGGAAACGAGTGTTACAATATTATGGGAATACTTCTACGTTCACTCATCTTTTGGTATTCATTGGAACAAAATTTTGTATAATATGACAAAATGTGTACCTGATATCACCCCCTTGTTCGTGTTGGAAATTAATTCCAACTACTGATGTGCAGAATGACTAGAGTGCGGCACATTGAAGCCTTAGCAAAGGCAGTTGCCGCCTTCTTGAAGCAATTGCAAAAGGATTGGAAAACCTGCACAAGTGAAGTGCAGAGCAGATAAGAATTGATCCCTTTGATATTTATCTAAGGCGGTTACCATTTTCTTGAAGAGCAGAGTAAATGCTCTGACTCAAAGACTCGCCAGCCGTAGAGAGCTTTGATCACAAAGTTGAAACAGGCTTTAAAGTCTCACCAACAAAATCGGTGGAGTTAATAACTGAGGCGGCATAAGTTCGCTGCATCACAAAGCAGCAATGCTATGCGATGATAACTCTAACACTATTGCATCGCAAATCATCAAAGAAATTAAAGAGTGCATAACAAAGAGTTTTATCGATGCGATGAGGTCCCACCTCAATCGCAATCGCGGCATCACAAAGATCACTTGCATGCCTAATGCACTATCGCCGATCTCCGATGCGATGTGGACCCCACTCCAATCGCAATCGCAAGTTTCAGATTTAAAGTGTCTTGTTGATATGGCTTGAATGACTCTGATGGTCCGATGCGATATTGGGCCCCGCCCATTCGTAATCGCGCAATTGCATAGAACAAAGGTGCTAACCTTTTGTCCACTAAAATGCCAATCGCTGATTGAGTTCCGGATGCGATCAAGTTTCACAAATGGATTTCATATATTTTGAAATCTGGATTTATTTTTCGGTTTAATTGTTTTTATTAACCACACCTTATAAAAGGAAATGAGCCCAAAGGCTAATGTAACGAATGAATGAATAAATGTTTTTTTTTTACTGTGAATACGTTTTCATGCATTAAGACGATATTCTGAGAAACAGAGAATTGTTGTAGCCCGCAGGCTGTTACACAGAAAGTTTGTAAGCACTATATGTGCGGATAGAGGATAGAGATTTTTTGTGTGAGCATTGTTGTTTTTATAGTCCACTATAATACTTTGTGAATCCCTCTCAAGGAGGAAGAATCAGATTGCTAATTTTGTATTTCTTTTATTCTTTTATGAATTAAGAAAATTTTCCTAAACTGTTTATGTTCATTCTACAAATTAAGTTTTAAAAAACTCTGTGTTGTAGAGGGAATCTTCATTCTCTCTTGTTGTTTTGAAGCTATCATAAACTTCTACAGTTTGCACCCAAGCTAATCAAGTACCTTTGTATTTGTTGGTGCCATTAAATCTCGCGCATTCAACTTATCCAATTCTCCATCTGTTCGAAAATATTTAGCATAATTATATGTCTATTAAAGTAAACAATTGTCAGTTCAGATGATTAAAGGCAAGGGCATACTATCTAATGCTTTCCCGAGTTGATCTAGGAGCTCCAATGGGGAAGGGCATACTCGAAAAAAAACTATTCTTATGTCGATAGGTTATTGGTGAGCGTTTTGTAATAGAATTTTCACTATTATAATATTTTAATTTTTTTTATACGGAAGGTGTTCTATGATGGGTTTGGTTGGGCAGTTTTGACTAATAAAATTTGTGTATTTTCATTTTCGTTTTCCAAATAAAAATTGACACATAACACTTCAACCATCATGAAAAAAGAAATTAAAGTTTTCTAAATCCTATCCTAAATGAAAGATTCTAATCTCTAAATTAATTGTGAGACATTTTGATTTTTCGTTGGTTTTTATGTTAATTTATCATAAAATTAAGTTTTATTGGGTTTTGAAAAATAAATCTATAAAAATATTAAAATAATATATATGTATATATTTTATATTAAAATATTTAAAATAAATTTATAATAAAAAATTAATTGTTATTATACAAAATTTTAATATACACTATTAATATATATAAGTATTTTTTACATGTGGCACTTGAATTCTCTAGGATGTTTTAAAGTTTTTAAAAATCTCATATTGTATGAAAGAGAAAGACCCTAATCTAAGAAGAATCATTTTGATTATCCACACGAAACCCAATAGGGATCCATCTTCAAGACAAAAATTTAAGAAATTTTTATTTTTCATTGGTTTCTAAGTTAATTTTTTATAAAATTAAGTTTTATTTGGTTTTAAAAAATAAGTCTATAAAAATATTTATGATACAAAATTTTAATATTTATTATACAAAATTTTAATATGTATTATTAACATATAAGTATTTTTTTATTATTTTATTATGATTATATTATATTATGATATTGTAAAAGAGGTAATAGAAAGATTTAACAACACTAAATAACGACCCAAAGATGTGAAGAAGCTTCAACTAGAGGGTAAGGAAATATCTAATGTGATGGAGCTTTAACTAGAGGGTAAGGAAATATCTAATTCTTGTAGATTAATCGTGAAGTAATGTCGCTTTTGTAGCGCTTTTTTTAGTCAATTTGATGGATTGGATGTGCTTGTAATCTATGAAAGCTTTGACCACAATCAGTTTCAGTGTTGCTATTTTTATCCCAAAATGGAAAATTACGGGGCGTTGGATGGTGATTTGAGGCATTCAAGGATTGATAGTTTTATTAGCAAGCCCAAGTCGACACTACTTTTACCTCAAAATGGAAAATTATGGGGACTTGGATGGTGATTTGAGGCATTCAAGGATTGATAGTTTATTTGCAAGCCCAAGCTTCAGATCACAGATAATGTGCTTGGGATCTCACAAGCACGACCTAGAAATTGGTTGATGAATTCAAGATTGTCTTCTTTAGAAGGTAACTTCTATTCCGAAAAAAAAATATTCAATTGCACTGACCTCAGTTGAGATGTGTTACTCATTTCACTTGAATTTATTTTTTTCCTTCTAAAAGGACTTTTATATTATTATGGTTCCCATGTTTACAAAACATAGAACCTAGAAGTTCAAAACTAGCACATAAATGAACTTGGCGAGAAAATGATTAATGAAATTAGGTTGTTTTCCCTCGAAGAGTGCCGCTTTTTCCACCTCTAAAAGAGCATCACTCTACACTAGTTACACCTCCTATGTTGTAACTCTCATTCCTCTTTCTCTCACACTGAAATGTCTCAAAGGAACTTACAATGACATGTTTCTTATTACCGAAAATTCCTTCTTCAATCCTAATACGAGCCTAATTCTGCTCATCAGTCATGAAAATTTAACAAGTGGAGTCCTCTTCAGAGATTTTTATGCCCCTTTGTAACGTATCTAAGTGGCTATAGATATGTGTCATCTACATATTCTGGTAAATAACACTTGCAAAATTAAGGTCCGACCATACGCTTTTACTAAATTTTCATTAAATTTTCATTTGAATTTAATTACTTGATGTTTTTCGGAATGGGAAGTTTGTACTCCAACTTAGAACTTCATTTAATCCGTGTCCTTGAGCCTAAAAATAAAATCCTCAACCTGAAAAATATCTACTTGAGGTATGGCCGCTATCAATATATTTAACGTGGTGGTTGAGATGAATTTTCCAACACTCCCCCTTAATCACAACTATCACCATTGACAATTCTCAACAAGATATGAGATAAACAATTTTTTCACGTGTCAATGGCTTAATGAAGATGTTTGAAAATTTTCCCATTGATGTCCTTTAAAATCTTGTTGGCTACCTACCAATGTGTCTCCTTGGGTGTCTCCATGAACCTTGGCACCAAACTCACTCCATACATTATATCAGGCCCAGTTGCGATCAAATACATTAAGTTTCCCACCATACTTTTGTATAATGTCGGGTTGACATTGCCACTACAATCTTGTTTTCTCAACTTCAAACCCATTATAGTTGAAGTTGGTGTTGGCTTATTCTTCTTCATATTAAACCTCTCCAAAAGGTCTACTACATACTTTTCTTGGGAAATACAAATACCATTTTCTATTTTCTTCACTTATATGCCAAAAAAATACCTTAATAATCCCAAGTCAATTATTTCAAACTCACTTTTCGTGACTTCTTTGAAATCATCATTGCCCGTAAAAATAAAATCATCTACATAAAAAAAAAAATAGTAAGAAGCTTACCATCACTCTCTTTGATATAGAGAGTAGGTTCACTGTCACATTTTCTGAAGCCATTGCCCATCAAGTAAGCATCTATCATGCTATACCATGCACACGATGCTTGCTTCATCCCATAAAAAGCTTTCCTTAGCCTATGCACTTTGTCCTCCTATCCTTATACCTCATAACTAGGTGGTTTCACAACATATACTTCCTCTTTCAGCACTCCGTTCAAGAATGTTGATTTTACGTCCATTAGGTACACTTTCCATTTATGTTGCGTGGCAATTGACAACATTGTACGTATTGTCTCCATCCTCGCAACTAGTGGAAATGTCTCTACATAATCTCTTCCATGTTGCTTCTTATATCCTTTGACAACTAGCCTTTTTTTATGCTTTCAATCTTTCCTTCAATGTTGCTCTTCGTCTTATAGATCCACTTCACTCCAATGACTTATTTTCCTTGTGAAATTTCCACTAACTCCCACGTGTCATTAATTTCTATTGCTTCCATTTATTCATCCATTTCCACAACCCATTTTTATTGTTTGAATGCATCCTAAAAATGGATTGGGCCATCTACATGAAAAAATAATGCAAATAAAGAATTCAAACCAGTGCTACTATCAACTTCATTTTTCTCATAAATTTGACTTAAATTTCTGAATTTTTGTGTTGTTATGCTTGTAGAGGATGGGATTCACATGTCACTTGAAGTTGTGCTTGAATAAGATGACGCTCTGGGTCTTTGCGGTGTTCTTGGAGTGGTACTTGGTTGACTACGCGAAACTGTCTTATTATTTTTGACGTCGTCTTTTGGCGACTACTTTGTTGAGCTTGAATAGGAGTAGGAGGATTGATCATTGAGGAATTACTTGTTGTGGTGAATTACTCTTTGTCTTCATGTGGTACACATTTTTTGACATTGATCATCTTCTCTAAAATTCTATCCCATGCTTCCTCTTATATGAACTACGCATCTCTGCTAATTACGAACTTCTTGGTTGATGGATTGTAGAGCTTGTATGCCTTGGATTCATCACTATATCCAAAAAAATGTGTTTCTCCCGCTTGTTGTCCAACTTCTTCCTTAATTCATCCGAGACATGTGTATAAGCCACAGATCCAAACACTGTCATGTGAGTGATACTATGATTTATTCCACTCCATGCCTATTTAGAAACCATACTCTTAACACTTTGTGTTGGACACCTATTAATGATATATGATGCATACGCGCAAATTCAACCCAATAATTATTTGGAATATTTTTTTCCTTCAACATACTCCTTTCCATCTCCATAATGATCCTATTTTTTCTTTCCACGACACCATTTTGTTGAGGTGTATACCATGTTGTAAATTTATTGTGAATTCCATGCTCCCTGCAAAAATGTAGGAAGAAATTTGAGATGTATTTGCCACCTCTTTCAGTCCTCAAAACTTTGATGTAGTGTTGCTTCTCAACAATACATTTGTATTGGTGGAAGTGCTCAAAAACTTTGTTTTTATGTTTTAGGAATTATGCCCATGTCTTCCTTCTATAATCATCTATGAAAGACAAAAAATAATAGCTTCCACCACTCAATGATGGCTTCATTGGTCCACATAAATATTAATGGAAAATCTCCAAAGGTGCTTTTTCCCTTAGTGACTTTTCTATTGGAAGTGATTCTCTATGTTTTTCCCAAGATGCATCCTTCACATATGTTGTCTAGTTTTTGTATGAGTGGAAATCCCTTCACCATGCCTTTCCTATGATATGAATTCAAACCTCCAAAATTTAGATGGCCAAATCTCAAATGGCATAACGAGTTTCCATCTTTAACTTCTTCTTGAAAGTTTACTTGTGTGGCAACTGCTACATTTATTTCATTCTTTTGTGAATTAATTCATAATTGTGCTTGAGCACTTTCATCCTTTGAATCTGGTTTTAACTTGAGAGGAAACATTCTATTGTTTTTCATCTGAACTTTTGCAATCAGTTGTCTCCTTGGAATCTTATCCAAAATTGTGCACTCATTATTTTTCAAAAATACATTGTAGCCCTTTTGCATGAGTTGTCCAACTCTTATGAGGTTATGCTTCAAATGAGGAACAAAATAAACATCTCAAATGTACTTCTTATCCACCTTCCTTTGTTATAATGTCAATTCTTCCTTTTCCTCATGTCACTTCTCATTTCACACTTTCATCTATATTGGAAAAGATTTCTATGTTCTTAGTCATGTGGTTGTTGCACCCTAAATCTAGAAACCTCACATCTCCTTGTTTTTATTATGCTACATTACAAACTAAAAACATGCTATCTTGGTTCTCATTTTCCTTTATGAAATTTTCACTTGGTTTGTTACTTATGTCATGTTGCTTCTTCTACATTCATTTGCATAATGGAAATACTTGTTAAAATAATGACATTGAACTTGAAATTTATCATATCTCTTACCTTGTTCTTGATTTTGGATTAGGCCTTGACATGGATATTGATTTTTTCCCCTTCCACTTGAACTTAAGGGGTTGCCTCTTCCACCTCTGTGTGGGATTCTTCCTCTTCCTCTAGCATTTGATGGTCCTCTTCATCCACCTCGACCAAATGAAACTTGTGTCTTGAAGGAATGCCTAATGAGGATTTTTTTACTATGTTCAGTCTATATTTATGAGAAATCATTGATGCATGAAGCTCATCCATTGAAATCTATGACAAATCCTTTGTCTCTTCTATGGCCACAATAATGACATCAAATCTTGCTGGAAGACTTCTCAAAATTTTCTCAATTATTCTCCTTTCCTCAAGTGTCTCACCATGAGACCTGATTTGGGTAACCCGTCCAACTACATGTGTAAAAAATGAGTCTACATTCTCAGACTCTTCCATACAAATTGTCTCAAAATCTCTTCTCAGAATTTGTAGTTTTGTTGTCTTCACCTTTTCCATGCCTTGGTAGGATGTCTCGAGGGTATCCCATGCTTCCTTGGAATTTTTTGGCACTGAAATAATTGGGAAAATACTTTCATGAACTGCTTGGAAAAGGTAGAAGAGGTATTTTGTTTCCTTCTTCTTGTTGTCCCTCAACAAATATTCCTATGCTTGTGCCAAAGCATAGTATGCTACTGCATTTGTTGGTTATTGGAAACCATTCTCCACCAATTCCCAAATATCTTCACAAGAAAACAAAGCCTTCATTGTAATAACCCAATAGTGATAATTTTTTCCATTAAATTTACGTATTTGAGGATAAAATGTTCCCCTTGCTGGTAAATAAGCTCCAAAAATAATTCCTTCAAAACAACTTTTAACTTCCAATAAAAATACTTGCACTTGCAGTAATAACATTTTACACCCACTCTTATACCATGTGAAAGATTTAAAACAGAGGAATCTTCCTCAAAAGAGAGTCCCGAAAAGATCTTACCCAAGTCAACAGAGTCATAAAGATATTAAATCATGCAATTGACTTTAGCAACAAAACAAAACTATAAGCTCAAAAATCTTAAGCCGACTTAAATAGAGTAAAATAGAGTAAGTGAGAGAAACATAATAAAACTTTTTATAATTCTAAAACAAGAATACATTCGTATGGATGCTTTGACTCATGCACCAAGTAAAACACCACTTTTACCAATATTTAAAATTCATGAGGAGTTGCGGAGTAACTCACTGTAAAACCTGTAACAAAATGTTTTTAACCGCCCACCACAAAATGCTCAACAATTTTCTACTCTTGTCTTCTTAGACCAAAATGAAAAATATTTCTACATACTTTTTATATAAAAACATATATTTTCAATGCATTAATGCATGACAGGAAAACATTTAAAATATATAATGCACGATTGTACTTGAAACATAATTTTCTCAACTTGCATAGATTGTAGACTAAAATACAAATTGTTGAATTAATTTGACCATACACTTTTACTAACTTTGCATTAAATAGTCATTTGACTATAATTACTTGATGTGTTGGAGAATGGGAAGTTTGTACTCCCATAACTTCATTTAATCCATGTCCTTCATCCTGTATATAAAATCCGGAACCTTCAAAATATCTATTGAAGTATTTTCTAGTACAAGCTATTACTGTCTCACAAAATGTTTTATGACTCTCTTGTAATATTTATTTCAAAATGAAAGGTCACCAACATAGTTTGACTAGAACTTCAATGCCAATGAATGGATGTTGCGATTTTCTGGGGAATTTAACAAACCTTTATTTTCCTCTTATATGTCTTTCAAATAAATGTAATTTAATTATCTATTTTCCTCTTGGTTTTTACACATCGACCTTTAACTTATTTAAATCGACATGTGCACATCACCTTCACACACGCATCACACTATTCATGGAAATTGGTATCCATTTTAATATATTGTATAGTAAATTCCTTTTAATACAATATAAGTTACTTTAAGATTCACTATATTTGCAAATTGAAAATATTTTTAAAAAGATAGGGGTGAGAAGAGAGGGAGGGGTGTTGTATAATCATCAAGGACAATTGGTCATGGGATTGAGAAAATTACCAACCATCACACTGAAATGTATGGCTTGTTCTAAACTTTTTTTATAGTTAAAAAAATTAATGCTTTAGATATTTCTATCCTTGGGTTCTCACTAGTTTGATTCAACATTTCCATAATGGAGGAAGGCCAAAGAACAACCCCTTGGATGATTTATTGAAGAGAATTCTCATGTTGTTGGATAGATTCCTTCATAGATTCCTTCTAAGAAAGAAGAACACACAATCTCATAAAAGTGAAAATTGTGCATGTCATCTGCAGGTTGGGTAGCTCGAAATTAGTGGAGAATCAGAGTGGTGCACCCTCCTATAAAATTACAACAATGAATATAATAGAAATTGAACATTTGATCATTGGCCATATCATTAGCTCAATCATGAGACATGTGTATAATAAAGGAAATACCTCCCCTTATTTAGATGAGTTCCAGACTCTGATCATGGAAAATCGTCATCATTTCTTGCATGCATCAAAATCATATAACCTCAAAATCATATAATATCTCCCCTCCATGTTTTCTCTTCACTTGGTATCTGCAATACGAGAGTATGGGTCCTCAACTTGGAAAAATGATTGTACATAACCAAAATAATATAACAAAATGCTATACAGCCATAGCTACTGGAATGTGTAGAGTGATGCAGTTTAAGAATACAAGAATGCACTTGAATTATGGTAGATGGAGAAGCCCTTCCATCCCTATCTTTCACATAGAATTGCTGGTAAACATTGTGGTTTCCTTAACACCTTCAGGCTTCCATGCCCCTATTTATTCTTATGAGCACTATTTCCATCTCTTTATTGTGGTCCTACCCAAGGATGACAAGTAGAACTGGGAATGTTACAGTTGTGGCCTATCAATTCTACCCTCCAATCAGGAAGGTGTAGTGGTTTCCAAATTGGGCATGAAGTCACAACTTGGCACTCGACACTACATGTTGTCTTGATCAAGAGACACATAATTGGAAATTGGCTATCTCACTATACATTTGTGGGAATTTTACAACTCTGAGACAACATCTATAGCACAAATAGGTAAGTCACTATCATTCCCTTAATTTACTTACTTTTATTGTTTTTCTTTTCATTGTGTATGATCCCTAGATATTATGGGTTTTGGTTGCTTTGTTCTCCCTTTCTATTGAGTCAAATATTGGTCACTGCTCTATTTGAAATCCTTGGGTTCTTCTATTTTCATGCCTAGACTTGCAATAATAGAGATCTCTATGTGTGTTGACTTTTAGGAGAGCTCTCCATGTTTGCTGACTTTGGGAAGAGCCTTACCAGTGGTGATAAGTGTGAAGACTTAGGTAGGAGATAGAAATAGGATGGACCTTACAGTAATGGTCAGTAGTAGCAACATTTTAGGGAAATTAAGATTCCACTATATTAATACAATCAACCAAAAAAAAAAAAAAAACAAGATATGTTGTATGTGGGATATTGCTCTGAATCCAAAGTTAATGGATTATAGTAGGTCTATAATCCAAGTGATGGAAGAAAATTATTAATGAAAAAAATTCAAATGGGATGATGAGCTGGAGACCTTACGGAGTCATCCTGTGGAGTTCCAAGACCAAATTAACCATCTAAAGACCAAACTCAGTGAGAGAGATGACACCATATGGGATGAATAGGGCCTGTAATTTAACAACTATGCTAGTGATAGGTACAATAAATGAAATTAAAGCATGTGTCCCTGTAATTTTTTCCTTTTTTTTTGGGAATATTTTACCGCTTATATAACTATAGGGCTAGTTACGATAAATTTAACATATTTAAACAACATTGTAATTGGTTCTTTCAAAATAGAAATTGGGAAGCCATTATTTCCCCATCAAGAAATTCAGTGTCAAAAGAATAGAATACTCACACGAAACAATTTCTCAAAATGTAAATTTCATATTAAATATAAAATTTGACTAAAAGACTCGATTTTTTTATAGTTAATTTTAACTAAATTTCATTAGATATTTTTAAAAACTTGAGTTTAAATTGTTAAATTTATAGAATTTCAGTGCCCCAAGTGTTTTTCAAGGTTTTGACTCTATTTGTGCATTTAAAAATGTATTTTAAAAAACATAAAAGCACAATATCACTAAAAATTGTATTGCCTAATTCAAGTGGGAAAGGTTATTTGTTTATATATATATATATATATATATATATATATATATATATAAACAAATAACCTTTCTATATATGATCTCTAGCTTTTTTCGGTCTTATGCGGCCTCGGTCTTGAGGTTCACTCCTCTGCGGTGGGGTCCCTCGTGGACCTCCCATGTAATCACCTGTGTTCGATTGGTGGGAAGGGTAGATTTCTTTCGATTATAGGGCTGGGTCTGTTTCCTCATCATCCCATCGCCCCTTTCTGTTGACCGTTATTCACCCTCCTCACTTTATCATTCTCGAGACGCCGCAATGTATAAAGATGACCTGGATTCGTTGGATAGTCTAGAGAAGGGATAAGTCCTCCCAGGTCAATATGATTTTATGAAACATGCTTCATTTTTTATTATTGTGCCCGATCATGACTCACCATCCCCTTGTTCGGCTCCCTCACCTGATCATGATGAGCTGTCCTTCTCTAACTCCCCGGCGAAGTAGTATGTCCATCCGGAGGCTGATAATCAGCCCAAACATTCTCAGTCATCGATTCCTAGGAAGGGTATTAGAAAAAAAGGGGACTATGCCAAACTTGTAGTGGGTATTGATATTCCGTTATCAGAGGTTTCCTCATATCTGGACAAGGCCCTGGTTGGTCGCTTCTATGGAAGAATGGCCTCCAAAGAAGCGATTCATTCATGGATGGAAGAAAACTAGAAACCAGTGTTGAGTTACATTCCTTCATTCCATAAAATCTTGCGTGGATGGTTGTTGTTCAAATTCATATCTTGCCAAGATAGGATTAAGCTTACAGACAGGTTATGGAACTAGGGTCTAGCTGGACTGATCCTTCAGAATTGGGACATCAGCTTTAATGTTGATCGAACCCCGCAGCACATGTAGAAAGTATGGGTCATTCTTCCTGGCCTTCCACAATTTTTCTGGCATTAAAACATTCTTGAGGCTATCAGTAATAAGATAGGCTCTTTTGTTTCACTGGAAGATGATTGAGACACTAAATTTGATAGGAGCTATGCAAAAATCCAGGTCGAATTAGATGTGCGCGAAGGTCTCTATGAAGGTATTATTCTGGAAATGTATGGAAGAAATTGGACTAAAAAATTGGACTACTGGAAGCTTCCTTTTCGTTGTTTCTTATGTCGTTAGATTGGGCACTTAGCCCACGACTGCCTCAGCAGGATTTCTCCTATCTGCGTTACAAGAAAATTTGGAAGAAAAAAGGATCCATCTAACATCGTTCATGAGACTATCGTATTCATGGTCCCTTCCACGCCTTCTGGTGATAAAGCAGTGAAAGAGTTGGCTTCACTGAAACCTTCCTCTCTCATAGATTCCACGTCTAATAAAAAAGTGCTTGAGGTAGGTGCCTCTTCATCTGCAAAAGTTAGATCATTGGAAGGTCCGACTCCCCCCCTTTCTCCCTGTTGTTTGTCTCCTATTAACACTATTTTTCATAGTAATTTTGTGGCCCCTTTCCCTTCTATCCGTCCCTAGCCCGCTCACTCCCCTCCCAGTGCTCCCTCGTCCTTTTATCCCCCCCTCAGAGCTCCCTCTCAGGGGACCCTTGTGCCTAATTTTTCTCACCCTTTGAATAACCCTTATACTGCAAAGCTTCGCTCCCACTCTTCTTCTCGCATCAGCCCAGATCATTCCATTAAGGGTGGTCTAGCTTTGGATCCCGTGCCCAAAATCACTCTTGGGAGAAAATCGACCCTAACTAAAGCCCATAATCAAGCATCTTTGGATATTTCCTCAGGAAAGCAACATACAATTCATTGGGCTCTTAAAGCTGGGAGCACCCTCAAGAAGGGCCCTCTATGATTATCCTCTCTTTCAATGCTATGGGTCTTGGGGATGCCACTTCCCAGCTAGCCCTTAAATGACTGAGACAATCAGTCTCTTTCGATGTCATTTTTATTTAGGAAACGAAGATGTCTGGCCTTCGTGCACAGGATTTTATGTCGAAATGGATCGTTGGTTGCTCCTTCTTCTATGTGGATGTCGTAGGGTCGGCAGGGGGGCTTCTTTAGGCTATAAACCCTTCCCTTTATGTTCTATCTTCTTCCAGCTCGTCATCCTTTATAAAAACTACCATCTCTGATCCCTTTTCTAACAGATCCCTTTCCCTTTTTAACGTTTATGGTCCGAGTGAGGATAAATGATATTTCTGGGGGAATTTTATCGGATCAGAAGTCGGGCCCTCAGACCTGGTGATTATGGGTGGCGATTTGAATCTCACTCTCTCTCGTGACGACATTTGGGGGCCCAATGCTAGAATTGACCCTCTTGCTCCTTTTTTCCTCTCCTTCTTTGAACGTGCCAACTTAGTTGATGTACGTCCTTCGAGAGTGGAACATACATGGCGAAACAATAGAAAAAATCAAGAATCTATTGCAAAAATACTGGACCGCTTCTTAATCTCTTAAGCATTGTTAGTTTCTCCTATGCGGATTCAATCAAGTATCGAGACGGGTGGCATCTCGGACCACAGGCTCGTTCTGCTATCCTTGGCTCCCCTTGAACATAAGCCCTCTTCCCCTTTTAAATTCAATCTCGTGTGGTTATTAGAGGCTGATTATAAAGCCTTAGTCTATTCTTCTTGGTCCCATTTGCCCCCTTCCTCATCTCGTTCTTATATGCAGATGTGGGCAGACAATATTGCTGCGATCAAGAAGGTTACTAAGTCCTAGGCAAGAACGTTCATAGCTAATCAGCGAGCTCAACTAAGAAATATTGAAGCAGAGATACGTGAAATATTTAAGAAAAACATAGGGGGTATTCTGGCCATTTTAGAATTAGAGTCTGTAAAAATCCTAGAGCTAAAACGTCATGAGTTTCTGAAGAAGGAGGAACAGTTATGGCGTCTTAAGAGCTGTGCAACTTGGATTTCCGAAGGGGACAATAACACAAAATTTTGCCATCATTATGCTATTGTTATAGAGGAAAGGGAGAGAGAGCTTGATATGGGATAGAAGGATATTGGGAAGATTGAAAGATTGAAAGTCATATCTCTCATTAGACAAATCGCTTTCTCTCTTGAGGAGGTCGACTCGTCCTGCTCAAATCTATACTTCAAAGCATCCTAGTTTACTGGGCCACCATAGCTACAATTCCTAAAGGTATTCTCCATAAAATCATGAAGAATTTTTTTCCTTCTTATGGATTGCAAGTAAAAAATCGAAAGGAATCCCGCTGGTACAATTGAAGACTCTGGCTCGTCCAAAAAATTTAGGGGGATGTGGCATAAAATATCTTACATATTTCTGTATGTCCCTTGCTACAAGGTCTATATGGAGATTGATGGATAATCCGGAGTCCCTGTGGAGCAGAATTATATGCGCTAAATACCTTCTTGGCCAATGAATCATTTCTTGGTTTATAAATCCTATCAAATCCCACAAGAATGCCTCCATCGGATGGAAAGAAATGGTTACGGCCTTTCCCTGCATCGGTCAATGGTCTGCATGGACCATCGAAAATGGAAAGTCTGTACGCATCAAGATTGATCCCTGGATTGGAGCCGGAAATAATTACTTTCTCTCCGAAGACCTTCATTATGTCCTTAAAGATAATCACATTTTGTGTATTGCAAATGCAACTCTTACTTTTCCTCAGGCTTGGGGATCGCGTGGTTGGGAAGATGCTGCCTCCTTAGGTCTTTTGCCTTGTATGGCCACAGAATGGTCCTCTTTCATTTCACTCCTCGTGAGTAATTTTATTCATCTGGAAGGGGATGTCGAGGACTCACTGGTTTGGTCCAAAAACGGTACAAATGGTTCTTTTTCAGCTAAGATTGGATAAAAAGCTATGATGAAGGTCATTTTCAACGAAGAAAAACCTTTCTGGTTCACTCCCTTATGGAAATCACCAGCCCTGAAAAAATCCAAGCTAGTCCTTTGGCTCCTCCTTAAAAACCACCTTTTGTCTTGGGACAATCTATAGCACCGGGGTTGGGAAGGACCAAGTCGTTGTAGTATTTGTGGTCTTGCGGCTGAATCTATCACTCACATTTTTTTCCTCTGTCGTTATGAAGATTTCGTTTGGAACCTCGCCACATCTTCTATCTGTTCTCCTCAGATGGCCCCGGTAGCATCATTTGAAGCTCAGATAAAGCAATGGTGGAATGGGCCAGTGGAAAAAAACTACTCATCTTTTCCTGCTTTATTCTCTTATGGCATTTGGTGGGCCCGTAATATGGCCACTTTCAATGAAAAATTAATGCCAGAAGAATTGACAGCAACAATTATTGTGCAATGGGCATTGGAGTACAAATCCATCCCAAAAACACCCAAAATCTGTTCAATGATGGGTCTTGATATCGATCAGAGTTATGCATGGGCTGTTTTTGATGGAGCTAGTCAAGGTTCGCCACCATTAACAGGATCTGGGGTTGTTCTACACATCTCCCATGTATAACACATAAAAATAATAATAAATAATAAAATGTATTAATAAAAATAAAAATAAGAATAATAAAAAAGTAAAATAATAAAAATAAGAAAAAAGAAAAAAGTAAAATAATAAAAATTAATAAAATAATAAAACTACTTTTTCAACTCTTATTTTCAACTTATATCCATACGGTTTAACTCAAATTTCGAGCGAGAGTAATTTTTGGATGCAAAATTTAATTCCTCATCCATGGAGTACCCATGTTTTATACTTTCGATGGACCCTTCTACACAAAAAATGAGAAATACATGAAAACACGTGTTTGCAATCACGTTTTTCATGTATTTCTCATTTTTCGTGTCTCAGGGTCCATCAAAAGTATGCACCATGGGTACTCCTTGGATGAGAAATCAAATTTTACATCGAACAAGTGTTTGCTCTCGAAATTTGAGTAAACCTGTAAGGAGATAAGTTAAAAATACGAGTTGAAAAAATAAATTTTCCTTTTCTCCCTCTAAAATTTGATGATGTAATCAAATATTATTTTATTATTTCCACTATTATTTTATAATTTCCTTAGGAGACCCCTTTTAGACCTCAAAATTACCCGAATTGAAATGACCAATCTGAAAACATATATGTCAGCTAAATGTCATGTTTTTATTATCTAAAAACTTGTGACTAGAAAAAATTTTGGTGTTTCATATTTATATGGTTAAGAAGTCCTTTCTTGAGACAAATCTCCACACATATTCTAGAATATGTGAAGATACATCTTTATATTCTTTCTAGATCTAATTTAAAAAAAAATTCTAGTGTGTTGCTTATATCATCAAGAACATTATTGTGCCAAAAAAGAATAGGAAGATTTCAAAACCTCACCCAAACGGGCATAGTAGATGCCACCATAAAGTTGGCATCAAATTAAAAGAACCAGGACATAATACATAGCTCAACTTTACCCCAGAACCATAGAGCTACATTTAGAGCATAGTCTATATCCTTCTATGTTCCAAATTGTATAGTGAATTCTTTTTTTTGAACATAGAAATATATCAAAATTAGTAGTCGAAATAGAGATAATCCATTAAATGAGTTCTTTTGGTTTGGGTTAAATGCCATTAATCTCAAATGATTGCTTTTGTTTTGTAAAAAAAGCACCATGAACTTAACCTCAGGAAGACTTACTTTTGTGGAGGGAACCTTTTCTACTTGTTCAATCGCATATGGGCCCAAAATATTTTGAAACTATTTTATGGGGCCAATAAACTCTTTTGGTTTGGGTTAAATGCCATTAATTTGCAATTGGCTGCTTTTGTTTTGTAAAAAAAACACCATCAACTTAACCTCAAGAAGAGTTACTTTTGTGGAGAGAAATTTTTATACTTGTTCAACCGCATAAGGGCCCAAAATATTTTGAAACTATTTTATAGGGGCAATAAAATTTCTTTGAGAAATGGTTGAATATTTAGACATGTTACAGTCTTGCAGCTTGTACGAGTATGTTCGAGCTTTCCCATTAAATTCAAATCATTGATAACAGAATGATATACCCAAAATGTTTCAATAGATTGCTTTATAAATAATATAGAAGAGGAACTATTAACCCATAAGAATTAAGATTTTCTACATAAACCATTAATGAAAATCTTGAAAAAGGGAAACCTATTGTTCTTTGATAGAGGAGAAACAATCTTAGGTCGGGCCATTTTTTGAGGGACCCTATTACTATAGGTCTCTAGAGAAAGCTCGAGAGACGGAGCTGCCCCCAAATTTGCAGAAAGAATGCTCCAACATATAGTCGAAAAGATATAGAAGGGCATACAAGCATATGAGTTCTCCATAAGAAATTAAGGCCATCTGCAAAAAGAAAACAACCCTGCACAAATAATGTAGGCCATAGAAAAATTATGAGAGTGTGAGCAATAGAGAAATGCTACTAAGGCAAGGAGACAAAACTGTTTGAGAAAAACCCTAGAAATGCCCACAGAGAACATTTTCCCAAGAGATCGTGAGAACAAAAATTCCCTCTGATGTCATCAATATCAAAATAGTCTTCGTCTATGGCCACAAGATAGCCCCTTTTCCCTTTGAGACTCCATTGAAATAGTGGACGGGGAGAAACAACATTCAAAAATTATGCCACAGTGCCTTCGATCCAGCCATCTTTTCAATATTAATTTAAACATAAATATTAAATATTTATATGATTATTATTTAAAATAAATATAAAAATATCAGGATGAATGAATTATTATTATTTCTCTCTCTCTCTATATATATATATATATATATATATATATATATTATGATTTTTAAAAAGAAAAAGGATTTATAACATTAATAATTAAAATAAAATTACAATATATTAAATCAATTGAAATAAATTATTATCATCTCTATTTTATAAAATATATATAAATTTTTTAGGTGATAATCACATTTGAACATATTTTATCAAAATTATTATAAATATATTGTGATAATAATTTTTAAAAAATTATAATTTTTATAATTTTTATTATTAACCAATACTATATTTCATTATGAAAATTTTGAATAATTTCAACGACCAACCATATTTTTAAATACTATATTTCATTATTATAATTTTGAATAATTTCAACCACCCACCCTATTTTTAAAAATTCTATTATATTTCATGTTTAACTTTTTGACTTTTCACTACAACATTTCTCTTACTCCGCACAACAATCGTATTTAATTTCATATGTCATTTAATAAAATTTTCATTAATTTTTAAAATCTATATTTTAGTGTAGTTATGGTATATTTATTTTTATTTTGTTAAAAAGATATTGAATTTCGATTCGTTTTGAAAATTCCTAATTGAAATTCAAACCATATTACAATTTAAAAAAATGTTAAATTAAATATTTTGAAAATAAAAAAATAATATTTAATTTTTGAAAATGTAAATTTTTTGAAGTGTTTAAATTCATATAAAAAATATATAAATTTTTTTTAAAAATATAAAAAAAAGTTTTATTTGTGATATTTCATAACCATTCAGGTTTTGTCAATATTAAACTATAAAAAATAATAATTCATTTCAAAATCATAATATTTTATAAATATTTTATTTTAATGCAATTTTACAACATGTTTTAAATTAAAACTTAATACTTACAATATAACAAGATTCTTAAAAGATTTTTAAGTGTGGATATTTACTCCCATTTAACATAGATATTATTAACTTGTTAATAGACTTTTACACCATAGTTGTCAAGTAACATTACATTTAAAAATAATACATACATTAGCAAATTAAAAATAATAATAACCAAAAAAAAATATAAAAAATAGTCCAATTTCACTTTAATTTTATATTAAATTTACAAAAAAAATAAAAAAATTGAATGTAAAAATAAATAAAAAATTAAGTTTTAGTATATGAAAGATATGTAATTTCTTCACTATTTGACAAAAAAATAATACTATTGGGATTACATAATGTGAAATTCATTCTATGTTTAGTTTATGTATAATATTTAAAACAAAAATATAATAGAAACAAAAATTATTTCAAAATATTTCAATGTTAGTGGTAAGTAAAATATTTCAATGTCTATATTAAAGTGTTGGGCTACACCTTAGTTCATGTGATTCTAAAATTCAAGTTAGAATTTATGTTTTGCTAAAAATTGCTTAAAAATTTATAACTTATTCATTCGTCAATGTTGAATTAATAAAAGTCATAAGTAAATTGAATTTTATAAGCTTTCTTTTGCAAGAACTAATAAATTGGGATGTAAAGTGGATACATTGATTTCTTTCTCATAGACACACACTTGCATAAACTTGCATAATTTTTATTGTATAGTACCCACTAGTAAAATGCACATTTACAGTTTTACCCTTGCATAAGTAATGAGGACAACATAAATAATGGTGAAGTAAAGTGGATACGTTGACATAAACTTGCATAAATTTTAGTGTATAGTACCCACTAGTAAAATGCACATTTATAGTTTTACCCCTACATAAGTATTGAGGACAACATAAATAATGGTGGGAGGTAACTCTTGGTAGGTATATATGTTTATATCTTATTCCTATCTATTTTTTATGCAAAGACATGCTTAAATTATAGTGGAAAGTAAATGATGATAAATATTTTATTTACCTAAATTTTGATGATTTTCCTGCAAAAATTAAGAATAAAAGATCACTGCAAAAATATCTAAAAACTCATGCATGAATATTTCAACCATATTTATAAAAAAAAATTGTGTAAAAAGAGAAAGAATATTAATAGTACAAATTTTCTTATGCCTAGAAATATTTTATTTGTATGTTGTTCAAAACTAATATAAGTCCATCTAACTATACATGCACCAACAAGTGAGAGGAATCGTGCTCTTAAAAAGATATTTGCATCTTGAAAGATTTGATCCCTGTGAGAGCTTGATATTTCTTTAGTTAAATAAATCTATGTTGGTCAATACTAGTTGCCCAAAAACAATAACCTATTTACAAATCAAAATGTTTTATTTAATAACAATTTCTTTCCATTAATTTTGAATATTTTTTAACTAATCCTATAAAGTTTATTAAACTTTTATTATGTTAAATTTTCATATTAATTTTGAATATATAGTAATTTAAAATTATATATAATAAAATCAATAAAATTAATTAATTAGCGTTATCTATTACTTTTGCATAAAAATAATAATAATAAGCAAAAACATATTACACTGGTCTCATATTAAACTTATCATTCTTCCCCAAAACGTTTATCTATATAGACACTAAACATCATATTTTATTTTATATTTAACTTCTCAATCTTCATTACAACATATGGACACAAAATTCATATTGTTCATCTCATTTTAAGTATAACCCACGCTTGTGGCGCTATAATTCCATAATTTTGCATTTCACAGAGAGTTGGCGTAATATCGAAAAGGTAAGAGTTAAAAGCGTTGACAATTAATACATTTGTTGACATATATTCACGCATAAGGACACACGTCGCTGTTTCTATTTTCGAGTCGTACTGCCGACCTCCTCCATACACATAGCCACAAAAATAGTGACACCCAATTAAATAGCCACAAAAATAGTGACAGAAGTTGCTACTGTAATCTGATCACGTAATTGTGATAAAGCTGGACATATATGTGGCAGGCCAATCTCTGCAAAAGCCTTTTTTGCCGTTATTTAACAAGGCCACTTTGTTGGAAATTAATTCCAATTGCAAACATAACAGAAGGAGGACATAATTCAATTTTTGATTTGATCCCCAAGGGCATTGAAACAATAGATTTCTTGTTTTTTTTTGCACTCCACCGTGCAATTAATTATGTATTTAAAGCTTTTCAAATACAAATTTTTGTTATAAGGCCTAGCCTTTTCCTGAATTGAAAAGTTGTGGTTTAAACCACGCAACCCTGCCTCTTAAACCCGCACCTACCCGCCATTAAACTGTTGCACAAACAACTAATACACCTCGCACCATTTTATTTAAATTTGAAATACCCCATGTCATATTTGTGGAGCCTGCCAGGTCGATGTCACCCTAGCTGTCAACCAATCAACATCTATCACATGCTCTGAAGCTTGCATCAAAACCTCCATTGAACGCGCGATAAAATCCGTCGCCGCCACCATTCCATGTCAAACCCGTCATCCAATCAAAACCATATCGCATGGTTTGATACCGACGTCAGCCCCTCTCAAAAACCATGCGATAAAGGATGGCCCACCATCGCCATGTCATAAGCACTCGGCCAATTGCGGTGTTTTGCAAGGTTTGGGTGCAAAATCGGATGGCAGGCTTATCGATGCGATAAAGCCTATCGCATGATATTAAAAGGTTTTGAGAAATATGTTATAAGGTTTCAAAACCTTGGATAAAGTATTTTTATTCGCTAGGATAGTTTTTAATTTAAGACTTAGGTTTAATGTTTTTTATTTTGTTTAAATACGCCGCGATGTAATTTTTATTCAATATAATGTTTTGACATATATATTGTAAACATAAAAATTTTACAATATATATATATATATATATATATATAATAGACAGAGAGTAGAGTGTGACTGTGTGTAATATATCGAGAGCAATGAGACTGAAAAAATCTGTGTGCGTAGCAGTGAAGGAAGTAAGAAAAGAGACAGAGAGCAAGAGTGTTGTGTGTGTATAGCAGCCAAGAAAGAAAAATTTTGTTTGTAATCCAGAACAGTAGTTTTGAGGAAAAGTTTTATCTTGTAACAATCCAAGTTTTTGTTAATGAAATAGATTTTTTACTCCATCTCTCTGTCTATATTGTTTTTTGTTGTTGTTAAATATCTGTGTTAGAAAAGGAATTTTTGTTTCCTCTCAATTGTCCAGAATCAACAGAAATTCCAACATGGTATCAGAGCTAGTCTAGGCTCTCAACAGTTGTTGAAGAAGTTAAAGGAAGAAGATGTTTGTTGAAGTTTTCTTCAACAATGTGAAGGTTCAGTAACGTTGGGTATTTATACAAAAAAAAAAAAAAATTGTTTTTAAGAATACAGTCTAGAGAACTGTAAAAAGAAGTATTTTAGAGACAGAGGTTATATCTCCAAGTGTGAAAAATTTTGTTTAAGAAACATAGTCAAGTTCTATCATAGTTCAGTAAGGCTAGCAATGGTAGGATCCAGCACAAGCATGAGTATGGGAAATACTCAACTCCCACAGTTCAATAGGAATAACTATGACTATTGGGCAATCATAATGAAAGCCCTATTTTCTTCTCAAGATTTATGGGAGCTAGTTGAATATGGTTTAAAAGATCCAATATATGAACAAGTATTTAATTCGTTAACATAGGTAGAGAAATATTTGTTGAAGAGTAATAGAAAGAAGGACTCAAAAGTCCTCTTCTTTCTCTATCAGACAGTGCATGAAATCATATTTCCAAGAATTGCAGTAGCAAAGAGGTCCAAGGATGTATGGGATACCCTCTAGAAAGCCTATCAAGGAATGGATAAGGTAAAGACAACGAATTTTCAATTAATGAGAAGATATTTTAGTTATTTGCATGAAAGTGTTTGATACAATAGACTCATTCTTTACACTGTTGATTGAGTTGGTTACCAAAATGAGATCTCATGGAGAGACCATAGAGGAAAGAAGAACAATGGAGAAATTATTGAGGATCTTACCCTCAAGATTTGATGTGATAGTAAAAACCATTGAGGAGACGAAGGATCTCTCAATGTTTATTGTTTATGAGCTTCATGCATCATTGATGACACATGAAAAAAAATTGGGTAGAATAGCAAACTCATCTTTGGAGCATGTCTTCAAGACCCAAATGTCCTTTAGAAGAGGAAGAGGTCAAGGTAGAGAAAACTATAGAGAAAAAGGAAGAGGCAGAACCCAAAACAAAGGAAGAAACAACCCTGCAAGTGCTAGTGGAAGGGGCAGCAATCAAAGTCATAATCAAAACCAAGGAAACAGCCAACAAGGTGGACAAATTCTAGCACATTGAAAAAGGTATGATAAATCCCAAGTCTAATGTCATTATTGTAAGAAGTATAGGCATTATGCAAATGAATGTAGGAAGAAACAGAGTGACATGGGTAATACACTGAATGCTAATTTTACTAAAGAGAATTTCAGTCAAGAAAATTTGTTTTTAGCATGTAATATGGCTGAAGAGAGAAATGAAGATATATGGTTTCTAGATTCAGGATGTAGTAACCATATGACTAGAAAAATTTGTATGTTTTCCATGATTGATGAGAATGTGAAGTCTCAAGTAACATTGGGGATAGATAATAAGGTCTCTGTAATGTGGAAATGCGGTGTGACTATATTGACAAAGAAAGGAGAAAGGAAAACCATATCAGATGTTTATTACGTGCTTGGTATGAAGTGTAACCTTTTGAGCATTGGACATCTCATTTAGAAAGGCTACAATTTATTATTTGAAGATGATGTATGTACCATCATGGACATACCACCAAGCAAATAGAGGATTGCACAAGTGAAGATGACAAGAAATATAATTTTTCCTCTCAGGATGAGAGCAGAATTGAAGAAAGGAGCTGCAATCGCAACAGTGACACAACAGACATTCCAAAGAGAAGCATAATATGAAAACTAGTTATGGCACTTGAGATTTGGACATATCAACTTTGGAGGTCTAAATTTGTTGCACAGAAAAGAAATGGTAAAGGGATCACCACAGATTGAAAATCCAGACAGCTTATGTGAAGGTTGAATCTTGGGCAAACAACACATAGAAAGATTCCATCAGGAAATAGCATAAGGGAAAAGACACCCTTAGAAATAGTCCATTCTGATTTGTGTGGACCAATGAAAACACCATCATTAGCAGGCAGCCACTATATGCTGACCTTTATTGATGATTACACAAGAAAAACATGGGTATATTTCATGAAGTTGAAGAGTGAAGTGTTTGAAAAGTTCTGCCACTTTAAAGCTCTTGTTGAGAATCAAAGTGGGTAGCACATAAAAGTCCTTAGGGCAGATAGAGGAGAAGAATATATCTCCAAAGAATTTCTGCATTTTTGCAAAGAAAATGGGATGCATAAGCAATTTACAGCAAGGTATACACCACAAAAAAATGGAGTTGCTAAAAGAAAAAATAGAACCATCATGGATATGGTAAGAAGCATGTTTAAGGCAAAACATTTGCCAAATGAATATTGGGCTGAAGCTATACATTTTGCAGCATATGTCTTGAATAGATGCCCAACAAAGAGTGTTATGAATAGAGTTCCGAAAGAAGCATGGAGTGGCATAAAACAGCTTCTCACCCACATGACCGTTTTTGGTTGTGCCTTGTGCACATATTCCAAATCAGCTAAGGAAGAAGTTGGACAGTAAGGGTGAGAAGTGCATATTTGTTGGATATAGTGAAGAATCCAAGGCATACATATTGTATAACCCATCCACCAAGGAGTTTATGATAATAAGAGATGTACAATTTATTAAAGAAGAAGTTTGGGATGGAAGCTTTGAGAAAACAATGAATGTAAAAAATTGTTTGTTTAATGATGATGATGAGGAAGAAATGGTTGAAAGACATCTCTCATTAGCAGCACCACCTCCACCAACATAAGGAGAGCAAGGTGTTAGTATGAATCTTTTGTCGAAGCGTACGAAAAAAGACCACTTTAGCTACGCATAACTTATAGCCCTAACATCAAATATGGCTGCCAATATCTTCAGATCTGTAGTTAGTTGATCAAGACAAGTGCTGCAAAAAACCAGATCTATGCATAGAAAGACATTAAGTAGTAAAATCAAGAGTTTTCTCCATACATCCAATAGACAAGACAAGAACAATGTTTTTTGAAAGAATTTTTGTATTAAGGGCACCTGGGAGGAAAACAAGAAGGTGTATCCAATTCTCCTCAATGGGATGGGTTCTTGGAAGTCCTCAGCACTTCAAATCTAGAATCTCTCTCTCTTGTTGGTGTAGAAAACCCAGACAAAGATAGAACTCAAAGGGAGCTCACACAACAAATAATGAAGAATGTGACCAAGTGTATAGATCCAGAGTGATCTAATAGGCAACAAAAGGTGAAGAATGGTAGGAAAAACCCTCCTATTTATAACAAAGTATTGGGTCATTCTAGATCTTGGTGCATGATTAAATTAACATTAACCAAATCTAGATCCACCTTTTATGGAATATTTTATTATATTTGTTGGAGGGAAAAAGTATTTGACTTGGGTCAAATCCCTTTATTTGTGAATAATAAATAAATAAATGATTTATTTATCATTTTAAGGAAGTGGTTGAAGGATAATGAAATAAATAATGATTTATCTAATTATTTATAGGTGATTTAGTCATATTTAACAATGAATATTATTTAAATAAGATTTAAATAATTATTCCTAGAAAATAATAAGATAAATAGAGATTTATCTAATTAATTTCTTTGTTTTGGGTTAAACATGATCAGGAATAATAATTAAATTATTGTTTAATTAATTATTTCATGAGGAAAATCAAACAAATATAGATTTGTTTAATATTTCCTTTCGGGGTTTCCTGTTTAGACCATAAACAACCTAATAAATGTGATTTATTAAGTTATTTTACATAGTGAAAGAAATTTTACTTAGGGTAAAATTGGTCTTACATGGTGTACTTGGGTCCATCTAATGATAGTAGGTTAGATGACCAAAAAATGGTGTAACAGATTGCCCCCCAGCGTGCGAGTGTTAGGAGCAAATCATATGACCGAAGTACGTTGTAAGAAGTCAATCACCAGACATCAAAAGGGAAGTCAGAGAGAGAAATGTGAGGTAGACTAATGTGCTGAAGAACTAGACCCTAAGGAGACGAGACTTAAAGGTGCAACAAGTCTCTTTTTATGAGAGGGTACTTGTGCTAAAGGCGGCAGGGGAGGCATACCTATGCCCACTGAGACAAAGTACAAAAGAATAGTGTGTCCAGTAAACAAGGGACCGAACCATAAAGTATAGCTGGCATAAACATGAGCCAGATAAAAATAAAATGAGGAATCCCACATACATGCTGTGCCTGGGATAACAGCCAGGACTTACACAATAATATCTGAGTACATGAGATACAAATACAACCCAAATGCCCCCTATAAGCGGAGAAGGGCTCACAAAATCTGACTGATACATGCAAATCAAAGAGGCGTTGCAAGCGACTAAGGCCGACATCATCAAATATATGGATCTGCATCGAAGGCTGCAATGAAGAGGTCATCCGGGCATGTGGGGGGCTACCTTCAGGGCCACCCCCTCATGAGGGCTGAGACATCTCACACACACCCGGGAATCATCAAGCGCTGCTGCTGCATCACTGAACCATCAAGTATATGGATCTCGATCATGCTGAAATGAGCTGGAGTGGAGAAACAATCAAGTCGAAGGGAAACGAGAGATCCCTTTTCCTGATCTGAGGCACCGAACAAGAGTGGAAGCTGGAACCAAGGTACACCGCCCTCTAGACCTGTCTTCTGGAATGAAGGATCTGATGTCGACAGAAGGAGGTCCGCCATAGGTGAGGCAATGAGAGATCCTCAACTAAGGCACGAGAGAAAATAGTAGAGCGACGGACAGACTAATACCAATGATGAATATGGAATGGAGGGGACTGAGTAGCGAATGGACAACTTCCCTTGCTAGAGCATAAAGGGCATGAATGACATGGCAACGACTGACACAATATCATAAGGGATAGGGGACATTGGGACTAAAATCCATAATGTGCGACACAAGAGAGAGACCAAGCAAGGAATGATGGAGGACTATAGCGGGGTACAAAGGGACTCAGGATAGACACCATGAATGCGATGATGACTCAACTTGGATGCTCTAAACAAGGGCGACGCGATGGTGCTGCCACACAGTAAAGGTTTCGTGGGGGACCATCAAAACATGAGTACAAGATGGTATCTCATGACGAAAATCGACATGAACAAAGACAAGTATGGAGGCAAAGTGGTGCCCCAAGTACAAGTGTTGTAAGTGAGGGAATTCAATTTTGGGGGGAGGTGAAGTGACCCATCTTGGAAAAAATGTGTCCTGGTGAAGTATCAAATCACAAAAAACTAACAGATACCCATTTGAGGGCTCGGTGAGAGCTTTCCAACGGTGCAGACGGTTTGTCAAACGGGGCTACGGTATGGTCGCAGCAGGGGAAAGAAGAAACAAGGGTTCTCTTTTAATAAGGTAGTTTTCCCTCCAAATCCACTCATTTGCTAGTGTTGCTGTGGTGAATGTAGGGAGGAGAGGAGACCCTAAATCTTGTGGCGAGCGTAGCAGACAAACCGACCGTTGGAATCGAGATCCGTCAGTTGCAGGTAACCTTACTCTTTCATTTTGATGGATTGAAAGTTCAATTTAGGGCCCAAAATCTCAGGAACAGACCTTCTTTGATCTCTACAGCCAGTTCACACTTTTTGGGCCAAAATCTGCGACCTGGGAAGCAGGTTCTGAGCAGAAAAGTGCGACCTGTCCCAGGATTTGGCAGAAAAGTGCGACCTAAAGATGGAGGGGTTTTAGTGCTGTGTTAGGGCTGAGATTTTGGGTTTTTGTGTTTGGTTACAGTATTCCCTATATGTATGCTAACAAAGATGATGTTTTTGTGCAGATATGGCAGATATACGGGTTAAATGGAGAGAGAGAGACCTAGGTACATTACGGGCAGAGATCCAGGCAGATCAAGGTGTCCGTCGTCTGTTGGCCAGGTTTGGGGTTCTAAAGTTTTTGGAGAACCCTTTGATGAGAGCTGGAGAGCCCTTGTTGGCTCGGATTATCAGTTACTGGGATCTAGAGCATGAGGTATTTTTAGTGCAGGGGCACAGGATCGAACTGACAGTCCAGGATGTGTATTTCCTGACTGGTTTCCCGCCACTTGGGATGGTGGGAAATACGCAGCCAGTGTTACCGCGGGGGCGGAACATCATGGAGTTTGTGGAGCGGAATTGTTGACCGGGTCTCCAAGTCAAAGGGACGCGGATACCGATCGGGGACCTAGAGATATTGGAGAGCCGTACAGTGGCCGCAGCGGTGCTGCGTATCTTGGGCAACCAGGCGCTCCATCACATCACTGGGGGGCAGATGATGATTGTGGAGAGTGTGTTGAGTGGGACCTACTATGGGTGGGCCCAAATGATGTTGGTGTCGTTAAAACGAAAGTTGTCGCTCTGCAAGCGGCAAGTGAACCACGATTGCTTGTATGGGACTTTATTGTGCACCTTCTTCTTTGAGAAGATCCCGACCTTACGACCTCGTATATCGCTCCCAGATGGGGGCCCGAAAGAGCCTAGGATGCGCCGGTGGGGGCGGCTACTGTGCAGAGGAGGAGGAGGGGCGGTCGGACGAGTGTTTCGACCTGATTTTTTTGCCCATTGGGATCAGATGCCGTTATACATAGACGACTATCCCTATAGTGGGATGAGTTATTGTGGGGATCCGGACCTACCACTTCCGCCTGGTCGAGTATGGGGACCCGACGGTAAGTGACAAGTAACTACTCTTTTTTGGGCATGTTAAAGTTAGTGAATAGTAGATAGGGTACTGATTCATGTACTGTTGGTATGCAGATATAGCTCCGGTAAAACCGGCCGGATATATGGGACGACCGGCAGCGGCAGGAGCCGCGGGCCCGAGTGGATCGAGAGTGGCGCATAATGAGGATGTAGCCGCCCTTCTGGAGGACATCTGCCGTAGATGCGAGAGGTTGCTGACTGGTGTGTCAGAGTGCGGGTGGCAGGACTTAGACGACTAGTACGTGGAGCAGTGTATTGGTCTACCCTCGGAATGGCGGGGTGTCATGCGGCGCATGGCGATGGCCGGTCAGGGGATACGTGATCTACGAGATGCAGGAGCAGAGCCATTGGCTCGGGATCCACCAAATAGTGATTAGGGGTGGGACAAGTGGTGCCCCCTAGTATGTATGTAGGGACAGGTGGTGCCCCCAGTTTTTGAGTTTTTTGTAACATGTTATGGGCATGTCATATGTATCAGAGTAGATAGACTCTAAACACATGTTTTGCGACACATATTATGGATATGCATATTTTTTAATGATTATGAATGTTATTGTCTTGTATAAAATGCCTGTGATAAATGCCAGTCTAGAACATGGTTTGCAATGCTATCTACATAGTGATTCTGTTCTCGAGGTACATGGTTGAAAGTTATGGTTTCAAATTCACGTATCAAGAGTTTCACTCGTAAATATCGTCTAAACAGCACAGGATTGCGCACACGATAGACACAATTTAGTTGCATGACAAGAAGTAGGGAATCTAAACGAACATGCAGATGGAGGATGCGATGAAAGAGGGCATCGGCTAAGAGACCACGCACTGCATCATATTCGGCCTGATTGTTGGTGGCAGAACCAATGCAGACCCCGTTTGAGAGAACAAGAGCGTGCACGATGGTAAAAATGGCCCATCCTGCTGAGGCTAGATTCCGGGAGTAACGACTTGCACCATAGGCGTAACCTATATAGGGTGGGGACGGAAGTTCTTGCAGAATAGTGTTACAAGAAAAAAAATGGGGGGAGGAGGTACAATGATGACAGCATGAGTGGATAGTAGACATCGAGAGACAACTGTGGGAGGGAGTGTGATGGGCAAGATGGCTATGACTCATATACAAACTAGATGGCGGTATATGAGGGCTACAGGAGGGGTGGCTGGGACTCGGGCTGCGGAGGTCAACAGAGATACGAGTGGGGTTATCCCGGGTATGGGCAGGAAGGATAAGGTCAAGGGTGGAAAAGGTTCCCAAGAAGGCATCCGGACGGGACAAGAGAGGATGACTAGTGGAAGGGAAACCACATGATGCGGAAAAGCTACCTAGATCATCTGTAGAGGAAGAAAGGCTCGCATAGGGATCGTCACGGGGAATGACAGAAGAACAACGAAACAAATGGTCAAATGATGTTGAGCCCAAGGTGGTCGCTGAAGGGGGGTCAAGCGAAACAACAGGGGAGGATTCGAAGGGAATGTTCTCCAAGGGTCTCATAGAGGATGATAGGTAGAGAATGGTGGTAGTAGACTCAGACATCTGGACATCAGGGGGGGGATGTCGATGGGAGCGGGTGGATCCTCAGACTGACCGGTAGCATACTACGCAAGTATGGGAGAGGCGGATTGATTTTGTTCAACCTCATACTCTCGAACTAACTCTAAAGAGGCGCGGTAATGCGTGAGGTGAGGAAAATGGTGGGAATAATGGCCATGGACACCACACAAAGCACAGGGTTTGTTGGTGCGGAGAGTCTTGGGATTCTTGGTTACGGACGAAGAAGGAATGGAGGCTTCAGGGACCGTGACTCGGGGAACGCGACTTTAACCATGGGTTGAATACGGGGAAATTCAGGACAAGCATGGGTGGCGTGACCGACGACATCACACAAGGCGCAAGGCTTTGCGAGCGGAGGAGGGGTCGGGTCAGTCGGGGTGGTCTTGTCTTTGGGTGCCCCCTTGCGAGCTTTGCCTTTCTTCCCGGGAGCCGTCACGACAGGAGAAGGGTCCTGTGGAGCTGCTGGGGGCACAGCGTCAACGGAGGAAGCGAGGGGGGCCGGTTGAACCGGTGTCAAAGCAAGGTAGGGTTTGCGATGACCAGGCGGAGTAGCGGCTAGAGGGTCAAGGTACCAGATGGGTATGCCCAGGGTCAGGTTGGGGAGAGAGAGGGTGGCCATGACGAGGACCGAATAGACTCCGGGAGGAGGAGCCAGGAAGGGTATCTGACCAGCAGGATAATGACCAGGAGGGACGGCTCCGAGGTGGTTGAGGCCTGGGGGAACCGACCCAGGAGGATAGAGGGGTTCAGGGATGCCAGCTGTAGGAGAAGGGCCAGAAGGAGGAGGTCCGGCTGGCTGAGATGAAGGGCTAGGAGCGATTTGCGGTGGGCGAGGTTGAGTCGGAGGTTGCTGACTAGCCGAAGCGGGTCGCTTAAGGGCAACCCGAGACGCTTGCATCATGCAAACATTCGATAAGCTGGGATCAGAGATAGGAGGAGGAGGGAGACCAGGGAAAGTTCCAAGTAAAGAGGATTCTTTGTAGACGCCGGGAGAGACACTGGTCAAGGAATCGACGGTTTTCTTATTGGCTACAGAAGAGATGGTTGTCTCAGGGGAGGTCTGAGACTGTGGCTCATGATAAGTCAACTGGTCAATGGTGACTATCTTTCCATTGTGAGGGAAAGACATCTTGCGGAAAACAGCGGATGGGACAGTAGACATGGAATAGGTGTAGCTTCGCCCCAAGAGAATGTTGTAGTCTAGAGGGGCGTCGATGACTTCGACGTCAACGCAAACAGTCTTGCCCGCAAGAGTGATAGGACAATTACGGAAGAGGCCAATGGGCTGGGAGGCGTGGCCATCCCACGCTCGAAGGGTGATCGTGGAAGGAGCTAATTCAGGATATCCGAGTTGCTTCCAAACCGAAGCGGACATGACACGGGTGGATGCCCCCTCATCAATTATACACCGAGAAACGTTAGCGTTCCGGATTTTGACTGGGATTTGGAAGGCTACGGAAGCAGGAAGAGGAGGATGCTCTGATTGATGGGCGTCGAAAACAATCATTTGGTCATCAGCAGGATCTACAGCACCCATGGCAGATAGTAGAGCCTTCTTTTTGGAAGGGCACGATTGGAGGAGCTCCAATGTGGAAATGGCAGCAGGAGACTGCGCCAAATCATCTACTATGCTATACGAATGAGTAGCTTGGCCAGGAGCAGCATTTCGGCATAATGGTCCTTTAGGAATCTTGGTACGAACCTAAACTTTGGGTTGAGGGATATGTAAGGGACCATTGGATGTCGAAAGAGGCTCGGTAGAACCTGAAGAAGGGGACTCGGAGGCAGACTGAGTGGGAGGCTTGGGGTACTGGCGAGACCGAGTTTGAAGGTTAAGGTCGACAGTTGGGAGTGGATCAGAGTGCATCATGAGGATCTGGTAATCGGAGGAACCAGAAGGGGAAGGTTGAGTGGCAACCTGTCCATTAGATGGTTGGGTAGCCACGAATCGTTGTTGGGAGAAAGGATCGGTAAACACAGCCGGTTGAGTAGTGGCCACATTAGGGGGAGCATGAGGGGAGGCATGTTGTCCTCGCAATGTGGCTTGAGACTCCCACATTTTCCACATCTGTGGTAGGAGGGGACAATCGTGAGTGTAATAACCGTAAACACCGCAACACGAACAAGGCTTATTTGTGCGAAGAGGCCTGTCTGTCTTGGGCTGAGTGCCCTGTTGCGGGTTAGCGGTGTTAGGGTCAGTACCTTGAGGATTGGGTCCACGAGTACCAGGGGCAGATTGATTTTGATTGCCTCTCTGCCTTCTTTCAGAGGAAGGGGGATTATTCGTGCCCTGCTGTGCAAATACTTGCCCTGGAGGGGGCTGTAGGTGCTGTTGCTGGGGTTGAGGAGGCAAGGGAGGTGGAAGCACATATGGTGGAGGAGCTGGCACAACAGGCTGCGGATAAGGATACTGGTGAGGTTGGGCAACATTGAGGTAAGCAGGAGGTTGGGCAAAAGGATGAGGCATGCCATATCCGGGATACATGCTACCTCGAGGGGGAACAATGCTAGAGGTGCTGGCCCCTCCCGAAGGGAGACCATAGCCCATAGGAGGTTGAGCATATGGATGAGAAAGGGCTCCAACGATACCGTCGGCGGAATGAGATGCCCCCGGGGCATTAGCGCCACCGGGCCTGGGGAGGTCAAGAAGGACGGTATAAACATAACTAAACTGAGCGTAGATCAGGTCATATTTCAAGGCTATTTGGAGGGCGGCTTTTTCGGTTTGAGGGAAATGGGAGGCGACATCTTTGCCAATGGGAGGTAAGAGAGTGTGAAGTAACCAGTCCATATAAACCCGATCTTCGAAGGTGGGAGCTTGACATAAGCTCCTTCTTCGCCGCCATTCCTGGACATGAGTGGAAAGGCGAGTTGAAGAGGTTTGCTTAAAAGAAGTCAAAAGCTCTATACCAGTATCGTATCGGAGAGGGAGCTAGAAATAAGATAAAAAGGCTTGGGAAATGGTCGTAAAGGTGATATGGGAAGAGGTGGCCTGGTCAACATACCATTTAGAAGCTTCGCCGGTAAGCGTGCATTGGAACAATCGAAGACGGATGGAATCATCGGTAATGGAATTGGAGGAACACCACATGTGGAAATATCGGACATGATTGGTTGGATCTTCTCCAGCAAGGCCTTCGAACTTAGGGGTGTCAGAGGGGAGCTTAGTTGGCATAGCAGGCCAACCAACATCATGGTAGATAGGGTCATTGATCAACTGATTGAGATCGGGGAGGCTGAGGCCTGCCATGTAAGGGAGCAAGGGTGCAGCCAAGGTAGTTCCTGTGTCGGTTCCGCTAGTAGTAGTCTCGGCATTAGGGCCGGGATTCCCGCTAGCATTAGGCCCTGGACCAGACATAGTGAAGGTGAGAGGGGGAGACCCAGAAGTAAAAGGAGAACCCAATGAATCAGAAGAAGAGTCGGAGTGCGGACTCGGAGGAGGACTAAGTCGACGACGGCGGGACGGAGTAGGTCGACTGACCGGAAACTAAGGGTGAAGGCCAAGAAGTCTCCGGGATGTGCGCCTTGGGGGCGCAATGGTGACAACACAAACACAACACAAGGGGAAGAAGAACGACCAACAAAGGAAGGGAGGTGCAGAATCAAGTGTTTACAATGTTGAAACAAGGGCAGAAAGGGGCAGTGTCAATTGATTTTACAATGTTTTTAAAGTCTTTGCCTGGCGGTGTTAACCAGGCTCTTCTTCGCTTAGGGTGAGTGTGTGGCGTGCGTTAATTTTAATTTTTAAACCCTTTTCGTTTTGGGAGAAAGAGAAAAAGTGTGCTGCGTAACTGAAAATAAATCTGTAGAGAACAGTATATAATGCTGAAATGACAGAAAATTAACAGCTAACAATGCATCAATCTAAACCAAAAAGGCGGGTCTCTCAAAACTAGTCTAACAGAGGGAAAAAATCTAGTCAAAACGCACTACAAAGAGGCCAATAGATCTAGGGTCGAAAGGGACAGGGATCTAAAGGAGAAAACTGCTGAAAAAGAGGGGCAGAACACAGCCAAGAGGCAGAGGCAAGGTGGCTGGAAAAAAGGAGGAAATCAGCAAAAAGAAGTTGGGGCAAGGAGGAGGCCCTAAAGGTAGATCCAAAAAAATCTTCAAGAGGTGATTTGAAAGGGAGAAGAGCTGATTAAAAGAGATCTGCAAAGGAGGTATCAGATCTGGAAAAGGGGGAGCTGAAACTCTGAAAAAATAGACACCTGAAACAGATAAAAAATCTTCCACCAAAAGTGGAGGGTACTGAAGCCCTAGGGGGCTATTTTCTCACTTAGATGAGCAAAACAGATCAGAAACATGTCGAAACAGGTTGAGACAGAGGCTGGAAAACCTTGACAAAAGCTTCAGAAAAACCCAGAAAAATTGGAGAAAAATAGCAGAAAAATTGGCAGGTCGCAGGTTCTGACCTGTTTTCTGTGCAGGTCGCAGATAATGGGCTGGAAAGTGCGACCTAGAGGTCCAGGTCGCAGTTTCTGGGCTGAAAAGTTCGACCTGAAGCTCCGGGTGTCCCGGTGGCAGATTTCTGGAAAAGTTGCCGTCTGAGTTGCGGCTGATGTCTGTCACCTGCGCAATAGGGCCAGAAACATGTGGAAGTTAGAAATTTTAATGTTTCAGGGTTTTATAGGTGAAAAACAACATAACAATAGTAAAAACAAACAGCTGAAAAGAAACCCTAGGGTCTGAAGTAGCTGGATATGCAGGAATATGAAAAACGACATCGGTCGTAATTGAAAACCCGTGTGGAGTCGCCAGTTGTTAGTATGAATCTTTTCTCGAAGCGTACGAAAATAGACCACTTTAGCTACGCATAACTTATAGCCCTAACATCAAATATGGCTGCCAATATCTTCAGATCTGTAGTTAGTTGATCAAAACAAGTGCCGTGAAACCGTACTCCATGACAGAAATACATTGCTGAAGAAAAACCGAAGAGTTTGCTCCATACATCCAATAGACAAGACAAGAACAATGTTTTTTGAAATAATTTTGTATTAAGGAAATGGGGAGGAAAAAAACAAGAAGGTGTATCCACCTCTCAATGGGATGGGTTCTTAAACCTCAATGACTTCCATCAGAACTCTCTTTTGGTTGGTGTAGAAAAACCCGTACAAAGATAGAACTCAAAGGGAGCTCACACAACAAACAATGGAGAATGTGACCAAGCATAGATCCAGAGTGATCTAATAGGCAACAAAAGGTGAAGAATGGTAGGAAAAACCCTCCTATTTATAACAAAATATTGGGTCATTCTAGATCTTGGTGCATGATTAAAATAACATTAACCAAATCTAAATCCACCTTTTATGGAATATTTTATTATATTTGTTGGAGGGAAAAAGTATTTGACTTGGGTCAAATCCCTTTATTTGTGAATAATAAATAAATAAATGATTTATTTATCATTTAAAGGAAGTGGTTGAAAGATAATCAAATAAATAATGATTTATTTAATTATTTATGGGTGATTTAGTCATATTTAACAAGGAATATTATTTAAATAAGATTTAAATAATTATTCCTAGAAAATAATAAGATAAATAGAGATTTATCTAATTAATTTCTTTGTTTTGGGTTAAACATGACCAGGAATAATGATTAAATTATTGTTTAATTAATTATTCCATGAGGAAAATCAAACAAATATAGATTTGTTTAATATTTCCTTTTGGGGTTTCTTGTTTAGACCATAAACAACTTAATAAATGTGATTTATTAAGTTATTTTACATAGTGAAAGAAATTTTACTTAAGGTAAAATTGGTCTTACATGGTGTACTTGGGTCCATCTAATGATAGTAGGTTAGATGACCAAAAAATGGTGTAACACAAGGGATACCACAAGAAGGTATGAGAACACCCTTGAGAAGTGACGACAGTGCTTCTCCAAGTACATCACAAGGAGCGGATTTGAGTGCTTCTACAAGCACAAGTTTAGCAAGTAAAAGAGGAACCAGATTCAAAAGTTTGAATGAAATTTATGAGCAAGAAAAAGGAATGAACTCTTTTTTTGAATTATATTGTCATGTAGAAGATCCTATTCATTTTGAAGAAGTTTTAAAAGAAAAGAAATAGATAGATGCTATGGATGAAGAAATAAATTCAATAGAGAAAAATAAGACATGGGAATTAGTTGATCTCTCAAAAGGAAAAGAAGTAATTGGAGTAAAATGGGTTAATAAAACCAAAAGAAATGTTGAAGGTAAGATTGAAAGGTAGAAGGTCAAACTTGTTGTGAAAGGCTACAAGCAGCAACAAGGAAGAGACTACAAAGAAAATTTTGCACCAGTTGCAAGAATGGAAATAGTAAGAGAAGTGTTGTCCATAGCAGCACAACACAAATGGAAGGTTTACCAAATGGATGTGAAATCAGCATTCCTGAATGGAGTGTTGTTAGAAGAGGTATATGTTAAACAACCTCTGGGATATGAAAAATAAGGCCAAGAGCACAAGGTATGCAAGTTGAAGAAAGATCTATATGGGCTGAACAAGCACCAAGAGCATGGTACAGTAGGATAGATGCCTATCTACTAGAAAATGGGTTTGAGAAATGTGAAGGAGAACCCACATTATACATCAAAGAGAAGGATGGTAAGATGCTCATTGTTGTTTTGTATGTTGATAATGTGATATTTATAGGTAATGATGCTTACCTCATTGAGAATTTTAAAACACTCATGAATGATGAATTTGAAATGACTGATATGGGATTGTTGAGATACTTCTTAGGGATATAAGTAAAGAAAAATGAAAATAAGATTTTTATTTCTCAAGAAAAATATGTAATTTTTTTTTGGAAAGATTTAACATGCAGGATTGTAAGGCAGTAATTACTCCTACAGTGATGGGAATGAAATTGAGCAAAGAAGACATCAGCAATAATTTTGATCCAAGTTTGTATAAGAGCATAGTTGGCGGCCTTATGTATTTGACTACAACTAGGCCTGATATTATGCATGCTGTAAGTTTAATTTCCATATTTATGGAAAGGCAAAAGCAAGCACATTGGCAAGCAATAAAAAATAATTCTGAGCTATGTGAAAGGAACAAAGAGGTATGGCATTTTATATATCACTTCAGAAAATTTTGAATTGATTGGATATACTAACAGTTTTTGGGCTGGAAGTATAGATGACAGGAAAAACACATCTAGATATGTTTTCCATATGGGATCAGGAGCCATTTAATGGGCTTCTAAGAAACAACCAATTGTGGCTTTATCAACAGCAAAGGCAGAGTATGTGGCAGCTGCAACAACAACATATCAAGCCATATGGATGATGAGAATGTTAAGAATTTTGTGTCATGAACAGGTAAAAGGCACAACAATTTATTGTGATAATAACTTAGCTATAGCTTTGTCCAAGAATTCAGTGTTTCATAAAAGAAAAAAACACATTGATGCAAAGTATCACTACATCAGAGAGTTAGTGAGCATTGGAGAAATTATTTTATAGCACTCTAGAATAGAAGCACAATTTGTTGATATCTTAACAAAACCATTGGGGCAAAAAAGTTTTAATTATCATAGGAAATTCCTGGGAATGTATGAAAACACTAGTTGTAATTAAGGGGAAGTGTTGGAAATTAATTCCAACTGCAAACACAACAGAAAGATGACAGAATTCATTTTTTGATTTCACCCCGAAGGACATTGCAGCGACAAATTTCTTGTTTGTTTTTGCACTCCACTGTGAAATGAATTTTGTGTTTAAATCCCTGCAAATCCAAATTTTTGTTATAAGGTCGTAACCCTTTCTTGAATTTAAAAGCCATGGTTTAAACCACGCAACGCCGCCTCTTACACCCACACCTACCTGCCATTATACCGTTGCACCAACCGCCAATACACCCCGTGCCAATTGGTTTAAATTTGAAATACCCCACGTCATGTCTATGGAGCCCGCCAGGTCCACGTCACCCTAGCTGTCAACCAATCAACATCTATCATAAGCTCTGAAACTTGTGTCATCACCTCCATTGAATGTGCGATAAACTCCGTCCCCACCACCGTTCCATGTCAAACCTGTCAACCAATCAAAACCATATTGCATGGTTTGATGCTGACGTCAACCCCTCTCCAAAACCATGCGATAAAGGATGGCCCACCATCACCACATCATAAGTGCTCAGCCAATAGCGGCGTTTCGCAAGGTTTGGGTGCACAGTCGGACAACAAGCTTATCGATGTGATAAATCCCTTCGCATGATATTAAAAGGTTTTGCGAAATATGTTATAAGTTTTCAAAACCTTGGTTAAATTTTTTTATGTGTCGAGATAGTTTTTAATTTAAGACTTGGGTTTAATGTTTTTTATTTTGTTTAAATACGTCGCGATGTAATTTTTATTCAATATAATGTTTTGAATCTATATTGTAAACACAAAATGTTTACAATATATATATATATATATATATATATATATATATATATATATATATATATATAGACAGAGTGTAGAGCGTGACTATGTGTAATATTCCGACAATAGTGAGACCACAAAAAGCTCTATGCGTAGCAGTGAAGGCAGTAAGAAAAGAGACAGAGAGCAAGAACATTGTGTGTGTATAGTATTCAAGAAAGAAAAATTTTGTTTGTAATCCAGATAAACAGTTCCGAGGAAAAGTTTATCTTGTAACAGTCCAAGTTTTTGTTACTGAAATAAAGTTTTTACTCCATCTCTCTGTCCATATTGTTTTTTTTGTTGTTAAATATCTGTGTTAGAAGAGGAATTTTTGTTTCCTCTTCTAACAAATTTGGTGAATTTTTTTCGAGAAATTTATTTGGGAGTGTTTAAATAATTTTTTGATAAAGTTGGACATATATGCGGTATGCCCATCTCTTCAAAAGCCTTTTTTTTCCGTTGTTAATGAGGCCACAAGAATTTGGTGAATTTTTTTTGAGAAATTTATTTGGGCGAGTGTTTAAATAATTTTTTGGATGGTATAAATATAATTTTTTTTTTTAATATCATTGTGTGATTTAATGGTCAATATAAATTTAACACAATCAAACATCCATAAACCATCCAAACAATTATAATCAAGATTTTAAAAATTTTGTATTATTTTCCAAAAGAAATTGTAGTCTATGTCGTTTTTGCTGATTTTTACATGATCCATATTCATTATGTGGAGCATTTACTTTTTTATGGATAACTTCTAACTGAGGTTTTAACTTTTTATTTGACGTGAATACGTAATTACTCGCTATACCGAATCTAAAATATTTAATGTTTGATGCATGCCAACGTAGGAACTGAGAAATCCACAATAATCGCGTATAAGATTATATGCACCACATTGAAACAAATTCAACATGCTTGGAGTAAAACCATGGGAGTACCCCTAGTTACCTGTTATCGCAAGCTTTGTGACGCGCTATTATCTGAAAGATTGTGTTTCCATTTTGTCAATGGCGGATCAAAGGTTAGTTGAATGCAACATCGACATTGCAATGAACAGACCCTAGAACTATGCAACTAAATCTTTTGAAAGATCGAATTTGTTGAGAAGATTGAAGAAAATCCCTGCACTAAAGCTCATTTTAAGAAATTTTACCTAGAATTTTTTGCAGTTGCAAAGATGATCCACAGAGAATTATGCATGCAATCAAAGTAGAGTTTCCAAGCATCTATATTCTATCTGTACATTCAATCTGTACAATTTGCATTAGCCTTACAAATACATGTATTGACAAAGGCTATTTGGCTTCTTGGCCCATATTGCGTCATTGTAATAGTAAAATGTCCTAAAATGGATTTATTTAAATTTAAGGAAAAAAAATTTCCTAATCTTGTGTGGAATATTTGATTGTAGGTGCTACTTTGAGTAAAGGCTTGAATAGAGCAATCGACACATTGCTAGCACTTTCAGTGTATTTGTAGGGTTCATTGCAGACACGTTTGTGGTTCTAGGAGAGCGCATCATATTCTAATTTTCATGCTTTGTTTTAGGTAGGCTAATATTTTTAAGAATTTTTCATAGATTAAAAGAGAAAAATAAATTTTGTTAAAATAAGGAGAAAAATAGGCTGAACCATTCCAACCCCTCTGTCCATTTTAATTTTTCTTATTTTACTGCTTCACTTTATGGGTATTTTTTTTTTAAGAATTGTAAATTAAAGCTCATTTTAGTGTTGGATAGGTAGAGGATTCAAACACACAATAACACAAGTATTTCACACATGAAACACGAACGAGATGCGATTCTTCTATTAATCAATGAATTTCAATATCACTCAATCACAATGAATACAATGAACCCGGTGAAAGGTATTTAACCTAAATTGACAAGCACACACTCTCACATAACTCAACTTGATCAACTCTCACTTTACTCACTTTCTAACTCACTCACCAAATTTATCGATCACTCAACTAAACTAACTCTCTTAATTGATTGTCTAACAATGCATGCGGGAGGTAATTATGTATTTTAACACTCCCCCTTAATTATGACTTCTAAACTAAAACATTAACTCATGAAAACTCAAACATGCTTGTCGGTCTATGTCTCAGCTAGGCTTACAACAACCAAGTTTCTTTTGAGAAACTGAAAAAAATCTACTACTAATGGCTTTGTAAATATATCAACCAATTGATCACTAGATTTACAAGGCTTCAAGTGAACTTCTCCATTGCTCACAGGTTCTATAATAAAGTAATATCTAGTATCAATATGCTTTCTCTTTTGATGAAACACACTATTCTTGGATAGTGTAATCGTTGATGTGTTGTCACAGTATATCGCTATTGATCCTTGATGTTGTTGCTTGAGTCCATCCAATACTCTTCTTAACCGTACTGCTTGACATGCTTCTGAAGTTGCTGCTACATATTCTGCTTCTACGGATGATAGTGTCACAATGGTTTGCTTATTTGATGCCAATTCTATCACTCCTGAACCAAGATGGAATACATAACTAGATGTTCTCTTATGATAATCCAAACTGCCTGCAAAATAACTATTTGTATATCCAATAATTTCTTTCTTTTCTGTACATGCATACATTATGTCGTAACCTTTGGTTCCTGCTATGTATCTCAGAATTCTTTTCCAACACTCCAATGTGTGTCTTTTGGAGTCTCCATAAATCTAGAAATCAAACTCACTCCTTGCATAATATATGGTCTTATAGCTGTGAGATACATGAGGCTGCAAACCAATATTTTGAATAGAGTTGCATTGACACTTGCTCCTTCATCATCCTTACTTAACTTTGTACCTGTTGCAACTGGTGTAGGTACAATTTTGCAATTATCCATCTTAAATATTTTCAACAAATCTCTAGCATATTTATTATGGAAAATAAAAATTCCTTTTCAGATTGCTCAACTTCAATGCCAAGAAAATATTTCATGACACCAAGATTAGTCATCTATAATTCTTTCATCACGGCTTCTTTAAATTCATCTAACTCAAGATCACTTGTAAAATCATATCATCAATGTATAGGAAAACAATAAAAATATGTCCATGCTCATTTACCTTTGTGTATAATGTAGGCTCAATTCTGCTTCTTTGAAATCCATTCTTAATCATGTAATTGTCGATTCTGCAATACCATGCTCTAGGTGCTTGCTTCAGTCCATAGAGTGCTTTCTTCAATCTGTAAACTTTATCTTCTTTACCTTCAAATTCGTATCCTGGAAGTTGCTGCACATAAATTTCTTCTTTTAAAATTCCATTCAAGAAGGATGATTTGACATCCATCTGATATACTTTCCACTTGTTCTGAGTTGTTGTCGCTAGAATTTCTCTTACAGTATTTAATCTCGCTATTGGAGAAAATGTTTCCCCAAACTCTATTCCCAGTTGTTGCAAGAATCCTTTTGCTACAAGTATTGCTTTAAATCTGTCAATCTCACCTTTTTCATTCACCTTTTTCTTGTACACCCACTTCACACTAATGAGATTTTTATCATTTGGTAAATCAATCAAATCCCATGTATCATGCTTTTCAATAGAATCCATCTCTTCATCCATGGCTTGCACCCAATTTTCATCTCTGATTGCTTCTTCAAATGAAAAATGTTAGAATGCCAACAATGAAAAATTTGAACTAACATCCAAATCATCATAAATATCTTTCATAATTCTCATATTTTTCTTACCATTTATTTATTCATTACTTGATTGAATGCTTGGAGAATTCTGGTTTGTTGATCTTCTTGAAGATCTATGTTGCTCTGAAAATATTGGAGTCCTTGCTGGTGTGACTCTATTTGGTGTCTGCTCACTTGATTCTTGTTGCTCGTTTTCTGCTACATCATCCTCTTCTATCAATGGTGCTTGTGCATCGGTTGGTTTGTCTACAGTCCCATTCCATGAGTCTTGTTCTTTGAACACAACAACTCTGCTAATGATTGTCTTCTTGGTGATAGGGTTATACAATTTGTAAGTTATTGAGTGCTCACTATAACCAGTAAATATGAATTTTTCTTTGATCATCTAATCTTCCTCTTGTTTTCTTAGGAACATGTGCATAGGCTACACATCCAAAAACTCTAAAATGAGATACACTGCATGACATACATGAGCATGCTTCTTCTAGTACTATGTCCATCACACTATTTATAGGAGATTTGTTTATCACATAAACATCACATGCAACTTCTTCTACCCAATACTCATTAGACAAGTGTCTTTCTTTCAACATGATCCTTGTCATGTTCATGATTGTTCAATTCTTTCTCTCTACTACACCATTCTGCTGTAGTGTGTATCTGGTTGTAAAATATCTTCTGATTCCATGTTGTTTGCAATACTCATGGAATTCTTTCGAATCATATTCTCCATCACAATATAATCTCAATAACTTGATATGTCGATCACTTTGGTTCTCCACTAAGGCTATGAACGTTGCAGAAGTTTCATAATTCTGCTTCAAAAATTAAACCCAAGTCTTTTTGCTATAGTCATCAATAAAAGTGCGGAAGTAACAACATCCACCAATCGAATTTGTCCTCATAGGTCCACATAAGTCTCTATGCACCAACTCAAGTGGTTTATTTTCTTTGTATGAAACTCCTATCAGAAAGCTTTCACGGTGTTGCTTTGCCAAGATGCAACACTCAAAAGTGCTAGCATGTTCTTCGGTGGAAGGTAAACCTCTAACCATTTGTTTCTGCTACAATAATCTTAAACCAAAAAAATACAGTTGTCCAAACCGAAAGTGCCATAACCAATAATCATTAGAACATGCAGTTGTAAAAGAATTAACTTAATCATTATAGTTCATAATTAGAGGAAATAGTTTGTTCCTCGTCATCTGCACCTTTGCAATCAGCTGCTTGCTTGGGGATTTGTCGTAAATATCATATTGTTACCCCTAAAAGATAACTTTGTATCATTTCTACGTCAATTGAGCAACACTTATCAAACTGTGTTTGAATCAAGGGACATAATGTACCTCTGATATGGTGTTTGGCTCCCACTGCTTGGTCACAATGATGACCACTCCTTTTCCATCTACATCCACAGTCTTTTCAGTCCCCAACTTTATATCTGTCTTCACAGTTTCATCCAAATTTGAACTAAATTCTTGTTGCCTGTCATGTGGTTGTTGCAACCATTTTCTAATAGCCAAACCTTATCGGACAGTTCATGCATGGTGTTGCATGCTAGGAAAATGGAGTTAGTATTCTGTGTACTAAAATTATCTCTTTGATTTCCTTGATCAACTATTTTCTTCCTACAATCACGAGCATAATGACCAAATTTATTGCAATAAAAAAATTTCACCTTTGATTTTTCAAACCTTTGATCGTTGTTATGGCTTTTGCTGCTATGACTACTTCCACTTTGATGCTCATGCTCTTCTCAACAATATCCCTGACAACCATAGCGTCTGCCTTGTCCTCTGCCTCTCGATCGACCTCTACCTCGACCTCTTGAAATATAAACTTGACTTTTGAAGGCAATTTATAAAGTGGAATCCTTATTTCTGTTTATTCTTGCCTCATGCGATAGAATGGATCCCATCAACTCATCAATTGTCAATTTTTCCAAATCCTTCGCTTCTTCTATGGCTGCTACCACAACATCAAACTTGGTAGATAAAGATCTAAGAACTTTCTCAATCATTGTTCGATCTTTAATATCTTCACCATAGATGTTTAACTGACTGACGAGAGACATGGCCCTATTCTTGAAGGAATCAATGTCATTTGTCTCCTTCATCTGCGGACTTTCAATGTCTCTCCTAGTATTCTACAATTTAACAATATTGACTTTGGCCATACCTTGATAGCTTGTTGCCAAAGTTTCTCATGTTTCCTTTGCTGAAGAAGTTATCATTATCTTTCGGAACACTGCTCGATCCACTCCCTCCTAGATAAGAAGCAATACTTGTGCATTCTTCCTCTTGTCTTTCTTCCATTGCTCTGTCTGCATTACAGAGGGCTCATTCTTTTGCGTCGTTCTGAGGTTCGACAAACTCAAACTTGACATGATCCCATACATCTGCACTTTTAGCATGGTCTACATTTTAATAGCCCACACATAATAATCTTTCCCAGTGAAAAATAGAAGTTGTGGCTAAAAACCTAATGTGACCATCTTGTTTCAGAAAAAAATAAAATAAAATAAAATAAAATAAATAAAAATAAAATCTTCTTTATAAAGCTCTAAATTTTTCTTTTTTATAAAAACTTTCCAAAACTTCTTAAATAACCCTTTTATTTTTTCTTTATATAATAATTATTATTTTTATATAGGATTAGTGTTCTTACTGTGTCTATTCAGTAGAAGACAGGGCGAGAGGAGAGTTGTAACTGGTATCTGATGATTTAACTATAAATCGCGTTTTCTGCCAAACATAAAGCGAAGATACGATTATGGCGTCCTGATTTTCCTCCTCACTTTCAATATGGTAGCAGTCTCAAGATCCCGCTTTGACAACGATTTTCGTATTGCTTACCAACAACTTGCTACGATAGCCATTGGATTCGCCATTTGCCTCATCATAAGTTTAATGGTTTCTCCAATCTCGGCAGGAGAGGATCTTCACAAGTCCATCATTCGTAAGATTGAAAGCTTATTAAAGTCCATAGAAGGTACATAAATTAAGGGATCAAATTAATGCAAGATGATGTTACCTAATTCACAAGCCAGCAATAATATATATAATAGATTTGATATCTCTGAGTTTGATAGATCTTTAGTTAAACAGATCTATGTTGGTCAATACTAGCTAGCCAAAAACCATAATCCATTTAAAAATCAAAATGTTTTATCTAATAACAATTTATTTCAATTAATTTTCAAAATTTTAAATCATTGATATAAAATTTATTAAATTTTTATTATATTAAATTTTCATATTAATTTTGAATATATAATAATTTAAAATTATATATATAATAAAATCAATCAAATTAATTATTTAACATTCTCTATTACTTTTGCATAAAAAATAAGTACTAATCAGCAAATACATATTACACTGGTTTCATATTAAACTTATCATTCTTCACCAAATCTATAGACTCAAAACACCATATTTTATTTTATATTTAACTTCTCAATCTTCATTACAACATATGGACACAAAATTCATATTGTTCATCTGATTTTAACTATAACCCATGCTTGTGGCGCCATAATTCCATAATTTTGCGTTGGTGTAATATCCAAAAGGTAAGAGTTAAAAGCGTCGACAATGGGCCATAATTCCATAATTTTGCGTTTTACACAGAGTTAGCTTAATATACAAAAGGTAAGAGTTAAAAGCGTCGACAATTAATACATTTGTTCACCTATATTCACATATAAGGACACACGTCGCTGTTTCTATTTTCGAGTCTTACCGCCGAACTCCTCCATATACATAGCCACAAAAACCGCGACATCCATCGCTACTGTAATCTGATCACGTCACTGTAATAAAACTGGACATATATGCGGCATGCCCATCTCTGCAAAAGCCTTTGTTTTTGCCGTTGTTAACGAGGCCACAAGAATTTGGTGAATTTTTTTTCTTGAAATTTATTTGGTAGAGTGCTTAAATAATTTTTTTGGATGTTATAAATGGATTTTTTTTTTTTTTTTTAATCATTGTGCTTTTTTAATGGTCCATATAAATTTAAAAATTTAACACCATTAGCAATCCATAAAACATCCAAACCGTTATAATCAAGATTAAAAAAAAATTCTATTATTTTCCAAAAGAAATGGTAGTCTATGCTGTGTGTGCTGATTCTGATTTTTGCATGATCCATCTTCCTTATTTGGGGCATTTAATTTTTTTTGGATAACTTGTAACATACGTTTTATTTTTTATATGATGTGAATACGAGCCTTACTATTTTCTATATATCAAAAGAGCAGATTGCTATACATATACTGATGCATTTAGTTGTTTCAACTTGCCCGAAGGAAACCAAGTCTATTGGCCACCTAAGTGAATTAAATGCCAATCAGTATTGAAATTGTTTTTTCCTTCTATATCCATAAAAGTTATAGTTTAGCCAAAGGCTGTAAAAACTTGCCCCAAAAAACATTAAAATCTAAAAAAAACTAGTACGAGCAAATGTCACCCATCAGAAGAGTCAATAGGAGTTGGGTCTTTTGCAGTAGAACCATGCATCTCTACTTGCTGCATTGCTTGTATTTGTCTTTCAATTCTTCTGATTCTTGCTGCAACATGGTACTGAGACATGGTAAATTCTCAGATTTCCTGTTTGATTTGCTGTAAATATGAAACCATTGTAGGGTTTCCTTCTGTTTCTTGCATGCTAGTCATGGCCTTCGCCAAAACACACTTGAGCTTCCAATAGGTGTTGACAGATTGATGGAAAAGGGATAAGCTTTCTCTTGTATTTCCTCTTGTATTCCCTAGGTTGTAGAGGAAGTCCATGGTGGCCTCTTGCTATTTGATATCTTCATCTTCATGATTACTCTTTCTTTCCCAGCCTTGAATGGTATTTCGGATCTGAGCTGGGTTTCCAGCTTCATAAAGATCAAAGATATTTTCCATAAGTTCTTTATTATTTTTCCTTCCGCGTTTACTAGATCCCTCATTGTGAATTGGTTGTTTCTGTTTCCTTTTGCTAGTTCCCTTGCGTTTCCCATATTGTTCTTTTACCATTATTTTTGTCTGACAGACAAACCCCAACTGTTCTTCTGTTATCCTTGTAATACTTTGGAACAAGCCTGTATATGGCAACGTATAATCAATAACAGTTTTAGTGTGAGTTTTGGTAGAGCTCAGTACACCCTGATATGGATCCTCAGACATCGCCCAACAACCAGTGTCATGCATGGTATTAATGTAAAAAACAAAGACTTTTAAAATATCTTTGCTACAATTGAGATTTATATTATTACCGGGGTTTTTCGAACAATGAAACTGAGGGTAGGGAATCTTGAAAGTACACAAAAATGAATTTTGTTGAGAGGGCCAATTATGGGTTCAGAGGTTGTCATTCCTGAGCATGCAAGCCTGCTCATAGGTTCGACAAGAAGCTTCATTGTTGATGGTGCTAGGACCCCGATTTGTGGGACAAATTTCCCGCAGAGGAGGGTTCCAAGGAGCGTGCATGTAGAGATCATAAGGAGGTGGGGATGTCAATTGAGGACACAGACCATCAGGGTTAAGGCCATGAATTGACCCTGCTTTGTTATTAAAACACCTACAGGGGTTTGACTGGGTTTCGACATTGAACCTACAAGGGTTTGGTTGGGTTTCGACACCGAGCCACAGACTTGACTGAGCTTCCTTGAGAATTAATGGAGGGCTTCTAAAACGGGGTTCAATAAGTAACGACCCTTCATTAACATTGTAATAGAAAAAATGAAAGCAAAATTCATACTTGCAAAGACACCCACTACAGGAGTGAAGAACTTCATGCATGACATTACAATCATCTTCCAATTTGATGTCACCTTCATAACTGATGAAAGTAATAGGAAATTGACAGAGAAGGATGGAAATAGCCACAACATACCGAATTTCTGGACGCCGTAGCTCTTCCTCCTTTTCCTCAGATTTCTCTAGGGATCGCTTGCTGAGAACCTTACCTCTCTGAGGCTCCTTTTCCTATTTTAACATAGCCCGCAGGCTCTCTCTCCGACCCATTCCTGACATGATATGCTGGAAACCTTCTTTTCCATAGGTTTCCATTATGGTTGAGCGTGTGAGTGTGTTCCTTCTCTGTCCTTGTACAGAGGTTTCAATTACTGGTTATGGCGGACGATCAGGTGCATGTCTCCTCATGGCACAGACCTATGTTGATTCGTGGATATGTGGCACCCCGATCGAGAGTCATTGGCTCGTTGTTTGTCTCTTTCTATAATGAGCTGTAATGGATGGAGCTCTATATTCCAGGCCTGACTCGCTTGATTGATATCTAACTATTGGCCTTCATTCTTGCAGGCCTAGTTAGCTAGATAACCTTCAGCTTCTTTCCCCTCTATGCAGACATGTAATGGTATTATGTAGCCAATATCGTGTAAAATTCGACCGATTTCTTGTATTAGCCTCACTGTCCGCTAGCTTTTACTTATCTTTTCCCTGGCGGTCTCTTGTTGAAGTTTTCGCAATACTCCTATGACCATTGCTGAATCTCCTTCGACTAGAATTCTGTTATAGTTTTCCCAAACTGCCATTGGCAGTTTGTGTTTAACTGCCATTAATTCTACTTCATTGTTCATTGCAAACCCAATGTCCATCGCATATGCTCTACACATGGATCCTTGAGAGTTTCAAAATAAACCTCCTATTCCTGCTTGCCCTAGGTTTCCTTTGGAACCTTCATCATAATTTAGCTTCAGAAATCCTACTTGGGGAAATTGGAAGATGTATATGGGGTTTTTCCTTTGTTGTTTGAATTTCCATAAGGCTTTCGATAACATTTGGGGTTTTAAGTTAAGCATTGTTAGGATCCGCTCTTCATTGCCTATTGCCATCCAGACTTCTTCAGTCCACTGTTCTGTTAATATTGTCTCCCGGATATTATCCACAATCACTTTCCATATCTGATTGATATCCCTTACTTCATCTCTAAATATTCTATGATTTCTCTCTTTCCATATTACCCGGAGAAGAAATCCCATCAACAACCACCATGCTTGATTCAAAACTTCACTTTTATATCCCCCTTTTTTCCATTTTATGATTGTATCATTTATACTTTTAATGTCTCTATCTGTTTGCTAAAATATTGTAGCATTATTTTGCCATAGTTTACGTGCTAGGGAACAAGTATAAAATAAATGTTCTATACTTTCAGCATTCTCATTACACATTTTGCTGAGTGAAAGGCCCTACATTCCTTTGTGTTGCAGTTGATCCCATGTAATAATCTTACGATGGATTAGTAACCAAAGGAAGTGTTATACTTTTGGCCAAAATTTGGCTCCCCATATTTTTTACCATATAGGGACTGTCCTGTTTTGATGATTGTTGGATCTAATAAGACAACCTTCTTCTATGGCGAACATTCCTTTATTTTGATAGCCCCATCTCAAAATATCTTCCCCATTTGTCAAGACCAATTTCCTGTTTTTCATTTTCTTATCAAAATTGTTCCATTGTAATGTTTCAGGGGCATGCTGTCATTGCTCTTTCCCCTTCCATTTCCGCCATTTCCCTTCCTCCTCTTGACACCAGTAGTTAACAACTGATCGTTGGTTGGGTAAGTTTGTGAATAGGAAAGTTTCTCCCAAGTCCAAATGGCTAAAAAATTTGTCCCTTTGTTGCCAAGAGTCTTCCCAAAAAAGAGTTGTTCTCCCTCCTCGAACTTCCCAAAAGCTATGTTGTCTTATAAGGTCTCTGTTGGTCACAGCTAACTTCCAGATATTTGATCCTTTAGGAGTGACATCTGCTTTTAGTTTCCCTGTAATTGTTGTAGGTATATCATATTTTTTTTTCGAGATGAGCTTCTAAAGGTCAGTTCCACCTTGGAGCCATCTCCACCATGGATTCACGCCCATTACCTGATTTAACACATAGGGATCTCGAAGTCCTAAAGCCCTAACCTTTTTTGTTTTAATGACCTTTTCCCATGAAAGGAGAGCCCATTTCCGAGTGTCTTGTGCTCCTTGCCATAGAATGTTTTTAAAAATTTTCACCATATTATTGCAAATTGTTTTCGGTGCCACTCTCCCAGACAGCTGATATATGGGGATGGCTTGAAGGATGGATCGAAGGAGGATAACCTAACTAGGGGCATTGAGAGTTCGAAGAACCCAATTTTGGCGGTGTTTCTGGAGGTTGGTGAGAAGCTACTTCCATCTTACTACCCTGAGGGAGGATGGGTTGAGCGGAAAAACTAGATACTTCATTGAGAATGTTCGCAGCTTAAAACCTAGAGATCTGGCTAGGAATCGTTGAGTGGAATTGTTGGCATTGAAAAAATAGACATTTGAATTGTCATTATTTATAAGATTTCTTGAGGCTTCCATGAATATTTTTAGGATTGAAAAAATGGCTTTAGGTTCCCTTAACGAAGTATGACAAAATAAAATTATATCATCTACAAACTGTTGATGCGATAGGGTGAGGTTAGATCCCCATAGCTTTAGGCCTTTTAGGTTCCCTATTGATATTTGTGATTTGATGAGAAAACCAAGTCCTTCTGCTGCTATAACGAATAAAAATGCTGATACTGGATCTCCTTGATGCAGTCCCATAGAAGCATTAAAAGTTTCAGAAGGGGTGTTGTTCAGTAGAATCGAAAAATTTGGGGAGGAAATAAATGACATCACCTATTGTATACATCCCTAATCAAAACCAAAAGCTACTAGAACTGCCTTCAAATAAGACTAGCTTAGCTGATCATAGGCTTTTGAGAGATCCAATTTGATTATCATACCTTTAACCGTTATAGTGCGCAGAGAGTGCATTGCTTCTTGAACTCTGACAATCCTGTCCAGAATTTGTCTTCCTTTCACAAATCCTATTTGTTCTGGTAATATAATATTAGGGAGGATTAGCTTTAGTTGGTTGACCATGATTTTTGATAGAATCTTGTAGATAATATTACATAATGCAATTGGTCTGAATCCCACACGGGTATCCATGTTATTTTGTTTGGGGAAGAGTGAGATGAGATTTGAATTTAGTGCTGGGTACACATATCTTGAGCACCGATATTCCTCGACCAATTCCCAGATATCCTTCCCCATGAAATTCCATGTTGCTTGATAAAATTCTGCTGTAAACCCATATGGGCCCGGAGCGTTATTTTTTGGGATATTTTTAATCACCTCTTCCAAGGTAATTTCTCTCATTAAAGCTAAGTTCTGATCTCTGTTGACCTTGGAAGGGATATGTCGAGTAATTATGTCTATAGCTACTTCTCTATTTAGATCTGGTTCAATAAGCATATCCTTGCAGTGATTCACTAATAGTGTTTCCATTTCTGAGTGTTGCAATACTCGATTTCCATTTACATCCTTCAACGAGAATATCTTGTTACGTTGTCTTCTTTGGATCAATGATTTATGGAAGAAATTTCTATTTTTTTCCCCTTCTTTGAGCCACTTCACGTGTAATTTTTGTTTTGATAATAAATCTTCATGTTTTATCCTTTCCTCCAATTGACTTAAGAGGTTTCCTTCTTCTAAGGCTAATGCTTCTATCTGGCCATTTAAAATCATCTGTTGTTGGTTTCACTTCATATCTTCCTATAATCTAAGTAGATTAGAATGGTTGTTTCCAAATCTGTTTTGTTCCATTTTTTTTATTTCCCTTTTTAAGTTTCGCAACCGTAGCTGAAATGAATGCATTCTGTTCCTTCCCTAAATAATCATGGATTCCCACCATTATTTTTCTTTTTCCAAGAAGGATGGATCCGATAACCAAAATAATTCAGATTTTAATGGTCGATTTTTTGGGCTTTCTTTTATATCAATTTCAAATCTTATGGGCCAATGATCAGACCCTAAATAAGGGATAATTCCTACTTCATAAAAAACATCTAAACTAACAAGGTCCTCAAAGACTACAAATCTATCTAATTTGGTTGTTATTTGATGTGCCACCCCTCTCCGATTATTCCAAGTAAATGTACTATTCACTGTTGGAATATCTACTAGTTTGAGATCTATTAGTAAGTCCCTAAATAACTCCATTTCCGGTTCTTCTCGTCTAATTCCTCGTTTTTCTTTTTCTGTGAGATTCAAGATCATATTAAAATCTCCACCTATCAGCCAATATTTTTCCTGATGCAAGTTTCGAAGGGTTCTAATACTGTTAATAAATGCCTCACGTTCTCTTTGGATATGAGGTCCATAAACCGCTAAGATGAGGAGGTATTCCTTCGTGCCCATTAGTCGAAAGCGTCCTGTTAGAATCCATGGTAAGCCAATCCAATCTCCTGCTATTATCTCTAATGGGTTCCATCGTATAGCGATACCTCCAATGGTTCCTCTGGCATCTGTGGCCATGACTTCATAATGAGGTTTGAATGACTGTAGTATGGTTTCTAATTTTTGGCTAGAGACTTTAGTTTCTTGGATCAACATCACTTGTGGGTTTTCAAATTTTAACCTTTCTTTTAAATATCTCTGCTTACCTTGGCTATTTAGGCCTCTTATATTTCAAGAGATTGCTTTCATTGATTAAATTTTGGAATTTGTTGGAATACTATTGTTAACGATATTATCTTACCAGTATTAACTAACATTTCTCCCACTAATTGGATTGAGTCATGCAATGTTATTCTTCCTTTTTTCTTGGCCCCTTTTATTTGGGTATTTGTATCTTTAGGGGAATGATTATCAATAGTACTTACTTGTTTTCTAGCTTGGGATAGCAGGTAGTGCTCGAATGTTTCCTTGTATAGCTTCTTTTGGTCTTCTGGGATGAATCTATCGTCTAAATTCATCCATTCACGTAGTAGACGTTTCAGCACATATTCTTCTGCACTTAAGTCCTCTTTAGGTTGTTCAATGTCCATTGGTGCTTGCTCCATTCCAGCTATTTCCTTTGTTTCGGTTTGTTCATGTTGTGCCTTTCTTTTTGTTGCTGACGTTTTTTGCTGCACCATTTCTTAACTTGGAGCCGAAGTTTCTTCCACGTATTTCGATGTTTCCCCCTCTTCTTACAGGATTTCATAGCGATTTTGGGTGTTATTTTGCTTTATGCTATTATTCTGACTTGCTTGGTGCTTGCTGGTCTTTTTTTTATTGGTGAAAACTATAAAGCAATCTTCTTTTTCTTGATGCATTTCAGTGGTCGGTGCAGATTTTCCTGCCTGATGTTCTGGGATATTCAGTGGACAGGTTTTTTATAAGTGGTCGTACTCATGGCATCGTCAGCAGCGAAAATGAATATGTTCATAATCTAGGTTTTTCTGCCAAATCTTTCCTTCATATTCAAGTTCTATAAATTCTGGAAGTGGTTCAGAAATATTCATATATACGTAGATTCGAGCAAAGGAGGTATATCTACCTTGGCAAATTGTTTATAAAATTTTCACAAAACTTCCTAAGGAATTTCCAATTCCTTCTAATATGTTTCGGTCCCAAAAATCCATTGGAAGAGAAAATAACCTTAACCATACTCATGCTGCCAGAAATTGTTCTTCATCTCGGTTGTAGCATTCTTCCCATTGCCTCAGGAAGAGGCCAACATTGTTGTAAAAGTATGGATCTCCCTCGAATATTCTTTATTTATCCAGAATATTGGTGAAGATGATAGTGAAGAATCCTCGTGCTCCAAATTTTAGATCAAGATGGCCTTTGAGTTGCCACTTTGCCTGAATCCATTTCAATAAATCCTTTTCATTGGCCAAATGCCAGTGAATTTACAAATAAGAGAATGGTCTTTCATTTAGCCTCTGTATTCATTCAATTTATTTGGCGGAATGATGAACCTTGGTTTCTTCAATGCCCGAGGCAGGGATTCTGTTCTGCTCTTGGCTTGCCACTCAGCTCCAAGATCCAATCTGCTTTTTGTAGTTGCCCCACTTTGCATGTTGCTGGTTCTGCTACTCTGCTACTTTGGTTCGCCTTCTCGTGATTCTTAGACGGGCTCTGTTCAGAACCATAGCCTCACATGGCCATTACAGTGTAGTTTTCTTTTCCTGGAGCTCAATTCCCTATCTAGAAGCTAGTATAGAAATTTTTATAATGACGTGAACATGTAATTACCCGCTGTACCAAATCTAAAATATTTAACGCTTTGCACACGCCAATGTAGGAACTAAGAAATCCACAATAATCACGTATAATATGATATGCGCCACATTGAAACAAATTCAACACGCTTGGAGTAAAACCCTGGGAGTCCTCTTGGTTACCTGTTATTGCAATATTTGTGACATGCTCCACCTAGAAATACATTGAAAGAATACGAACTGCTGTTATCTAAAACCTTGTGTTTCCAGTTTGTCAATGGCGGATCAAATGTTGGCTGAATGCAACATCGATATTGCAATGAACAGACCCCAGAATTGTGCAACTGAATGCTCTGAATGATCGCATATGTTTGGAACATTGAACAAAATCCCCGCGCTGAATCTCATTTTAAGAAAATTCGCTAAGGATTTTTTGCAACCGGTCAAAGACGATCTGCGGAGAATTGTGCATGCAATCAAAGTAGGGCTTGCATCATCAGTAGCATCTATGTTATATCTAACAGATAAATTATTTCATGGCATTGGTGCCAATGCCATGTGAGCTATCATGACTGTTGTGGTGGTTTTTGAATTTACTGCAGGTAATTTGGATTGTTTCTTAATCTTCAAGATCTGTGCAAATTATTACATTTGTTTTAAGGATGATAATGCATTCAATCTGTACAATTTTCATTAGCCTTACATATACATGTTTTGACTGAGGCTATTTGGCTTCTTTGCCCATATTGTGTCATTGTAACAATAAAATTCGCTAATTGGCTTTATTTGAATTTAAGGAAAAAATTTTGCCTAATCTTGCGTGGAATATTTTATTAGAGGTGCTACTTTGAGTAAAGGCTTGAATAGGGAAATCAACACATTGCTAGCAGGAACTTTTGGTGTATTTGTAGGGTTAATTTCAAAGACATTTGTGGGTCTAGGAGAGTGCATCGTCATCTGATTTTCACGCTTTGTTTTAGGTAGGCTAATAATTTTAATAAATTTTCATAGCTAAGAAGAACATAATAAATTTGATTAAATAAGGAGAAAAATAGGCTTAACCATTCAAACCATTATGTTCATTATAATTTTGTGTATTTTACTACTTCACATTGTGGTATTTGTTTTTATTTAAGAATTCAAAATTATAGCTCATTTGAGAATGAGAAAACATTATGAACATGGTATTTGTTTTTATTTAAGAATTCGAAATTATAGTTCATTTGAGAATGGGAAAAAATTCTGGACATAGATTCTTGATATATGATACATGCACCATATACTAATAAATATATGATACATGCACCATATACTCATAAATATATGATACATGCTCAACATACTGATAAATGAAAGTGTTGTAGATATAGATATAGGTCATTTTCAAATATTGATGATTGAAAGTATTGCAAATATAGATATAGGTTGTTTTCAATTGGGATTTTTTGAGTGGCTAGGTTGAATCATTATTATCTCTCCATCAAAGTCCTTCAACCAGTGATTAGTGATATAATGAGTTATTATATTTTGATAATTATCATTATACTTTTATAATTATTATTGTAATGGGTTTGAACAAACCACTCCTAAGTGAATACAATTATATAATTATGAGCTAGCCAGATAGCAACAACCATCTTTAATATCCTATAATCTAAAGGTTATGAGAGAAGTCAATTATCAGATATTCCCTTAATCTAAAATCTATTAACAACCTCATTATCGCCTTATAAAAAGCTAATTTCTTTCCTTTCAAAAAGTAAAATATGCATAATTGACTTCTGATATAAATTCCTGCAACCATATGTCCTTAGATGATGGTGGTGGCTAGCCACACAATCCCTCTGTCGTGCATCATTTTATTTATGGGATTCATCCTAAGCATTGTTGTTCCCTTGTATTTTATCTTGTTTGAAGTATTTTTCTCATTTTTTGTATGGGATTGGGTTTCTTTCATTGTTCGCTATAATTTATATATATAGGATTAGTGTCCTTACTATGTCTAATCAGTAGGCAACATGAGGAGAGGAGAGTTATAACTAGTATATTATGATGTAACCATAACTCATTTTACATTATGCAGGAGCAAGTGCAACATATCTACTTTTTTTTCCAAACAGAAATCAAAAATACGATTATGGCATATGGTAGCAGTCTCAGGATCCCACTTTGACAACGATTTTCGTATTTCTTACCAACGACTTTATATGATAGCCATTGGATTCGCCATTTGCCTCATCGTAAATTTAATGGTTTCTATAATCTGGGCAGGAGAGGATCTTCACAAGTCCATAATTCGTAAGATTGAAGGCTTATCAACGTCCATAGAAGGTACATAAATTAAGGGATCAAATTAATGCAAGACGATGTTACCTAATTCACAAGCCAGTAATAGTATATATAATATTCTATCATATGATGCATGGACATAGGATGCGTGTTGGAGTATTTGATGGACCACAATGCCCTAGAGGAAGGAGAATCCGCAGAAGACCCAACTCGCCAAGGATACATAAATGTCTTAGATTCTAAAACCAGTGAAGAAGCCCTGGTATATATCATCGCATTTCGTTTTTTCCTACGGTAAACAGAACCTGTTGCCAACAACTATATGTTGAATTTCTGGTCACTTGCGAACGGGAAATGTGAATATTTTCGAGCCAAACTACCAATATATTTTTCAGGAAACTTTTGTTAGTTGGGAGCCTAGACATGGTAAATTTATAATCGATCATCCATGGAAACAATATGTTAAAGTGGGAGGCATGCTACATCACTGGGCATACTCTATTGTTGGCCTGTGTGGATTTCTGCGCTTAGAGATTCAAGTGAGCACTCAAATATTTTTTATGAATCAACATTATTTGTGTTAAGTCTAATCTTTAATTAACATCACGTCTCCGTTTATGGTTCAAACACCTCACTTTACCATAGCGGCACTCGAAAAACCATTCACCAACTATTAGAATTTATGATAATTCCTTAACAACAGTGAGTAGAAACAAAAATTTCTCTTCTAACACAGAGAGAACAATCAAAACAAATACTCTACAAAAATCACACACACAGTGGGAAGAAAATTCACTGTTTAACATTCAAAATTTCTTGCTGTTACAAAGCATCGAAACTACTGTTCTAGATTTACAAAAAAAAATCTTCATTGTGTTGTTACACACACAACGCTCCTTTGCTGTCTTTTTCATTTGATGTTACACATACAACATTCCTTTTTCTGTTACATACACAACTTCATTTGCTATTACACACACAACATTCATTTTCTGTTATACACATAGCTTCATTTGCTATTACACACACAGCTTCATTTGCTATTACACACACAACATTCATTTGCTATTACACACACAACATTCATTTGGCGTTACACACACAACATTTAATGCTACACGCACAACTTCCTTTGCTGCTACTCACACAGCTTCAGTTGCAACTCTCGGCATACACAGTTTTTTTTTTTTTCACACACTATACTTTTTCATAACATTGCTGTGTATATGTATATGAAAATAAAATATATTTTTTATAGAAAAAAATTATTAAATAAAACTATCTGACATAAAGCATTAAAACCAAAATTCAAACTTTGTCATATCACAGGTTTTAAATGCAGTTAGGTGAATGGTGTTAAGGCAGGAGGTAATGTGGTGTAGACCATGATTTGGTGGATCATAATAGGGCTACGGATAGGTTGGTGATGCAGGGATTCAAACTCATAAATTTAATGCATGATTGAGGGCAAATAAAAACAAGAAATCACTGCTCCTTCCGTCCTTCAGTTTCAAATCAAAATTAAAGATTGTTTTCCTGCTGCTTAGGTTTGCAGTTGTAGTTAATTTCCAACACTCCCCCTTAATTACAACTGTTGTTCTCTTGCATACCCAAACATTCTCTAAGATAGTTAAAACTTTTCTGCCCCAATGGTTTTGTTAAAATATCAGCAAACTGCTCTTCTGTTCTGCAGTGTTGTAAAAAAGTTTCTCCATTGTTCACTAACTCCTTGATGTAGTGGTAATTTGCATCAATGTGTTTGGTAGTTTTATGAAACAATGAATTCTTGGATAACGCTATAGCTGAGATATTATCACAATAAACTATTGTGCCTTTTACATGTTTATGACACAAATTTCTTAACATTCTCCTCATCCATACTTCTTGACATGTTGTTGTTGTAGCTGCTACACACTCTGCGTTTGCTATTGATAAAGCCACAATTAGTTGCTTCTTAGAAGCCCATGAAATGGCTCTTGATCCCGTATGAAAAACATATCCAGAGGTGATTTTCATATCATCTATACTTCCAGCCCAATCATTGTCAGTATATCCAATTAATTCAAAATTTTCTGAAGTGGTGTATAAAATTCCATACCTCTTTGTTCCTTTCACATACCTCACAATTCTCTTTTCTACTTTCCAATGTGCCTCCTTTGGCCTTTCCATAAATCTGGAAATTAAACTTACATCATCCATAATATCAGGCCTAGTTGTAGTCAAATGCATAAGGCTGCCAACTATGCTCTTATACAAACTTGGATCAAAATCCTTGCTGTTAACTTCTTTGCTTAACTTCAATCCCATCACCGTAGGAGTAATTTCTGCTTTGTGATCCTCCATGTTAAACCTTTCCAAAACTTCTTTCACATATTTAGCTTGAGAAATAAAAATCTTGTTTTCATTTTTCTCTACTTCTATTTCTAACAAGTATCTCAACAATACCATATCAATCATTTCAAATTCTTCTTTCATTACTGTTTTAAAATTCTCAATGAGGTAAGCATGATTACCTGTAAAGATCGCATCATCAACATATAAAACAACAATGAACATCTTACCATATTTTTCTTTGATGTATAATGTGGGTTCTCCTTCACATTTCTCAAACCCATTTTCCAGTAGATAGGCATCTATCCTACTTTACCATGCTCTTGGTGTTTGTTTCAGCCCATACAGAGTTTTCTTCAACTTGCATACTTTGTGCTCTTGGTCTTCTTTCTCATAGCCCAAAGGTTGTTCAACATAAACCTCTTCCATCAATACTCCATTTAGGAATGGTGATTTCACATCCATTTGGTAAACTTTCCACTTGTGTTGTGCTGCTATGGACAACACTGCTCTTACTGTTTCCATTCTTGCAACTGGTGCAAAATTTTCCTCATAATAACTTCCTTGTTGCTGCTTGTATCTTTTGACAAAAATTCTAGCCTTGTGACTTTCAATCTTACCTTCAGCATTTCTCTTGGTTTTATAAACCCATTTCACTCCAATTACTTCCTTACCTTTTGGGAGATCAACTAGTTCCCATCTCTTATTTTTCTCTATTGCATTTATTTCTTCATCCATAGCATCTATCCATTTCTTATCTTTTACAGCTTATTCAAAATGAATAGGACCTTATACATGACAATACAATGCAAATAAAGAGCTCATACCCTCTTCTTGCTCATAAATTTCATTCAGACTTCTGAATCTGGTTCCTCTTTCACTTGTTGAACTTATGCTTGTAGAAGCACTAAAATTTGTTCCTTGTGATGTTCTTGGAGAAGCACTGTCATCACTTCTCAAGGGTGTTCTCATACCTGCTTATGGTGTCCCTTGCTGTCCTTGTGTCGTTGACGTGGTGTTGCTAATGAAGAATTTCTTTTAGCCATTTCTTCCTCATCTTCATCATGAGACAAACAAATTTTTACATTTACTATTTTCTCAATGCTTCCATCCCAAGCTTCTTCTTCAATGAATTATACATCTCTACTTATCATAAATTTCTTTGTAGATGGGTTATACAATATGTATGCTTTGGATTCTTCATTGTATCAAAAAAATATGCACTTCTACCCCTTACTGTCCAACTTCTTTCTCAGCTAATCCGGAATGTGTGCATAAGCCACACAACCGAATACTCTCATGTGGTTGACAAGTTGTTTCATGCCGCTCCATGCTTCTTTCGGAACTCTATTCATTACACTCTTTGTTGGGAATCTATTAAAAACATATGATGCATAATGTACAACTTCAACCCAATATTCATTTGGCAAATGGTTTTCCTTCAACATGCTTCTTACCATGTCCATGATGGTTCTATTTTTCCTTTCAGCAACTCCATTTTGCTGAGGTGTATACCTTGTTGTAAATTTCTTGTGTATCCCATTTTCTCTACAAAAATGCATAAATTATTTGGAGATATATTCTCCTCCTCTATCAGTTCTAAGGAATTTAATATGCTACCCACTTTGATTCTCTACAAGAGCTTTAAAGTGATAGAAATTATCAAACACTTCACTCTTCAACTTCAAGAAATAAACCCATTTTTTTCTTATGAAATCATCAATAAAGGTCAATATGTAGTGGTTTCTTGCTAATGATGGTGTTTGCATTGGTCTGTGCAAATCAAAATGGACCATTTCTAAGGGTGTTTTTGCCCTTATGCTCTTCCTTATGGAAAACTTTCTCTGTGTTGTTTTCCCAAGATGTAGAGTTCACATAGGCTTTCTAGTTTATTAATCAATGGTAATCTATTGAGATTGTAACAAGATGATGAACTTAGTGAAAAGAGTCACCTTCACTAAGTGGGCCCGCAGGATATTTTTGGCGCAAGTTTATTTTTAGACTATGTCTATTTTTAGACATGTCGATCATATTCTATGAGTTGAAGGATGCTATTTGTGGATGGTTGATCAAGTTGAAAAAATAGATGGACTTATATTTTTAGACATATTGGGCGGAATCTATTTTTAGATTGCTAGTCTAAAAATAGATATGTCGAATATTATTAGCTCTTAATAATATTTGGACTATAAACATTATCTTATTCTCTTGGAGCACTTCAATTAAGTGCACAGATGTGGCACAGGAGCTGATAGAAGGAAATATGCTATTCCTGAGGGTTAAGTGGAGTTATTTCATGGAGACTTCAGATAGAACTCATGCGACAGATTTTGGTGGAGTTATTGAGGTAGTTGGTGGAGTTGTCTTCAGTTTAACTGAGTTAAACATAGTTGAGCTAGTTGTATCTAGTCTAACTGATTGATACACTAGTGAGAGTGGTGTGAATTAATTATTAATTAATTCAATAATTATTAACTCATTAATCAACTAAAGGATACGTCAGTTAACTACAGTTCATGGATAGTTTCAGTGGAGACCAGTGAAGAGGTAGGTGAAAGAGAAGTGTGACTATCAGTTGTGACTATAGTGTTGCATGATTTGCAACACAGAGTGGTTGGAGATGCCAAAGAGGATTGCGTGAGAAATTCTGGACCAATTCAAGTTCATTCAGAGCCATTCTTCAATAGTGATTGTGCAGTAGAGGCAGGCTAGCAGGTGGCAGAGATTGGAGCATGGGATTTGCTAGATCAGACCTGATTAGTGTGTAGCAATTGGAGATTGTACTGAGAGCTTGTGAGGAGCTTTGTATGATGATTGTTACATGATCTGTATGAAATATAATATACAGATAGTTGGAGGTTTTCAGCTTTAAGCTTTCCCATAAAATACTGTGTTCATATGTGTGAATGTTTATGGTTTTAATGTGTGCATGCGATTGATTTTATTTCCACAATTAATGATCAATGGTAGAATAGATTCTGTATTGTGCATGAAGTCAAATAGTGTGTGACTAGGAGAATCTCAGATGTATAACATATCAGTTATATAAATTTCTACATGGTATTAGAGCGATAATTGATCATTGGAGGAATTGCAAAGCATTAAAGCTATTGAGTTTTGTGCTGGTGGAATTCGAATCTACAACAGTGTTTTCTTGGTGTCGAAGTTGAGATGTCTTTCAAAAAATTGCGATTGGAGTATGCCCTTGAGGGCAGCTCAAATTATATTGCATGGAAGGACAGGATGGAGGCGGTTCTGGATGACAATGGGTTGAAGGAGTTCATAGATGAAGAAATTCCAAAACCTGCTTCTAGCGATGCTACCGCACTTGACGCATGGAAAAAGAAGACAACAAAGTGTCGAAAGATTCTGTTGGAAGGTGTGAAGGATCACATAGTGTCCAGCCTTCATGGTAAAGCTCCTCCATTCTTGATGTGGAAAGCTTTGACAGATTTATTCCAAAGCAAGAGAGACTAGAGGAAGTTGGCACTCAAGGATAAACTCAGGAACATAAAAATGGAGAACGGCGACAGTATACCCAAGTACCTCACAAATTTTTTCTAGTGTAGGGATGAGCTGGGAAGTGTGGGGGTTACTGTAGATGACAAGGACTTGGTGAGCTTGGCTCTCCTTAGGCTTTCGAAGAGTTGGCATTCCTATCAGGACTCTGTCAATGGTCGGGAGAAATTGCCAAGATGGGAGGGACTTTGGTCAGATCTTGTGCAAGAGGAGATAAGGAAAAGTACCAAGGACAGATCTTCATCAAATAATTCAGATGAACAAAATTGTGCTTTGGCTTCCAAAGCAAGGAAGGGGAAGAGAAAGAAGAATGCTTCTCAATCCGGTGCGAAAGGCAAAAATCACGACATGTCCAAGGTGAAGTGCTTTCACTGTCACCAACACGGAAATTATGCCACTAATTGTCCACAAAAGAAGAAAAATAAGCAGGCTGCTAGATCTGCAACTGGAGAGGCCTTAGCCTCACAGTTTGAGCTAGATTTTTCACTGATCACATGCTTGGTCTCAAGTATGATGGGTTCAGTGTGGGTTTTTGATAGTGGTGCATCTTTTCATATGACTGGAGACAAATATTTATTTACTGATTTGGATGAGAAAGATCTTGGAGTGCACATCGGGATGGGCGATGATGGTAGATACAGTGCGACCGGTATCGGTACCATTTCCTTTGAGAGGGAGTTTGGTAAACCCTTCGTCTTGAGGGAAGTGATGCATGTTCCAGGATTGAAGAAGAATCTTATCTCTGTGGCGATGTTGGACGACAAGGGATATGATGTTGTCTTTAGTGAGGGAAAGGATTTCCTGCACAGTAAGGCAACTGGTGAAACCCGGAGGATAGGGGTTCGAGTTAAGAACCTTTATCAATTGAAGGTATATGGTTGCGCAATAATGGCAGGCAAGGCAAAAGGAGTGGTGAGCTGGGATGAGGGCGAGCTATGGCACAAGAGATTGGGCCATCTTCACCATGGTGCTTTGAAAATTTTGCAGCAGATTTCTATCGGGCTTCCCAAAGGTACACTTGCGCAATCAGATCAGTGCAAGGGATGTACTTTGGGAAAAATTTTGAAATCCACCTTCCATGAGAAGGATAGTCGTGCCATGACGATCCCTGAGAGAATTCACACAGACGTGTGTGGACCTTTCTCAGTAGCTTCGACAACAAAGAACCAGTACTATGTGATATTTGTTGATGATTTTTCTCGGAAGTGTCGGATCTTCTTCATGCAGAAGAAGAGTGAGAGATACTCAAATTTCTGTGAGTTCAAGGCACTGGTTGAGAAATAATCAGGGAAGCAGGTGAAGGCTCTTAGGAGTGACAATGGTGGTTAATTCATCTCTGGCAAATTCAAGGACTTTTTCAGCGCAAAAGGAATTCGAAGAGAGCTCATAGCGCCTCATAACCCACATCAGAATGGGGTTGTTGAGTGGAAGAACAGAATGATCATGGGTGTTGCATGAGCGATGTTGCATGATCAAGGCCTTCCCATACACTTGTGGGCTAAGGCATGCAATAATGCAGTTTATGTGAAAAACCGTTGTCATCATAGGATACTTGGCATGAGTACACCCGAGGAGGCATTTTCTGGTAAGAAGCCTGATATTTCTCATTTGAGGATTTTTGGTTCACCTGTTTACATTCATGTGACGAAGGATTCCAGGAAGAATCTGGAGCCGACTGCAGAGGTTGAGATATTTGTGGAGTACACTGATACACCCCACAACTATCGTGTGTATTTGCCAGACTGTCACAAGACTGTTGTGCAACAGGATATCAAATTTCATGAGGAGAAAGCCATGAAGTGTTCACTTGAGAGGGAGCCACACTTTCATGCAGATGAGGAGCTATTAGTTCCTAAGGATGAGCCTCAGGATATGGATTAGCCACAAGAGGAGGTTCATGGATTGGAAGAGACCACTCATGTAGCGCCAACCATCAGAGGGCGGAAGCGCACTATAGAAGCTGAGTGACTGAATCAAGATGCAGAGAAGATTGTAGGAGCACCTACATCATAGCACAGAAAAAGATAGTCACTTGACCGATATACTGGATACATGGCTCTTATGAGCAAGTGTATCGTGATAGAGCCATCCTCTTCCGAGGAAGCTGTGGAGGACCCCGCATGGGAAGATTCCATGGTGGAAGAGTATGATTTGATTTTCAAAAACAATGCATGGGAGATTTTCCCAAGGCTGGAAGGGAAATCAGTGGTAGGTTCGAGATGGATATACAAGGTGAAGCAAGAAATTGATGGGAGTGTGGAGAAGTATAAGGCAATATTTGTTGCTCGAGGCTTCTCACATATTGAGGGGATCGATTATGAGGAAACCTTTGCACCTATCGCAAGGTATTCTTCCATGCAGACGATTCTTGCTCTCTCAGCATAGATGGGGTGGCACATTCATCAGATGGATGTGAAGACTGTGTTCCTAAATGGAGTGATTGAGGAGGAGGTGTACATAGAGCAGCTCGAAGGTTTCGAGATCTTCAGCAACGAGTCGCATGTGTGCAGGCTCAAAAGAGCATTGTATGGGTTGAAACAAGCATCTCATGCTTGGTGCACACAGATAGACAGTTATTTCACCGGACTTGGATTCTCCGAGAGTGAGGCAGATACAAACCTATACCAGATTGTCATGGAGGGTAGGTTGCTGATCATTGTGCTTTATGTACATGATTTGATTTTGACGAGTGATGAACTGTTGATACACTCATGCAAGGATGATCTTGAAAAGGAGTTTGAGATGAAGGACTTGGGCCTCCTTCATTATTTCTTGGGATTGGAAATTTTGCAGAGAAATGATGGATTGTTTGTGTCTCAAGGCAAGTATGCGCAGGAGATACTGGAGAAGTTCAACATGCATGGCTGCAAGCCTATCGACACTTCTCTTCCTAGTGGGTGGAGGAAAGAGGATGCTACATCGGCAGAGGTAGTGGATGCCACTGTTTACCGACAGTTGGTGGGGTTGCTTATGTATCTAGTCAATACATGACCTGATATATGCTACGTTGTTAACCAAATTTCACAAGCTATGGTTAAGCCTACCAAGCTCTTTTGGAAGGCAGGAAAACATGTATTGAGATATCTCAGAGGCACATCGAGATATGGATTATGGTACAAATAGTCAGATGAGGTGAAGTTGTGTGGCCTCATGGATTCAGATTGGGTAGGGAGTCCAATGGACAAAAGGAGCACATCTGGAGGGATTTTCAGTATCGGATCGACGACAGTTTCTTGGTACAGCAGGAAGCAGAGATCCATGGCACTCAGTTCAACAGAGGCCGAGTATATGGCAACGCGTTTGGCTACATGCGAGGCTATATGGATGAGGAAGATCCTGGTCGGGTTGTTCAGTTCACACTTAGATCCTATTGTGATATATTGTGATAATCAGAGTTGCATTAAACTCTCGGTTAATCCAGTATTTCATGATAGATCTAAACATATTGACATCCGGTACCATCATATCATAGATTGTGTGCAGCGGAAGATCATGTTGCTTTCTTACATTCCCTACCCATCTCGTGATGCTGACATTTCTCCTACGGCTAAAGTCACCAGGAGAAAATTCAATGGCAAGATGGCAGATCGGTATGTTTAATTACTTAAATGTTGAGAGGGAGTGTTGAGATTCAACAAGATGATGAGCTTAGTGAAAAAGTCGCCTTCACTAAGTGGGCCTGCAGGTTATTTTTGGCGCAAGTCTATTTTTAGACATGCTGATCATATTTCAGAAGTTGCAGGATGCTATTTGTGGATGTTTGATCAAGTTATGGAAGATGGACTTCTATTGTAGACATATTATGAATCTATTTTTAGATTTAACTTAAAAATAGATATGTCGAATATTATTAGCTCTTAATAATATTTGGACTATAAACCAAATCTTATGCCCTCTTACACTTTAATTAAGTACAACAAAATGAGCCTATAAAGGACATGCTATTCTCGAGGGGTGTTAGTAGGCTATTGGCATGAGATTTCCTGAAGAAAATATGTGACAGAGTTTGGTGGAGTTATTGAGGTAGTTGGTGGAGTTGTGTTCAGTTTAACTGAGTTAAACATAATTGAGCTACTTGTATCTAGTCTAACTGATTGATACACTAGTGAGAGTGGTGTGAATTAATTATTAATTAATTCACTAATTATTAACTCATTAATCAACTAAAGAATACATCAGTTAACTATAGTGCATGGACAATTTTAGTGGAGACCAGTGAAGAGGTAGGTGAAAAAGCAGTGTGACTATCAGTTGTGACTATAGTGTTGCATGATTTGCAACACACAGTGGTTGGAGATGCCAATGAGGATTGCGTGAGCAAGGCTGGACCAATTTTAGTTCATTCAGAGCCATTCTTCAGAAATGATTGTGCAGTAGAGGCAGGATAGTAGGTGGCAGAGATTGGAGCATGTGATTTGCTAGATCGGACCTGATTAGTGTGTAGCAATTGGAGATTGTACTGAGAGATTGTGATGAGCTTTGTATGATGATTGTTACATGATCTCTATGACATAAAATATACAGATAGTTGGGGGTTTTCAGATTTAAGCTTTCCCATAAAATACTATGTTCATATGTGTGAATGTTTATGGTTTTAATGTGTGCATGCGATTGATTTTATTTCCGCAATTAATGATCAATGGTAGAAGAGATTATGTATTATGCATGAAGTCAAATAGTGTGTGATCAGGAGAATCTCAAATGTATAACATATTAGTTATATAAATTTCTACATAATCTCTTTACAATTCCTTTTCTATGCATCAAATTCATACCTCCAAAGTTGAGATGTCCAAATCTCAAATTCCATAACTAGTTTTCATCCTTTACTTCTCTTTGGAATGTCTCTTGTGTCACTACTGCCATTGCAACTCCTTTCTTCAAATATGCTCTCATCTTGAGAGGAAACATTCTGTTTCTTGTCATCTTCACTTGTGCAATCCTTTGCTTTCTTGGTGGTATGTCCATGATGGTACATACATCATCCTCAAAGAATACATTGTGGCCTTTCTGAATGAGTTGTCCAGTACTCAAAAGCTTACTCTTCATACTAGGCACATAGTAAACATCTGATATGGTTTTTCTTTCTCCTTTCTTTGTCAAAACATTTACTCTTCCTTTTCACATGAAAAAGACTTTACTATCTGTCCCCAATGTTACTTGAGGCTTCACATTTTCATATAACATGGAAAACATTGAAATGTTTCCAATCATATGGTTGCTACATCTTGAATCTAGAAACCATATATCATCATTTTTCTCTTCAGCAATATTACATGCTAAAAAAAAAATTCTCTTGACTCAGAGTCTCTTTAGTAAAATTATCACTGGTTCTACTACCCATGTCACTTTGTTTCTTCCTACATTCATTAGCATAATGCCCATACTTCTTATAGTAATTACATTGGACTTGGGATTTATCATACCTTTGTCTATGTGCTTGATTTTTTCCACCTTGTTGGTTGTTGTCTTGGCATTGATTCTCACTTTTGTTGCTGCCCCTTCCATTTTTACTTGCAGGGTTGTTTTCTCCTCTATTTTGGCTTCTGCCTCTTCCTTTTACTTTGTAGTTTGATTTGCCTTGACCTCTTCCTCTTCCAAATGACTTTTGAGTTTTGAAGGCTTGCTCCAAAGATGAGTTTGCTATTGTGCTCAATCTTTGTTCATGTGTCATCAATGATGTATGAAGCTCATCAACAGTAAAAATTGAGAGATCTTTTGTCTCTTCAATGGTTGTGACTATCACATCAAATCTTGAAGGTAAGTTCCTCAATACTTTCTCCACTATTATTCTCTCTTCTATTGTCTCTCCATGAGATCTCATTTGGGTAACCAACCCAATCAACAATGTGAAGAATGAGTCTATTGTATCAGACTCTTTCATGTAAATAACTTCAAAATCTCTTCTCATTAATTGAAGCTTTGTTGTCTTTAATTTCTCCATACCTTGATAGGTTGTCTGGAGGGTATCTCATGCATCCTTGGACTTCTTTTCTATTGTAATTCTTGGAAATATGCTTTCATGAACTACTTGATAGAGATAGAAGAGGGATTTTGAGTCCTTACTCCTATTACTCTTCAACAAATCCTTCTTTGCCTGTGTCAAGGCATTAAATTCTTGTTCATCTACTAGTTCTTCTAAACAATCTTCAACTAGATCTCATAAATCTTGAGATGCAAACATGGCTCTCATTATGGTTTCCGAATAGTCATAGTTCTTCCCACTGAACTGTGGGATTTGAGTATTTCCCATACTCGTGCTTGTGCTCACTCCTGCCATAGCTAGCCTTGCAGAATTATGCTAAAAATTGACTGTGTTTTTTAAACGAACTTTCTCACTACTTGAGAGATAAAATCTGTTTTGATAAATACCTAAATTTGCTGAACTTTCACACTGCTAGAGAAAACTTCAACAAACTTCTTCTTTTTTTCCTATAGCTTCTTCAGCGACTGCTGAGAGCCTGTACTAGCTCTAATACCATGTTGGAATATATGATAATTCCTGAACAACAATGAGAGGAAACAAAAATTCCTCTTCTAACATAGAGAGAAAAATCAAAACAAATACTCTGCAATAATCACACACAAAGTGGGAAGAAAATTCACTGTTTATCATTCAAAATTTCTTGTTGTTACAAAGCATTAGAACTATTGTTGTAGATTTACAAAAAAAATTCTTCATTGTGCTGTTACACACACACAGCGCTCATTTGTTGTTACACTGGCAATGCTTCTTTGTTGTCTTTTCCGTTTGTTGTTACACATAAAACATTCCTTTTGTTTTTATAAACACAACTTCATTCATTATTACACACACATCATTGATTTGTTGTCACACACACAGCTTCATTTTTTGTTACACACATAGCTTCATTTTCTATTACACACACAACATTCATTTGTTGTTACATACACATCATTCATTTTCTATTACATACACAACATTCATTTGCTATTACATACACAACATTTGTTGATACACACATAGATTCCTTTGTGTTAAGAATTTATTGAGAGAAATAAATAAACATAACCAGCAACAAAGCACATAAACATAAACACAGATGTTTATTTATTTCTCTCAGTAAATTCTTAACAACCGGTATCAGAGCTATGAAGATATGAAATCTGGAATGAGCTGTCAAGTTTAGTGATTTTGCTATATCTATAGTTGGTTGCTACTGCGTGAAATTTTCTCCTCGACATATATACGTAAAAGGACAAATCTATGTTTGAAGGCGAGAGATCCATATCTATATTTGAATAGATCTGCGTGTGAACATGATTGTGCATAGATCTATGTAAGAGGAGGAGGATGGGTCTGCGTAAAATCTGGTTTGATCTGCTTATGAATATGTCAGATATGATTAGATCTATTGTAATTGAAAAAGAAATATGATGTCAAAATGATCGGCATCCAACCTACAACATTTCATTGTCTCTGTTATTTTTTTTTATTGCACGATGCTTTCTTGCATATTGGATTACGAAGTAGGAGTAGCCGGTATGGGCATGAGAGAATTCCCTTCAATCCAATGATTATTCTTCAAGGGTTGGATAGTAATTCAAATGGGAGTACCGAGGTTTATTTTGACAATGGATCTGGAATAAGGTTGAGGCATTTGCCTACCCATATGACTGATTATTTCATGGGCTCTGGTCTCAATCAGCTTATCGAGCAACTTACGCAGAACGATGGCGGGCACTGTGGGCCACTTCTGGCTTTAAGAAGAGCCATGGAGGTGATTCCCATGATCAAAATTGTTCAGAAGCATCTGGGTGCAAGGTTTCTGAAATTGATCCACAGATGGAAGTTGTTGTGCAAATGAAGGTGACTAGGAAGCCACAGCGACATGTGGGATGCTATGTCTGAGGTCGAGCCAGATATTGTGACTCGATTGATAGCGTTTTTTGATCCCGGAAACCCCCAGGAGGTCTAGTTGCCAGAAACTCAACCCGACGGGAGAGATCATTGTGATTATTGGTTTTCTAGGATCATGGATCTATATCGCATCCCGAGTCTTCTTATGGTGGGAAGGTTCGATGAATTCGGAAGCCGTCCCAGAAATTTTTTCGAGAATGATGATACCATTGCACTCTCATGAAGGTGATGAGATCAAAGGTGTAGCACTCTGGATGCATCTGGTAAGTAGCAGGAGTGATGCTAAAGAATGGTTGTGAAGTCAGGCAACGCTATATGTTGTGGATAAAAGATAACTGGTCATGAAGAGGACATTGTTGCTGTGTGGAGGTGCGAGATTTACAAACAATGTGAAGTTGTCGTTGGTCTTGTGAGTCGACATGTCAAAGAGGAAAATCATGGATCATCGTCAATGGTGGAGAAGGGCAGCTCCACCAAGCAGATGATCACAATGGCCCAACAGAAGCGTAGAGTGCGTAGTTGTAGTCATGTTTGTGGATCAAGAACGATGATCGAGCTGTGAGATCGCATGTGCATAGGTCGACATCCATGTGCGTGAAAAGGCTCACAGATTTTAGGTGAGAGGATATGTGTACGTGGATTAATTAATTGATGAACCATGTATCTAAAGAGAATTCTTAGAAGACTGGCAGTTACAGAGGCTGGTAACCCATGTAATTCGGTAGATGGGTTCTTTTTATATGGACAATGATGTCATATGTACAACTATGTACAACTATGATGTCCTCTTTGGAGAGGACATCATGAATGAATGTAGAGAATGGTCATACAAATAATAGCAACAATGAAACAAAAAAATATATATTATTATTATGGAGTTAATTTTTTACATGTAAATGGGCATACTGTTGTAAGACCTAGTATGGCATGCGTACCCCTGGGTAATCACTAGTAAAGTCTGGGTTAGACCTAGGTGATAGGGGGGATGTCAAGTTAACAATTACCCTGGGTAAAAATTTGAGGGGGGAAGAGCTAGAGTGAGCGAGATTGTCTCATTTAGCAGGTTTGGCTGGATTTAGTCAATAATCCCCAAGTCAAGTTTAAGGGGGGAATACACAAAAAAAAACCAGCAACAAATCATAAACATTAACACAAATATTTAACCGGGAAAACCCCAAACTTCGAGGAAAAATCCAACCAATGAAATTTCATTAACCATTGGCCAAAACCCTGGCCAATCCGACCAAGTGAGCCTTCACTGCTCACCTCCAGGCTTGCATTATAATAAAGTATTCCCAGCCTTTTATAGGCTCCATTACATGCAATACCATGGGTCGAAAAACCATGGGTGCACAATACCATGTGCCCCAAAACCACTACTATTTACCCTAGTCAACATTGACTCTACCCCAAGTCATGTTTACCTAACACTTTACTGCTACTCACACAGCTTTAGTTGTAGCTCTCGGCATACACAGTCTTCTTTTGTTTTTGCACACACTCTACTTTTGCATAACATTGTTGTCTATATGTATATGAGAATAAAATCTAAGTTTTATATAAAAAAAACATTATTAAATAAAACTATCAGACATAAATCATTCAAACCAAAATTCAAACTTTGTCATATCACAACTTTTAAATGTAGTTAGGTGAATGGTGTTAATGTGGGAGGTAACGTGGTGCAGACCATGATTTGGTGGATCGAAACAGGACTATGGCCAGGTTGTTGATGTAGGGATTCAAACTCAGAAATTTAATGCACAATTGAGTTCAAATCAAAACAAGAAATCGCTGCTGCTTCCATCCTTCAGTTTCAAATCAAAATTAAAGCTCGTTTTCCTGCTGCTCAGGTTTGCAGTTGGAATTAATTTCCAACACCAATGCGGGCTTCCAGGAAGCCCTTGTACTGCGATAGCTGGAACAAATCATAAGATTCATCGAGCAATGCCGTCCATCACAAAATGTAAGTGCTTTCACAAGTTGATCTAACAATAAATAATTAGTGAAAAATATTAATATTGAATTATTATAAATATTTTAATAAACAGTAAAATTTAATTACATCAAAAAACTTTATATGTGTGGTTTTTTCATGGTTCAAAGTGAAGTTGATTATTTAAGTTATAATCAAAAAATAAAGAATATGCATATTTAGTTACTTTTATTTAAAAACGTTATAAAACATCAATAATCTCAACTTCAATATAATTGATTTGTTGTTGATATTACAACCCAATGTGATTTTATTCACTCCCAATCATATATAAAATATTTCAATCCACATGATATAATATAATTTCATGTCAAATTTAAAAAGATATAAATTAATTGGAAAGAAAAAAGTGTCATAATATATATATATAATATTTTAATTTTGTATATAATAAATTATTCAATGTCCAAATAAAATAAGTTTGAAAATTAAAAATTAAAATAAAAAATATCAAGTACTTCCTAATAAGAATAATAAGAAGGATATGTGTAACTTATTAAATTCTTAATATAAAATTATTATGTTGCATTTAAAAATATTCCAAATAATAAAAAAATTCAATGTGAGTTACTAATAAGGTAATTTATTATCCAATATTAAGTAATAATAATGTGTAACATAACTCACATACCAAACAAAAAAAACTTATTTGCACTGTAATTATTCAATAAGGTATTATTTTGGGAATGCTTCATTTCTAGTTACAATATTACAATTTCCATTACCTTACTATCAATGTAGTTGAAGTCAAGAGTGTTATTTCTTTTACTCCATTTAAAAATAAGTAAATATTCTTCCCTCTCCTCCCCCTCCATATATATCTATATCTCCCTCCATCTATCCTTCATTTTCTCTTTATCACACCCCGAGAAACACAAACGCTCTCTCACTCCATATCTATAAATTTCTTTGTCCGTCCCTCTTCTATCCATCTATCTCTTCTTTCTCTTCACCTTCCATCTATATCTCTCTTTTACTCTCTGTCTTTATATCAACCGCAAAACATACACTCTCTTTCTCCAATATATCTATCTACCAATCCCTCCTCCTCTCCCTCTCCCTCCTTCTATCCTCTCTACCTCTCTCTCCATATTCCTTATCACTCACTCACTCTCTCTCTCTCTCTCTCTCTCTCTCTCTCTCTCTCTCTACCTTTCATTCTCTGTGTCTTTATTCTTACCTCCCTCTCTCTCCCCCTTCATCTCCATCTCTCTTTCCCTACCTCTCGTCACTCTCTTTGTTCCTTTCTCTCCCACCTCTCTCTCTCTTTATCTTCACCTTCTAACTTTTTTACTATATTCCTCTCCCTCTCCTTCTCTCCCCCCTTCTCACCATATCTCCTTTTTTGTCTCTTTATCTCACCCAAAAACAAACACACTTTCTCTTCATCTGTCCATTTCTCTCCATCTCTCCTTTTTCACTCCCTCTCTCTCTCCGCTACTTACTCTTTGTCTTTCTTCTTTCCTCCATCTCTCCCCCTCCCTCTCTCCTCCTATCTCCATTTGTCTCTCCTACTCTCTTTCAAGTCCCCTCTCTTTTCCTTCATCTCTCTCCCTTTCTCTTCTACCTCCCTCTCTCTTCTCCCATCTCTCTCTCCCCCCTACAATCCTCTCTCTTCCCATAACTCTATCTCTCTCCAACTATGTTACTATATGTTTGAAATATTGTCATTGATGGCAAATTATTAGAAAGGAGTTACACCAGAATGATCATTGATGGAAAAGTAGCAGCCATAGAAATATAACCTAGAGTAGAGACAACAAAGAGGCAGTGACATCTGAAGGTAATCAGATTTTCCAGAGACAACGAGGACCAGAGATCCTCCACATAGTAAAAGTAGGAAGAGGCGACAGCTGAGAGGAAGAGGCGAGAGTAGCGAGAGTCAGAGTTACAGAGTGGGACAGTGTAAACAATCAAAAAATGGACTAAGGCAGAGAATTTTTTGAAGAATTCCAAGGGAGGAAAAGAAAAGGTCATGATTAGATTGAAAATTTAAAGGCAAGAGATGGGCGGATGACATTGAATCATGAGTTCACACATCGCAATTATTAGTGGATAGTATTAAGGCCATCACAAGGTAATTTAAACTGTATGCGATGAGAAGTGGAGAAGAGCACGTGTCAGCACTGTGAAATATCGCACATCGCAAGAAATAGAGAGTAAAAAAAAAGTAAATCTTATAAAGTGCGAAGTGTGATCAGATCAGGACCATTAGATCTGGGCACAGATCAATGATAAATGGAAAATCACAAAAGCGCACATCGTAAATTATAGCGGATAGAGCTAAGGAATCGCGTGATAATTTAAATTATTTGCGATGCAGTAAATATTGGAATATGCAATGCGATGGTGGGAGACCACGTTTCGACATTGCACATGAGTGCACACTGCAGATTTTATGGTTTTTACTTAAGGGTTTTCATGGTAAGTTGGATGTGATGCGATGCGATCACATATCGCAGAAAATAGGATATATGTTTATTGCAAAACGTTAAAAGTTGCGGGCAAGTGAAATGTGATGCATTGTGATTGGTCACCGTGTTGTGGGACAGGGTAACCAAAGTTAAGCATGTATGCAAAGCCTTCTCTTTGATAATTCGCATTGGAGGTGTAAAAATGAATTATAATGCAAGACCTTTGATACACCAAAATGTGATATGAGACCGGATGCGATAAATTTTGAAGTTAAGATCTGATGCATTTCAAGTCTGAGACAATGTGGTTTTATGAAGAAATCATTGGAAGTAGATGATGAATTGGTTTACGAAGAAAAGACCGAATGTTGGTAAAAGACTAAGATATATAAAGGAAATCCTGAATGGGAGCAAACTCGGGTAAGACCCGACTCTAAGTACAAAAAAATGTTGCGGCAGTAAGTCAAATGAAAAGCTAAATGCAAGAGAATGGACTTGGGTAGAGAGCCTGAACAGTGCATGCAGAGACGTTGAACATTGTGGTTAAATATAATAGGCAGAGTCGGGAAATAGAAGGAGATATAATAGCACTATTTGAAATGCAACAACATGGGTCAAGTCGATCAAAAGGGAGGTTATGCAAATGATAGTTAAAATATAACGACAGAAACAAAAAGGACAAGAAGACACCAAGAAGAAGAAGACAAATGCTCAACAAAGCTTAGAAACTAAAAGGGCTGAGTGAAATAATTGTTTGCAATTGTAAATGTTTTATTATTTTCTATTGTTTGTGATGCAAAGGCAAGTCTCCGTAGGCAAAGAAAAACTCTAATGTAATACTGAAATGTGTATATACTGTTATATTACTATGAATGTGTTGGGAAAGAAAATGATAAGGTGGAAGGCAAAGAGTCATACCTGTTCATTTGTTATTCCCATATGGAATGCAAATAGTTATGAGGCGATCTCTATAAATGATGTTACTGTCATATGCATAGAGAAGTTAGAGAGTGAAAGAATAAGAAGAATAAAGACTAGATAAAGAAGTTGTGTAGATCCAAAGATGATATAGGGCAGATATGAAGGCTGGAGTACAACATTGAAAAGCAATATAACAGAGCTGATATTCAGGTAAATCAGCATATGTTTTCATTGTAGTGTGAGGAAGTTGGGGCTTCCATATCAAGTTGTAGCTTGATAGATGTCCCGTTGTAGCTGGCTGAGGTAGGAGCCTCTTGTCGGTTGTAGCTTGCAGAAAACAGATGGGAGTTAAAGCTTCCTTGCAAGTTCTAGCTTGCAGAATTGAGCTAGTAGCCTCCTGTAGGTTGGAACCTATATAAAATTAGTGGTGAGAGGGAGTTGGAGCTTGCCTTTGCATCACAACAATAATAATATGTGTTTTTCTCCCTTATGGGTTTCCACTTATATCTAGTTTCTATGTGCATGATAATTATATGTTGATATTCTGTATTTCATCTGGTTTATACATGCTGCTCACTTATTAAGATTTTTGTTCCATTGTATGTTATTTTGATAATCAAATTAAGGTGTAAATATGCATAAAATAAAGTTAAAAGTCCATGAATGCATTAAACTGATTCATCCCCCCTCTAAGTTTAACTAAGGGGTTTAATAATTGGTTTCAGAGCCAAGTTCCTTTTGTATCAGTTTAACAACTAGAAGAAGATCGCAGGTCCCCAAGATGGCTAGTCAAGAAGGATGCTCAACAAATAAATCCCCATTGTTTACTGGCACAAACTATGCCTTTTGGAAAATTAGAATGAGTGTGTATGTAATGTCTCTAGGAATAGAAGCTTGGGTTGCTGTGGAATTAGGATATGCCCCAAAGGATTCTAACATGGAGAAATATGCCAGAAAAAATTTCATAGCCAATGAAAAAGCCATGAATGCACTTTCGAGCGGTCTGTGTGATTCTGAATTTATCAAGGTAATGGATTGTGAGACTGCCAAAGGAAATTGGGTTAATTTGGAAAGTATCCATCAGGGAGATAAAAAGGTGAAGGCTACCAAACTACAAGTCTATAGAGCTCAGTTTGAAAATATAAAAATGAATGAAGAAGAAGATGTTGCCAGCTTCTTCTTAAGGGTTCCAAAAATTGTGAATAACATGAAAGCTCTAGGAGAAACCATTATAGAGTGTGTAACTCTAAAAAATATTTTCAGGCCTTTACCATCCAGGTTTAACCCTAAGGTTTATGCCATTGAAGAAACAACGACTGGGAATCATTGACCATGAACCAATTGCTTGGAAACTTGACGGCTTATGAGATGAGACTTCCACAGAGTAAGTCAAATGTGAGTGGGGCAGCCTTTAAGGCAGATAATTTCAAAGAATAAAATGAAGATACATGCTCCTGCTCTGATGAAGAAGAGTCCAAATTTTTCAGAAGATTCGATAGAGGCTCAGGCAAGTATAAAGGTAAAATACCATTTAAATGCTTTAACTATGGAAGAGTTGGGCATTATGCATCTAAGTGTCCTCATAAGAAAACAAAAACAAATAACTGGACAAAAGGGAAGAGATTCAATAGTAAATCATTTTATGCTCAGCAAGATAGCAGCGCATCAGAAAACTCAGATGAATCCTCAAATGAAGAAGGAACGTCTGAATTTGTGTTAATGGCCAAGGAAGAGTCTGAAGGATTCCTTCTATAAGATGGGGAAGAAGGTGAGGTAGATCTTGATGGGGAGCTAAGAAGTGCCTTGGAGGAAATAGAAAGACCTAAACTCAAGTGAAGAAAACATAAAGACATTCTCCTAAAATATGTAAAAGAAGAACCAAATTCGTAAGATCTCATTCAATTGAAAGTAGAACTTGAAGAAGCTAAGAAGGTGTAAGACATATTGCTAAAGAAAATTAAGGATAAAATTCAGAAGCAAGAGAAATTGGAAGAAGAAATACTATGCCTAAGAAAGAAATTAGAAAACGTACAAGGGAATTATCAATGAATGCTCCACAAATGGCAAGCTATGAAAAATTGGATAAAATAATTAAATGCTAAAATATCTCTTCTCATAAAGGTTGGGATAGGCTATGAAGGAGAAACCAACAAATCCAAGGTAGAAAATACCAAGAATATCATTTTTGTAAGAGAAGTAAATGATTATGAAGCACCAAAGAGGGAATCCACAAAATTAGAAACTGGTGAGACTGTGATATATAATGAGTAAAAAAAAACAAGTAGCAGCCTTAAGTGACAATGAAGGAAATGAAGATACAGCCAACTGTAAAAGACTCATATGCTGCCAAGGATGAATTGATCAATTTCGGAAGATGTCAAAATAGGTTTCTTCTTCCTGTGAGGAGTTTCACTTGCTTCGCCTGCCACAGACCTAGACATATCGCGGCATACCATAAGATAAAGCAAGTTCAGTCCAACCACCAAAAGATGCAACAACCGAAAATATTATCTCAAATAACTCTCTCTGCTAAAGACATATACTACTTCCATGGGTATTGTTTTTATTGTAAGCAGTTCAGTCATAAATCCATGGAGTGCAGAATGTATGGACAAACACTGATGTATGAAAATTCAAGGAGATTTATGAACAATGGAGAATTCACTCATATACATAATCCATTCATAAATATAATCAAATTCTTTGTCTGCCATCAAATCGGGCACAAGTCTCAGAAATATCCTCTCAAAGACTGTGGTCCATCTTCTCAGGAAAGGTACTAAACAAATATCCACATGTAGTGGAAAAAGAAGATGAATAAGTGTGACCTGGCTCTAACAGCTCAAGATCAAAAAAGCCAATGGTATATGGATAGTGGATGCTCAAAGCATATGACTGGAAATCGAAGCAAGTTTGTAACCTTTGATGTAAATAAATATGGAAATGTAACATTTGGCAATGATAAAAATAGGGAAAATCAAAGGAAAAGGCTCAGTCAATCTGAATGGAAGAGGAGAGGCTCAAGATTTACTATTTGTAGATGGGATGAAATCCAATCTACTAAGCGTCAGTCAAATGTGTGATAAAGGTTGTGAGGTCCTTTTCATAGACCAAGATTGTGATGTAAGGTCTAGCACCATAGGAAAGACCTTGATTAAAGGTGTTCGAACAGAAAGTAATGTCTATATAGTGGAAGAAGAGAATGAAGCGTGCCATATAAGAAAACTTGACGAATCATGGTTATGGAATAGAAGATTGGGACACCTAAACTTTGACCACATCATCAGTCTGAGCAAGAAGAATGCAGTCAGAGATATCCCCGCAATAAATTTGCCTCCAAATACCATATGTAAATCATGCCAACTGGGCAAGTAGACCCACACATATTTCAAGGCCAAAGATAAACTATCTACAAGTAGGCCACTTCAGCTTTGTACACATGGACCTGTCTGGACCTTCAAGAAATAATTCACCAGGTGGAGAATCTTATTTCATGCTGATAATAGATGAATTTACTAGATTGACGTGGGTGCAATTTCTCAAATATAAATCTGAAGCACTTGAGAAATTCAAGATATTCAAAGCATTGGCATAAAATCAAACATGGTGCAAGCTAAAATGCATCAGATTGAACAAAGGAGGCGAATTCACAGACAATTATTTTGTAGACCTATGCAATGAACATGGGATAAAACAATAGTTTACAAAGTTAGGTACACCTCAACATAATGGAGTGGCAGAGAGGCAAAAAATTTCATTTAACAGATTGCGAGAACCATGATGCAAGAAAGTAACATTCCCCAAACCTACTAGGCAGAAGCAGTACACACAGTTGTTCACATTCTGAACAAAGCTCATCTAAGACCAAATTGTGACAAGACTCCTTACGAATTATGTCATGGGAAACTAGCATCAATCAAGCACATTATATTCTTTGCAAGCAAGTGTTTCATGAAAAATAATGATGAAATTTTGGGGATGTTTGATGTAAGAGCTGATGAAGGAATATTTTTGGGATATGCATCCAAGAGTAAAGGCTATAGGTGCTAAAACAAAATACTGCACAAAATTTTGGAAAGCATTGATGTAAGATTTGACGAAGATGTAACAAACAGAACAAGAAGCATAAGTTGTGCCAATCCTCTAGATGATCATGAAGCTGAGAACCAATATAATGATGAATAGAGAAAGACAATAGAAGATACTAAATTAAACTCAAAAGGTCTCTCAAGACACACTTAGAAGAACCATTCAGAAGATCAAATCATTGGGGACAAGAGTGTGGGAGTCCAGACTAGAAGACAACTAGTTGAACAGACAGAAGAAATATACCTAGCCATTCTCTCACAAATAGAACCAAAGAAGTTCGAAGAAGCCAACAAAGACAAAATCTAGGTAAATTCTATGAATGAAGAACTAGACCAAATTGAGAAGAACAATACTTGGGAGTTAATGCCAAGACCCACTAGGAAAATTGTCATTGGCACAAAATGGATATTCAAGAATAAGATGACTGAACAAGGGAAGGTAATCACAAAATAAAGCTAGATGTGTATGCAAGGGATATTCTCAAATCGAAAGACTTGATTATGATGAAACCTTTGCCCCTGTAGCCAGAATGGAAGCAATCAGAATATTTTTTGCCTTTGCATGCTAGCATGATTTCAGGGTATATCAAATGGATGTGAAGTCTGCCTTCTTGAATGGAGATTTAGAGGAAGAAGTCTACATGGAACAACCTTAAGGATTCTCCTTAACAGATAAATATGACTATGTGTGTAGATTAAAGAAAGACTTATATGGTTAGAAACAAGCTCCTCGTGCATGGTATTAAAGGCTGGACAAATACTTGCAAAAACAAGGGTTCAATAAAAGAGGAGTAGACAAAAAATTGTACATAAAGGCTGATGAAAATGAACTCTTAATTGTAGTAGTATATGTAGATGACATCATGTTTGGTAGCAACAAAGATGAGTTAGCAAAAGGATTTTCGGAAGAAATGAAATCAGAATTTGAGATGTCTATGATTGGAGAGCTCACCTTCCATTTAGGAGTTCAAATTCTACAAAAGAACACAAGAATATCGTTTTCACAAGAAAAATACTTAAGAGAGATGTTGAAAAGGTTCCAAATGGAAGACTGCAAACCTGTGTCAACTCCCATGATCACTGGATGCAAACTATGTGCTAATGACGGATTTGTGGATGTAGATCAAAGAATTTACAAATCCATGATAGGAAGTCTACTATACCTAACTTGCTCTAGACTAGAAATTATGTTGGTAGTGTTGGACATTGGGTTCAATGCTCCCAGTGTGTTTCACGACATGGACTAACCACTTCTCGTGGATCCTAACTCTGGTGATTGTAACGGATACTAACACCTGCAGGTTTTGGTCTAACAACAATCGTGATTCCAACAAGTGGTATCAGAGTAGAATACATAGCAGCAACATTGTAGGACTTGTGGCAAGATATCAAGAAGCACACTATATCCCTCCCTTTCTCATTCTCTCTCTTTCTCTTCTCCCTTGTCTCCATCACTCCTTCCATGTCTCTTTATCTCACTCCTAAACATACACACTCTCTCTCCATCTCTCCCTTGTCACTCCCCCTCTCTTCAATTCTCACTCTCTATGTCTTTCTTTTTCCCTACAATGTATATCTAGAGTTAATATATATATATATATATATATATATATATATATATATATATCATGATATATTAATATATATTATAATATAACAAAATTAATATTCTATTAATCTGAATTTATTAAATTTAATAATATTAATATTATAATATATTAATATGAATATTATATTTAATAATAATAATAATATTAATAATATTAATAATTTAATAGTATTGTTAGGGTCAATAATGTTTTCTTTTTTGCATGGTATTAATAATAATTTGGTCCATGGTATTTAGGCCATAAACTTCGTATGTAATTAGATGATGATTTCTAATTCTATTTGATATATTTTTATTTATTTCCCTTACTTATTTATATGTCTTTTATATTTATTTATTTACCATATCGCTTTTATAAATATGGTATTTGGTTGTATTTGGCCCACAGTATTTGTCTCATGGTATTAATAATAATTTTTCCGATGGTATTTGGACCATAGGCTTCACCTAAATAAAACCTCTTTTTTGAGTTTTTGTAAATATAGATGTTTATCACTACAAGAAGAAGGGTCATTTAGCCACACATTAGCACCACAATTTGTAAAGGATTTGAGAAATATTTACTTTTCAAATAGTGGTGCAAAAGTGGTGATAATGTGGGGATACGCAAGTGGTGCTATGTTGTCTGGTGCAAAAGTGGAGTTAATAAAAAATATTAAATTTGGTGTTAAATGCATATGTGGCATTCCATGCTGTATGGTGCAAACCACCAAAAACCAATCTGACGTGGATCAAGATTTTGTGATGCAAAGCACCAAAACCAATTTTACAAAAATTAAAAATTTATCATAAAAATATCAAAATTATTATAATAATAATAAATTGTATATGGTGCAAAGCACCATAAAATAAAAAATGGTGCAAAAAAAATAAATTATTATTATTATTATAATAAAATTGTATATGGTGCAAAGCACCATAAAATATGAAATGGTGCAAAAAAAAAATAGCCTCCTTTATTTAGAAAGGTTATATATTGCATGTGGTGAGTATCCTAGGAAGAGTTTGATTTTATTACCAAAAAGAACATTTTGACCATTTTCTTATGCTTAAATCCAATTACCATAAATATATTTAATTAATATCAAATGTATTAACACAATTGAAGTATCTCATAGTTACATCCAAAAATTTTAATTCATTGTGTACAATAAGACTATGGTAGCTTTTTTTGTGCTTCGCTACATTATGGCAAGTATCAATTACAAGTAATGGAAGAGTCTCTCCATTGAAACATTCACATGATTCCAAGTTGATGGGCATAATAAATTTACATAATATAAGCAATGTCATTTCAATTCCAAGCGTCACAGAATTTTGTTTGAGTGAAAATTTGAAGATGGCATGATATTTCAAAAATTTTTGTTTTTCTAATCTATCACATATCTTTCTAGTTATGAAAAAATATATTAAATGGATATCTTTCACATTAAATGAATAATTACAAAGTAATAACAATATCTACATATGTTAAAATTTTAAGTGTATTATACAACAACCAAAACTATGAGTATATAAAAAGAGATAATTTAATTAAAGAAAATAAAAGTTTTACATATGTTCCAACATTGATTATCAAAAAATCACTTTTCATTTATTAATATAATGAAATGTCTTAGGTCTTGAAATTTGTTTATTATAAGATATTGAAAAAACGAAACTGATAATTCGTTTGAAATCATCTGTATTGCTCATCCTTGAAAGAAATTGTGTCGCTGCCTGCATGGAAAAATCATAAAAAGAAAATTATAAACATAAGTTTGTGAATAAAAATACATAAATGAAATAAACGGAGAAAAACACAAACAATAAATTCAATTGAATTGAAATAAACCATAAAAAGTGTGTGCATTTAATGGTATTTCATAACTAAAGTATCCTATTGATTTAAAAAATAACTGAAGTGAACTAACCAAACATATGGTAAGGTTGAAGCATGATTCAAAGTTCAGCTTCATCTTCTCTTTCATCATGTTGATCAGTGACCTAAAACACATATAAGATAAGATCAACACAACTATAAATTGTATTAATTGAAACTTTCATTTGCATATACTTCTTTCATATTATAAAAATTTACCTAGAACAAAAAAATTATAGGTCAAAAAATACCTCATAATCTATAACAGGATGAAATTATAGGTATATAGGGCAACATTATAATGACATCGGCATCCATGTAAATAATTGTAATTATACCTCCCAATATAAAAACTCTATACTTTTTTATATATCCCCCAATATATTATGTCATTTTTTCCTCATTTCATATCCCCTAATATAAACCCTCGTGACTATAGTATTGCTCCAACAGTAAAACCCCGATGACATTTTCCACATTTCATTGGCATGGAAGTTTTGGTTGGTGAACATTGTAAGCCAATTTTTGGATGTACCATTAATGCTTGTTTTTTCGGAGTGCAGATTGGTATTGAGACTGTCCCTGTTATCATAGGTCTTGTATCATACTTGTTGATATCAAAGCCGGCAAAGGGTGTTCCTAGAACATTTGACCACCTCTCTCTGCTTGATTCGATTCTGCCGGTCTACAAGTAAGTTTTCATGTAAAAGACTCATTGGGTCAGAGATTCCCGTGCTTGATATTGTAAGTAATGGTACAATTTGACAAAGAGTTTTTTCGTAGTGTTGTGTAACTTGTGGTTAATTTAGGGAGGTCTTAGGTGAATTAAAAGAGGCTGGGGCAACATGGATACAGTTTGACGAACCCTCGCTTGTAACGGTCCTTGAGGCTCACCACCTGGAGGCCTTCTCTAAAGCTTATTCTTTCTTAGAAGAAGTGCTAATTGGGATCAAATTTCTTGTACAAACATATTTCGCTGATATTCCTGTTCAGACATATAGGTAAGGCGTCATTTTTTCAACTTTGCATCTGCTTATGTAGATGATGCCTTTTCCTTTTATTAAGAAAATGAAAATGATACTGCATTTCTCCTGGAAACAGGTAGATAGTGCTTGAACCCCAAAACTCACATAGTGTAACACTAGCAATTGCACCGGGGTGCAAGGGAACGCCGGATGGAGGAGATGTGAATTGTTTTCTGCTATATGAGGGGTAAAACCTGAATCGTGATTTAACAGAAGAGAATTCAAAGCTGAAAAGATAATCATAAATGGTAAGTTGAGCTATGATCACCTAAGGTGGAAATCCTATAGCTATTAATGTATCGATTCTTTTCACGTTCAAACAATCTATACTGTATACTAAAGAAGCAACCTAACGACATGTCTCAAATTGGCCATTCAAATGGCCTGCATATCCTCGAGACTGATGGAATCCTCATATATGAAGAAGGCAATGACACCTTGATGTGAAATTCTCGTATTTTCTCTGCCTGTCCTTCATGTTATGTCTGGGTGGTCGAATTGAGTGTGCTCATTTTGATTCGCAAAAGGCGAAATAGGATGAGCGAACCCATTATCATACGTTGTTTTCCCATAGAATCTTTAAGTTTATCTAAGGTGGTAAACCCTGCCCGTGTAACCTCTTTAAATAGAAATTATAGCTCCTACTTGATGTTTGTAAAATACCGGCTAGGTTGTTTCAAATAATAAAAATTAATTTATTTTATTTTAAAAAGAGTAAACCAAATGATAAAAGTTTATAATTTGAATTGTAAATATTTATATTTAATTTAATGAAAGTAATATTTTTTAATTTAATATTATTAAATTGTAATCTATGTAATTTTATTTTTATTTCATTTTATTTATTTATTTGTTTATTTATTTATTTATTAATCTTTATTTTATTTCTATTTATTTATTTATTTTATTTTTATTTTTTAATTAAGAATTTTTTTATCTATTTTATTTTTTATTTCAATTTTATCTTGATTTTATTTTATTTCTATTTATTTATTCATATTTTATTTATTTCTCGCCTCACATCCTCGATATCTATCACACTTCTGAGCTTCCCCTTGGAAATAGACTTGCACGCAAGCATTTCTTCAGTCTCCTTGTCAGTAAGCTCTCTTCCCAGCACATACTTATTGTGTATATTGCGTCCATGCCAAGAAATCGACAGACCCACTATTATGTTTGTGATGGCTAATGCCAAGAAATTGGCAGACCGACGATGGAAGTGTCTTCTTTACTGCATGCTTTAGCGTTGCAGAGGCGCGGGGTCGAGTTTTCAGGCAAGGAGCACACTAAATGCTTTAGCGTTGCGAAGGCGTGGGTTCGAGTTTGCCCGCAAGGAGCACGCAGTAGACTCATGGTGGATGAGCACAGAATATTGGGGAATTGTGAAGAAAAGAGTACCTAGATGATGGATTTTTTGTGATTCCTCCTCGCGGTAATGCTAGGCGGGGTGTTGTTGTTGATGCTCAGCACCGAGGGCTATTGATACTCAACACCGAGCTTAGATACAGAATGGTCGGGGACAATATTGTTAACCAAACATTGATTCCAACCCATCCAAGCCCCGGGCCACCCGCGACGGGTTTCATTAACCAGACATTGAATTCCTACGCGTCTATGGAATTAGGCAATTTGGACTATTCAGAGCAGCGTCTGCGGATAAATCGGTTGTTGGACGACACTGCTTCATGATCGCGCAGATCATATGGACGTGAATGCGCAGGACGTGCAGGAACGAAGCTTGCTTCCATGGAACGTTCTGCAAGCGTTTCAAATCCATTCGTCGTTATCTTTTGCATACAAAACCACTGATATTTGTTCTCTGCCCATAGACGCCCCACCTACTATAACCTCCTTCAGAGAACTCACATCATATTTTTGGTCAACGTGGGACAACTTGGAGAGCCGAATGGAAATAGCAGGAACAGCGGGCAGGTGTGTTACTCTGTATCTCTGAATGGCCATCAGATTTCCCTCCATTGTAAATTTGGGCAAAATGACAACAGTTGCCCCTATTTCCATGAGCCCGCAGACAAAAGTATTGAAGCCATACATATGAAACAGCGGAATGAAACACAGATACACGTCCTTGGATGACCCCATTAAAGTGCACAGGATGGAGGTCATGGCAATAAGATATCTATGAGTGGATACAACTCCTTTGCTCTAGCTTGCAGAATCCTGACAGATTTTCATTGGTGGTTTGCTAGTTGGATCTGAGTTTAATAGACTGGACAGAGATGAGATCACAGGGGGATCATATTTACCGGATTGTTCATGGGTTCCAATTGGAAGTCATACAGTCCTCTCAAAACCAAGATATTCCTGTGGTTGGCAAAGTTAAAAAAATTCTAACTTGGTCCAATGAGAAAAAGAGAAGTTTCCATGGCCCTGGAAGTTTTATTATGTGAAAAACAATGATAAATCTATGGACCACCTAGTTATGTGCTTCTCATATGCCAAGAAAGTATTAATGCTAACAAGTAGTAACAATGGAGAGTCATGAAAACCTGAGAAGGCCAAAGCTCAAAGAATTCTAAAGGCTCCAGAGATCAATAAAAATTAGGCTTAGGATTTTCTTGATGGTGCTTGTTAAGGAACTTCAGATAAATGTGGTGCTGGTTGAAACTGGTTTATAAACGAAAATCATTATGTTTCTCTCAAGTATGCAGCAGGTCAGGGACAAATAATAGAGATGAATTCCATGCCTTGCAATTAATTTTGAAAGGTGCATCTGCTGAAGGTATTCAAAGGATCCAAGTGATGGGGGACTCTAAATTTCATATGGATTGGGCCAATTGCAGCCATGTGGAGAATCTGGTTCTTAGCACAGTTATGAACAGGGTATCTGTGACAAGAATGAAGCTTTTGGATATCTCTCTCATATTTATGGATAATTTAATGAGAAGGTGGATATATTATCTAAAGAAGCACTATCACAGCAGGAAGGGACTCTACCATGTAGATTTTCCTTGAAATTCTGCAACTGCTGTGGTGAACAAATCTGAAACTAATCATTGCAACAAGACACAAAATTTCTCTCCGATTTTGCAGCACAATAGCAAAAAAACAAAAGTTTTTTTTTCTAGGGAAACCCAACTGGGAAAACCCTCTACAAGCCGTAGATTTTATTGAGAGAATTTGAGCAATTGATCTCTTACAAGGCAATACAGTTTTACTAGAAAACACATATGTTTTCCCCGCTTAAAATTTGAACACCCTGCACACAATCCTGATTCAGGTCCTCTTGCTTGCATTGTTTCTCTACCCCTATATTCTAGCGCAGGAAGTCTCATATTTCCTAGTGCAGATTTGGGCTCCTATTATTTAGGTTCCTCCTAAATCCTAGCACACATCTGCAAGCAAAAATGATCTCCTTCTCTTGCTGCATATAGGCTTCTCCTTACACGCTCTCCTAGCAAACCTCTCACACACAATCTTGTGCATACAAGAATGAATTACAAAGGTGCCTTCCTCCTCCTTATAAGCAATTCGACTCAGCTAAATCTGGCAAGTTAATTTTGGAACTCAAACTTGTGATTGAACTGTTAACTGAGTCAAACTGACTCTTAGAATTCGTCCTACCTCAATTAGAAACTGAAACTCACTAAGTCGTCTTTTTCCAAAAATAACTCACAGTTGGAAACAAACAAGACTGAGCCTCCAATGCCTGCACATGAGTAACTGCTCCATGACTCGTCCCAATTTCTAGGAATTTGTGCATGCTAAAGAAGGACTGTTTGTGGTCATCTTGACTAAGGCAGAAGTCAAGAAGGACCTTCTTTGCTACACTTTTTCAACAGAACGAACAGGAAATTATGGTATAAATATGCTATTCTCTGATGGTGTTTCCCATGTCCTAATTCAACTGTATTGTGAGGCATATTTATTTTAACAAACAACATGCCACGGGATCTATATCAAAGCTAGTCTGGTACCATAGTGCGATAATCTCTGCTACAAAGCTGCCATATATCAAACACACTTGACCTTCTAAGCAAAAGAAATTAACAAGACGAGTTCCTTTTGATGAAAGAAGCTGTGTTGGCTAAATGTTTTGCAAAACCTTCCAATGCTGGTTTTATATCATCCAAGCGCTAGGATTATGGGAACTATGTCCATAGTGCAATTATTCCACACTGGAGAAAAATACTACATGAATCACACTACTCTATCAAACTAAATTTCACATCATTAGTTACGGCTAAATGTTACTTCAATAGTTAGCTGAAAAACTGCAAAGAATACAACATTGCTCCAAAACAAAAGCAAACTATATTTTGAACACGAAGTTACCGTCTTTTACTGCAGAGTTTGCATTCCCTCAACTTTTGGATTTAGAGGGGCAATTATACTTTCTCATATAATAATATTTCTGACCAATCAAACCATTGTTTTCAAGAAAAAATAAAATAAGACAAGAAAACATGCTCTGCCATCACTAAAACAGAGCATGCATGATTTTCAGACAAGAAACCCACCAGATTGCAGATTTGATATGTTTCAACGAAAGCAATGAAATCCAGTAGCAAAAACAACAAGAGATACTTAATTTTTGAAGACAACTGAATGGTTGTCATACAATAAAAGAAAAATAGCACAATATGAATAAAATATCAGCATTTGTAAGTCAAGTGTCTACAAGAAAAGAGTTCAACGATTTCACAGTAGGCAATGAATTCCAGTAGCAACAACAGGAAGAAATACGCAGCTCTTGAAGACAATTGAAAGACTGGTAAAATAAAAGGGAAAAATAGCATAATAACAATATGAATTCATATCATCATTTGCAGGCCAAATATCTACTTTAAAAGAGTTCAATGTGCTAACCACAACAAAAGCGGTCGAGAAGGCCGCAGATCTCAACAACTTCCTTTCTAATACAGGTTCATTCCTTGCTCTTTTTATCAGCTGCGGACTGCAGTTTCCCATCACCACCGTCTCCGCCACAGCACGCCCCAGAATGATGATGATGATGATGCTGCTTACCATCAGACTTCACTCTCAGTTGTTTGCGCATATCATAGGCATCCTCGCCATCAGCATAGTACTTAGCCTCAATATCGTGAATTTTGTAGCCCAGTGTTTGGGTATACAGGTGAAACGCCGCCCGGTTGCTCTTGCGGACATGGAGAGAAACATACTCTGCCCCAAAAACCTCATGCATTGCCTTCTGAGCTGCGGTCACGAGCTTCGTTGCAAGGCCCAGTTTGCGATGTGTACGCAACACGGCCAGAGAGGTTATGTGGCCATGGCATTCCGTGGACTCCTCTTCCATTTTCGCCAGAACATAACCCACAATTTTCTTTTTGTAATCCTCGGCCACGTACAGGAGTTGCGGCCATGAGAGGATGTGGTAGAAGTAATACTTCATCTGGTAATTCTCCGGCAGACACATCAGATTGCATGTCTGCATTGAGAGCAGGTCATCTATGGTGGCTTGACGAATGCAAACCATGGCTGCAAACCACGGTGGGTATAAACCTAGAACATATGTTGTGCTTAAACCCTGGAATTTATATTGTGTATCGGAGTCTATGTGCAGAAACCCTCTCGATTTAGTGTTCTCTGTTGGACAATTCTTCTACTGGTTTTTTTAATTCTATGAAGATAGAACACATTTCAAAGCCTGTGTTAGCCTTGCACTAAAAACATTCTCAGACTGTTGATTGTATTTATTAGATCTGGCAATTTATAGTTTTATACCAACCAAAATCAAATCAATCAAACAAAAACAAAATTTGAGTCGATTATGCCTCAATCTACGAGGCTAATGCAAATGGCATAAGTTCTTACCTTCAAGTTTGCTTGCTCCCTCTGATCCTCCCACGATAGCTACCACTGAGGGATTGGAGTCTCTCTTTGGCGAGTCGACACGATAGGGTTTCACTAAGACGCCAACAAATTGAAGTGAACATGCCTAACCAAAATAGAAAGGAATACGCCTCCATACGCAGACTCCATATGCCTGGCATGCTCCCTCCATACACGCCTAGTGCTCCAGCGAGGTGCCAAACGGGAGATACTCTTCCCTACGCTCTGCGCTGCTCCCACACAGAACCCACACACAAACAACTGCTGACTCCACTACTCCCGTGGCTTGCATTTCTCTGCAGTCTCGTCTCCCATGGCTCCCGTGGCCTGACATACCTCTATGGGTACATACCTCTACCCATTGTGGCTGAACACCACTCCAGTCTCACTATCCCTCTTCGCAGAGTCTGTGCTCTCCCTCAAATCCGGCATAATCGACCTCAGCTCACTGCAGTGACGCAGCACAGCACACGACGCGTTGCAAATGAACGAAGGAGGCAAAGACCTATAAACCAGACCAATTATAGCTACCTCGCGCCCGTTTGCGAGTTTTCCTCTGTACACTGTGCCGAAGCTCCCGGCGCCGATTCTGTTCGATTCTGCAAAGTTCATGGTCGCGGTTTCAAGTTCGGCTAAGGTGAATTCCTCGGCTCTGTCGCCGTGCTTGCTGCGGGTGGAGGATGTTCCACTTCGTTGCCGCCTTATTGCTCTAGAGTTAAACCCGTTTACAAGAAACGCTCTGTCGCCGTGCTTGCTGCGGGTGGAGGATGTTCCACTTCGTTGTTGCCTTATTGCTCTGGAGTTAAACCCGTTTACAAGAAACCCGTTTATGAGCCATTACGGAGACCACGTGGAAAATTTGAATTGGTTCCATGCGCATAGGTTTGCTCACCCCAAGCCCGCAATGGAAAACGCCTCCAGCGTAATTACGGATATACATTTAGATGGTACTTGAATACCTAAAGTCATATGGTGTAGGTTTGGGGATCTAAATTTTCTGTTACCGCAGGACAATCATTCAGTTGAGGGCTGTATCTGCTATTGGGTTGGATCTAGTACATGGAACTAGCACAATCGGCATTGTCGAAACTGTTGGCTTTCCTGAAGACAAGTACCTTTTTGCTGGAGTAATTGATGGGAGAAACATCTGGGCTAATCATTTGGACAAATCGCTTGACATTTTACAGGAACTTGAAGGGATTGTTGGCAAAGGTATGTGTGCATTATGCACGCTATTTTCCGTTGCTTGGGGTGCTCTTAGACTGAGAAATTCCTTGTGCTTTCCTAATTAATCTGAGAATTCGATATGTTTGCATTGCAAACAAAATCGTTGTCTCCACCTCCTGCTCCCTTCTTCATACAGCTGTGGATTTAATAAATGAGACAGAGGCTAATAATGGGATTAAGTTCTGGATTGCATTTGCTGCACGAAAACTACCTCTGGCCAAAGCATTTATTGGTCCAGCAGATTTAGTAAATAAGACAAAGCTTGATAAGGACATTAAGTCCTAGTTTGCATTTGCTGCACAAAAAGTAGTTGAAGTAGTAGCTCTGGCAAAAGCATTGAGTGGTCAAGAAGATCGGGTAAAGATTCTTGACATTTTTGGAACTTGCACTGTGTTGATTACTATTAGAACTGTTTGTGAAGACAATGTTAATTACAATTACAAGCTGGAAAACATTTCCTCTAGTCATGAAGACCTTGGACGAGGGTATAACTACAGTCTAGGTTTTTGAACTCAGAAGTTTATTGTTATGTGCATTTAAAATCTGCCATTTTTCCCATCTGACCATTATTTTCATACTGATGTTTTATATTCTAGCGCATTTGATTCGAAAATCTAAACATATTCAGGATTTGGCAGGCATATTTTGCTGCAAATGTAGCTGCGATACCTTCAAGAATAACCTCTCCTAGAGTGAAAAATGAGGCAGTGCAAAGAGCTGTATGTTGACAAATTCTCTGTTCCTAGTGCTTCGCTTATTATCTTCAATTTGTTGATAATATCGTCTCCTTTTCCTCTGGCAGTCTTATAATTATTAATATACAAAGAATAAGCCCTTTATTAATGAACTCATAGGATATTTTCCAGATCTGATTAGTACGTTACCTTCAACATTCTGTAGATGGCTAATAGCCTAATTGTCAACCATTAGGTACAATATTTGAAGTGGTATGTTGAAATTACAGGCTGAAGCACTCAGGGGCTCTGATCACTGGCGAGTTACACCTGTCATCCTTCGTTTAGAGCAACAGCGAAAAGTGTTGAACCTCCCGATTCTTCCAACGACCACAACTGGGTTCTTTCCTCAGAAGGAAGAAATTTGTGGAACTCGCTGTAAATACAAATCGAACAGGTATTTTATGTTTCATAGATGGCAATTTCCAAAATATATTTACCCATTGTCTGTCAAAATACATGTCTGACATCGTATAATTTTCTGATTTGTAATAGGATTTCAGAAGCAGATAATATTGAGTCCATTAAGCAGGAAATTGCAAAAGTGGTTAAAATGCAGGAAGATCTCGGCATTGATGTTCTGGTTCACGGTGAACCTGAGGTGGGTGCTACATTTATTTGGTTGCAATCATCAAACGCCATCTTCTCTATGATGGAACCTAATTATTTTTCTGATTTAATTCTGCAGAGAAACAACATGGTTGAATATTTTGGGGAAAAGCTCAAGGGAGTTGCATTCACAGTTAATGGCTGGGTACGGTCTTATGGTTCTACTTGTGTGAAGCCACTGATTATTTTTGGAGATGTCAGCCGCCCAAAAGAAATGACTATATTTTGGTCAAAGTATGCCCAGAGTTTGACTCCCTGCCCTATGAAGGGAATGCTTACAGGTCCCGTGACTATTCTGAATCGGTCCTTTGTAAGAGATGATCAGCCCAGGTAAGGATGACCAAGTCTTCATCACAATTGCTCCAGGTTATTCTTGTTGAATCTCCACCGGTGATCCCCCAGTTCAATTTCCCCCTTTATTGAATTGGTAGACCCCGACTTCAACCTTTTAATTCAAGTCCCTTACATACATATGTCTTTTAGGTCAGAAACCTGCATACAAATTGCACTAGCCATCAAAGAGGAGGTTGAAGAATTGGAGGAAAATGGTATTCAGGTATGGCTTTGCAATTGCTCAGTCTAAAATCTTAGCAGACTTATTTTCTGCATAGTGCCCTTCCGTTTAACTGCTATCATTCTGCATTCCCAGGTGATCCAAATCGATGAGCCAGCCCTGTGGGAAGGACTACCTTTGCGCAACGCAGAACAGGCTGACTACCTGAAATGGGCTATTCATTGTTTCCGTATCACAAACTATGGTGTAAAGGATATTACTCAGGTTCGTTTAAACTTTTAAGATGCTCTGTTTCATCTATTTGTGTAGCATAAATGTTTAACCAGTGGACATAAGTTGGACTGCTGTTTGATTCTGGTAGAATTTTACAAGTCATACAATATTAATTCTCCTTTCCCCCTAATATGTTATTCGTTTGTTTAGATCCACACCCACATATGTTATTCCAACTTCAACGACTTAATTTATCCAATTATTTACATGGATGCCGATGTCATTATAATGTTGCCCTATACCTCATAATTATCCTATGATGGGAAACCATGAAATCTTATAATGTTTCCCAATATACCAAAATGTTAAACTCTAAATTGCCAAAAATGTTGTGGGAGTTGTGCACTGATCTATCCAAAAACAATGAGGGTTGAGGATAGTGCCTCCGGAAGTTTCTTCGAGGGCTGTGAATTTAATCATCTGTTGGAG
>JAXQQM020064192.1:0-60335 GCA_034641835.2 Pinus albicaulis
AAACCAAAAACGACAAAAAGTAAGAGATAGGTTATCTTGCACATATAGTGCGCCACACTTCGTCAGCTTACGAATCTCGGATTGACAAATTAATGTAGCAATTTAGGACACAATAAATTATTAGCGAGTCTCCATATGCAGAGTGCGGTGGGTAAACACAGATGACTAAATTTAAAACTGAACACAGACATTGCACATGCGGTGGGAGTATTGAACAGAGGGTGAATCAAATACCGGAAGACATGTTGCCGACGGTGACGAGTTTCGGATATTTACGTGGGACTAAGTAATCCATAAACATGCTGAGAAGACCAGGGATTGGGGGAAATAATGTTGGACATTCATGGTTTTGTTGATGCAGATTAGGTGGAGATGCGGACCAAAAGAAGATCTACATAAATAGATATGTTTAGCCTGTTTGCGGAGGCTTTGATCGGTTGGATAGGTACCTTGTAGTCTGGTATGACTCTTTCAGGATTGTTTGCCCTAACTCATGGCTTCACTCATGCAAGCAAGGAGAGAGGTTTTTGGTTTAGAGAGATTATGTTTTCAAGTATGGGGTTGCAATTTTCTTAAGCTATAAGGATAGACTGTGATAGCCAAAGTGCAATTTTCTTGGCTAAGAACCATGCTTATCATTTAAAGACAAAGCACATTGATGTTCAATATCACTTTGTTAGAGATATGGTTGAGGCTAAAAGGGTGTTGCTGGTAAAAGTGGACACTTTGAAGAATGTTGCAGATGCATTGACGAAGTCTGTGAGCACTCAGAAGTTCTCTTGGTGTAGAGAAACAATGGGTGTTGAAGAATTAGCCAAATGACTAAGCTCTCCTGTGGCCCCCCGTGGAAAGAAAACAACAAGTGGGAGAATGTTGATGTATATTCTTTCTTTGACTATTACCCTTGTTATACGTTGCGGCGGACGTAACGAGGGAGTCACGAGCGTCATTGTCAAATCCCTGAGCGAGCGCTGGCGAAATTTTTTTTGGTATGCGGTCCCACTCATATGCGGACCCACCCATGTTTTGTGCATGAGTTTGTACATGGTTTTTGGGTACGATGGTTTTCGACCCCTGGTATTTTGTAGATCCAGTCAAGGGAACTTCGGTTATGTTCTAATCCAGGGTTAATGGATTGGGGTTTATGTATGCTTCAGCATGTATATATATGTGTTGTAACACTAAAAGGAATATAATGAAAAATCAGCTGGCCGTCCCAATTTGGGATCCAGGGGAAAATCTATGTGTTTATCTGTTTTATGTTTTATGCTCTCGCTATTGTTTATTTTCTTTTATAAGATTCGTGTGTAGATAATTTCTGTTTAGGGTTAAAACCTACATCTCAGTCATCTGTAGGACCTCGAATTATTATTGCTAGACGTCCTATTGATTTCCTTCAAACCACGGGATCACCATTCGTAGCTAATGTTGAGATTCATGGTGAAACCGGAGGGGTAGAACAAAGTTTCCAGGACACTGAAAATCCACAAACAAGCCCTTCACAAGAAGGAAATTCTAGTACCCTCTACGAAGGAGGAGGAGAAATAGGGAAAATAGAAGAACCAAGATCCCCTCTTGGAGTAGTCCAAACACTAAGTAGCCCAGATAAGGGAAGTGCTTCCAAAATCATCCAAAACAAAGCTGAAGAACCTGAAAAACCAAAATCCCCTCAGATAATAGTTCAACAAGGAAGACTCATTATCCCAGACCAAGGAAGTGCTGTTAAGGTCATCCCTACTCCTTATAGTTAGCCTAGAAATAACTCCCTATAAATTCCAAAAGGATATTGGCACATATTTGATCAAATGGCCCAGAACCAGCAAACACCTCAAACTTCCACACTGCAATATCTCATTGTGGACACTGCAGTTAATGCACCTATGAAGGCCATTCCTCTCTAGCATATTCCTACATTCCGTAGCTTGACATCAGAATATATAGACTCATTTCTGTTTGAATTCGATGTATTATGCTGGGGGTATGACTATACCACTGATCCCCAAAAGCTAAAATTATTTCCCTCTACATTAAAAGGAGCATCTATACGATGGTTTATGGGGTTAGGTGGAGGTGTTATAAATAACTGGGATGAGATGAAAGTTGCTTTTATAAATAAATATCAGGATTATTGTAGGTCTAGGGAATTAAAGGATGAAATATTTCAAATGACAGCAAAACCTAATGAAACATTGGAGGAATATGTAGAACGCTCTCAATACAACCTCCAGAGATCACCTTATGCATCTTTATTAAAAACTACATTAATTAAAGGGATGAAGGAACAATGGGTTGAAACATTAAACATTATGGATAAAGGTGACATATATCAGGAAAATTTTGCTGACATCATTGATTTATGTATCAGGAGCTTGAGAAGCAGCACAAGACTAAAACCAGTAGAATGTGACATGACCACAAGGGATAGCAAGATCTCTAGTGGAGGTATAACCCGTGCAGAAATCAGAAATCTACTAGAAGATTTCAAAACTGATATTCTAGAGACTCTGACAACGCAGCTTGACATCATGCAAGCTAAACAAAAGCAAGCAGAAGCAAAACAAAATTTGGCAATATTCTTCCCTAGATGCAGAAAGAAACACAACCATAAAGAGTGCCCACTGGATACAATCCAAGGTTGCAACATCTACACGAAAGATCACTCCATAGAACGTTTCCCTCACTCCCGGGATTGAAAGTAGTCTACAAGGAAGCAGAAGAAGAAACAGAACTAGTGTACCTACTCAATTATCACCGTCAATGGCAGCCATGACAAACAGGTATGCCCATTGATCCATCCTCTTCTTTTCAGTCTCCTCAATATAATGCTCAGCAATATAATGGACTATGGAAAAATTAGCCACCTTTCCCTAGCTGGTCATAGCAGCCATTTCCTACATCGCCATGGCCAAATCAAACAAATCAAACCAATTCACCGAACTTTCCTTACTATCCACCATTTTGGAAAAATAATGCATATCCAACACAATGGTCCCCCTCCACCTCGCAGAGTCAAACCTGGCAGTCGAACTGGCAAAGATCTATGAATTAGCTAGCTGGAATGATTCCTCTCCCTCCGCCTACACTGCTAGTGCCATATACATTGCAACAAAATCCCCAGACCAACTTAAGACTGCAACTCCTAGCCCAACCCAACCCAAACCCTAATAATAGACCTGTTCAATCTGTTCAAATAATTGAAGCACCAGAACTAGAAACCAAATTAAGGGAGTGCAATGACCTTCAATTAAGGTCTAGGCGCATAATAGAATCAAAGGGAGACAAAAATGTTCAAGTTGAAAATTCATTACCTTTAGAACAAACATTACAAAAAGAGAATGTGGTTAGATAACAAACTCACGAGCAAGCAACCACCTCTTCTTCACCATTCCCAGAATGACTAATCATACCTCCCCAATAGAACATCTTGATTTTGATCTTCTGGGAGAAATAAAAAATTTGTGTATAAAAAATCCACTCCTCCAAGCTATCCAAGATATTCCAATTTATGCAAAAACCATCAAAGAATTATGTCTAAGAAATCTAAAGAGGAGAATAACAACTAATCCAACCATCCAAGTAGTCAGCACCCTATCTGACTTGCTATCAGGAAGAGAAGCACCTATAAAATATGAGGACCCAGGAAATCCTATAGTTACGGTGCAAATCAATGGAAAATCCTTTCCAAATGCCTTAGTTTATTTAGGAGCTGCAATCAATATCTTAACAACCACCACTTGTCAAAAACTTGGCATTACATCATTAGATCCAACCACAACCTTATTGGAATTGGCTGATTGATCGGTAGTCAGGCCAGAAGGCACATTACATGATGTAATGGTATCTGTAGACTCCTGGGAATACCCTGCCAAATTTCTGATTATTAACCCAAAAAACAGGCTAGATGGACACCCTTTAATCTTAGGTAGAACTTGGCTAGCAACTACTGATGCTTACATTGGCTGCCGACAAGGTAGCATGACTATAACTAGAGGGGGTAATGTCAAGAATTTAGCCTTATACCCTCCCACCTAGCCAAGCTTAATGAAAACAAAGAAATAGCCTGTATCATACCTCACATAAAACATTAGATCACCATTAACCATAGAATATGCCCTCAAATTTAAAGACCAAACAGAGGACGACATCATTAACAATTTCATTAACCAACCAAAAACCAGATCCCATTTGCAATGTCACATGATTGAGGCGTCATTTGATAATGAAGAAGAAGAAGATCCCCTGAAAGACACTCATGATCAATCAATACCTACCACCTTTGTTTACAATAGCAAAACTATAGAAATTGAGCCAGGAAAAACTCTGAATATTAACAAAAACCTGACTGTTGAACAAGAAGTGAAGATGGTCCAACTATTGAGAAAATATAAGGAAGCTTTTGCATGGGATTAATCAGACATGAAAGGAATTGATCCCCAGTTATGTACACACCACATTTATATAAAAAAAGATGCTAGACCCATTCGCCAACCCCAACGAAGATTAAACCCTCATCTTAAGGATATTGTGAAAGCTGAATTACAAAAGCTTTTGGATGTAAACTTTATTTATCCAATATCTGATAGCAAGTGGGTCTCTCCACTAGTAGTGGTGCCAAAGAAGAATGGAAAGTGGAATATATGTGTAGACTACAGAGAATTAAACAAAGAAACATAGAAATACCACTTTCCCCTTCCTTTCATTGATCAGGGATTAGATACATTAGCAGGAAAGAAATTATTTTCTTTCTTATATGGCTTCAGTGGATACAATCAGATTCAGATTGCCCCTGAAGATTAGGATAAGACTACTTTTACCTATCCTTGGGGAACATTTTCTTACAGAGTTTTACCCTTTGGCCTATGCAATGCCCCTGCCACATTTCAGAGGGCCATCCTCAGCATCTTTTCAGATTTAATAAATGAAGGGCTTGAAGTATATATGGATGATTTCACACCTTATGGAGATGATTTTGAGCCAGCATTAGAAACTTTGGAAAAGGTGCCGCAAAGGTGTATTGCCACCAAGCTCTACTTGTGCCATGAAAAGTGTCATATGATGATGACCGAGGGACTCATCTTTGGTCATTATATCTCAGCAGCTAGAATACAGGTAGATCCAGCTAAAATTTAGATAATTTTGTTAATACCTACTCCTACCACACAAACAGAGGTACGCAGTTTTCTGGGATTTTCTAGTTACTATAGAAGATTCATAGAGCATTTTTCTCAAAAAGTTGCACCTCTATACACACTAATAGGGAATGTTGATTTTATTTGGACAAATAAGTGTGACCATGCTTTTGAGGATCTGAAAAAACTTGTATCAACAACCCTAGTGCTAAGGGGCCTGAATTAGGATTTTCCATTCCAAATTTCATCTGATGCCTCAGACACAGCTATCGGAGTAGTCCTTTGGCATGAAGAAGATAAAAAACCATATGAAAATTATTATATTAGCAAGAATCTATCTCCTGCTAAATTAAAATATACCGTAACAGACTGTAAATAAATTTAGACATTATATAACTGGGTATCCTGTAGTTTTATATATAGATCACTCTTCCATAAAATATTTGACAAATAAACCTGTTACAAATGGTAGAGTAACAAGATGGTTGATCATATTGTAGGAATTTCACATCACAATAAAGGATTGACCTGGAAAAGAGAATCCTGTAGCTGATTTTCTATCACAAATGCCAAAACCAGTGGACACAGTAGTAGTCGAAGATCAATTTCCAGATGAACATTTGTTTGTTGTTACTGTCAGAACACCATGGTATGCTGATGTTGCAAATTATTTAGTAGTAGGTAAATTACCCAAGCATTAAACGCCCAATGAACGAAAACAAATAGTGCAACACAGTACCCGATTCTCTTGGATTGGGGGCTACCTATTTCATATAGGAGCAGATATGCACATCAGAAGATGCGTCTGAGAAGATGAAATATTTGACATTTTGAAAGCATGCCACGACGGGCCATGTGGCGGACATTTCACAGATCACAGGACTGGTCACAAGGTTTTACAAATAGGCTATTACTGGCCTACAATTTTTAAAGATGCTAAAAATTTTGTACAAGCCTGTGAAATTCCTTTGAATCCACAACTAGTAATCAAGCCATTTGAGCACTGGGCGCTCAATTTTATTGGTCCTATTAACCCATCATCAAATTAGAAAACATACATACTAATTGCAACAGAGTATGTTACCAAATGGGTTGAAGCAGAGGCACTTCCAAGAGCTACAGAGGACTCTATGACGCATTTCCTTTTCCAAATACTTGTGTGATATGGCCTCCCGAGGGACATAATTACAGATGGAGGACTGCAATTTGTAGGTAATAAAATCGCCGCAAAATTAAAAAATTACCACATTCCGCACAAAATTACAACCCCATACCACCCACAGGCAAATGGCCAAGTAGAGAGCACGAATAAGGTGATATAGGCAATACTTACAAAAACAGTTGCATCACACAAACGTGACAGGGCTTCAAGATTGCAGGAAGCCTTGTGGGCATACCGAACAACATGGAGAAATACCACTAGGTATTCACCATATCAATTAGTATTTGGAAAAGAACCCATCTTTCCAATAGAATTTGAAATTCAAACATTAAGAACAACGCAGGAGGTGGGTTTGAATTTAAATGAGCCCAGGTTAGAAGATTACAGCAAATCAACGAGTTAGATGAAATTAGGCTCTCAGCCCTTCAAAACATTGCATTAATTCAACAGTAGAGAGAAAAATGGCACGATGCCCTTATTAAAAAGAAAATCTTCCACGAAGGAGATTGGGCACTCCTATACGACTCCAGGTTTCAGGATTTCCCCAGAAAACTCCAGACACGATGGCTTGGACTTTATGAGATACAGAAAGTGCATGACAATGGCACCATTACATTAACTACCATTGACGGATCTGGACATTCTTTCAAAGAAAACGGTCATCGAGTACGACTTTACCACAAACCGCTTAATCGAGAATTCTTTTACCAACAATTACGGGGAGATTCCACTATGTAGATTCTTGCTAAGGAAGATAACTGCTCCTCAACATTAATTCACTAAACAATTCCTTTGTTTCTGAAATTTGTACATAAGCTTTTCTCTTTAATTTCGCTTGTGTTTTCCGTGTTGTTCCTCTTAAGGAATAGTAGTTGTTCCCCTTAAGGAATAGCAATCTTGCGTGTTTATATTTGTTTTCTATTCCTCTTAAGGAACAACATCCATTCCTCTTAAAGGAAAAACACTTCCGCCCGATTGTTTTTGTTGTTCCTTTTAAAAAGAACAACCCTTTCACCATTTTTTTCACTTTCTGTCGTTCCTTTTAAGGAACAACAGTTTCGATTTGGAATGTTTTTAGGCTGTTCTGTCGAAGGACCAGCATTTTATTTTGCGCTTGCTTTAGCTGCTGTTCCACTTAAGGAATAGTTGTTGTTCCTCTTAAGGAACAACAATTTTGTGTGTATCTTTTTCTTTTATTTGCTGTTCCTCTTAAAGGAACTGCAGTTTTGAGTACAGATGTTCTTTTTGCTATCCCTCTTAAGGAACAACAACTGTTCCATATAAGGAACATCACTTTTTTAGTGCATTTTTGTTGTTGTTTCTCTTATGGAAAAACATTTTGAGATTTTTTTTGAATAATGTTTCACTCTTCATGATCCTTTCAAGGAAAAGATACAAATTTATGCAAGGACACAACTATCTATATCACTTTGTTGTCTTTATCTTCACTAAAACTAATTTGATTGATTATTTTTATCATGTTGGTTCTTCCCTAATCCTCATAACTCTCTTTGAATTTTATTATTGAATAAGAATAAGGGCATATTTTCCTCTATTGAGATGTTTAGAATTCTTCCACCATCCCTACTCTTAAGGAGTGTTGAGCCATCCTCTACATATAAATAGGAAAGTGCTATATAAAAGAAAAGGAAAAAAGAAAAAAAAAATCTATATGATTACTAACAATTCTATGATTTGTCAGATGGAGGATAGGGGGTATCATCAGGAGCTAGCCTACCATGATCATAAGGAAGCAGTGAAGTGGTGTTAGCACTCGAAACTACCTCAGGCTGAAAAGGGCAGCACTCAAGGCAACATCATACCAAGCTCAGCCTCGTAGCTAGCCCTACGAGGACAGGAGAGGGCTCTCTCCGAGTCACACTGAGTAAAAATAAGCAATAGGGTCTGAGATGACTCCAAATTGATACTGATTATTTTAATGAATATCTGAGTTTTCTAGGCTGTATGGGACAAAGGACAGCATGAGCAGGGAAATTAAATGAAAGACACAGATTATTTCGTGAGGCAAGACAAGCAGAAAGTCTAGCAATTAGATTTGAAATAATATGAAGTGAAAAGATTGTTAAGAGGGTGAAAAGGGCATAAATACATGAATCCTTTTCAACAGAAGAAAACATAGAACATGAACACTTTCCCAAGGCAGAGCAATAAACTGAATTCTACCTCAATTACTTAAAAGCATTCATCTAGAAATGATTATGAATGACTAGTAAAACATAATGAGATACATATGAGACAGAAAGAAAAAACATTTGCTAAACTCACACCACAGGAATCTCATAAACCAGAGCTGCAACCTCTCATTAATTCTCTATCAAAAATTGTACAACAAAGTTTTCCTCCAAACTTCTCCCAGAACTCTCCCCTATGTTTCCCAGAAATCCAACCATTTACAAATGTTTTACAATACAATAAATAGACTCAGATGTTGAAAATAGATCGACCAAATAAGGAATTGTTTAATTATCATTAACAAACAAAACTGAAGAGCCAATCATCTGTTCTGAAGGCAGAACAACGCTTCCCCTGAATTTCTCTGATGACCAATAAAAAAAAAACCAAATCTGGAGCGTAGACCCTTTGAATTGCAACTGAATGTCAAAAATAGGAAATCTGTTCCTATCTTTCTGCTGGGGTAGGTATTCTGTGTTTTAATTTTGGCTTTTGGTTTTTGACTTTTCACCTTCCCTTTGTCGTTTGAATAAAAACCAATTTTTTGGACAGAACTAAAAATCAATGTTGTGATCTTAAAGTCCTTCGAAATTTGAATCGATTCTTCAAAGAAACAAGTCCCAGAATAAAGATACTACCCCTCCACTCCTTCTGTAATTAAAGCAGTAAACCCATCAAACACTGTAATAGCCAAAACCAGCTTAGACAGATTTTTCTAAACAATGTTCCGCACAGGCACAGTTTGCTAGCCTTCAATTTCAAATACCACTTCAATTTCTTTAAAGGTAAAAGCAATGTCGAAATTTTATATATGTGAATTTATAATTTGAATCCAGAATGAATTGCAACTACTCCGCCTGCAAGGTTCTCATATTCAACTTTCTCAAAGCCTGCTTCCCTAATCAATGCAGCGAACTTTTCCTGAGATGGAAACTTGCGTATGCCCTCCACTAAATATTGGTAAGATGCACGATCCTTAGCAACCATTTCTCCAATAGATGGAATAACTAAAAATGAGTAAAAATCATATAATTCGCGGAAACCAGGGATGTTGACATGGCTCAACTCAAGACACAGAAATCTTCCACCCGCCTTAAGACTCTGTATGCTTCGCTCAAAGATTTTTCTATATGTGTTACATTTCTTATTCCAAAAGCAATAGTGTAACCATCCATTGATGCATCTTCAAATTTAAGGGCTTCCAGCATTGCAGGGTTGATATCACAGATAAAGACTTGAGTCTCATTTTCAGCATTTTCATCCACTGCAGCACCTGAGATCTTTTGACGTTCAAGGGTATGGATAGCTTCTAAAACACGAAATGATACATCTCCTGTCCCACCAGCTACATCAAGATGCTGCATTCCTAGAAATGGACTCAATTTTGAGACAAGTCTATCCTTCCAAAGCCGGTGAAGACCAACACTCATTAAGTCATTTATGATGTCATATTTTGAGGTGACACTACTGAAAACATCACCAACCATTCTGATTTTCTCCTTGTGATGTCATAAACCAGTAACGCTCCAGCTGCTCCTCTGTAATAAGATCTTGTGATAGATCGAAATGACTCTTGTCCAGCCGTGTCCCATATTTAAAGTTTTATTGGTTTGTTATCAATGGTAATCATGCGAGCACCAAACTTCACACCAATTGTCAAGTCGTAGACAGGCTGGAATCTCTTATCAGTGAACTGGAGGAGAAGACATGATTTACCCACCCCTGAGAATTTGGCAGTCACCTGTACAGCTGCAGTTCTATAATTATCCATGGTCCAAGTTGCAATTTAACTAAATTCAATAATATTGCTTTAAATACCAGCGGTCCATATCCATTTGCTTTCATCAATACACTTAACAAGATTCCCAACATTCTCCGCACCAGACATCGATCAATGTTAACTTACGAGATGATTTGAAATTACATAGAACAAATAGGACCGAGAAATTTGAATTTTTTGGCTGTACTGATGCAATTTTGTTATTCTGGCCATGTGCGGCGCGTGCAATCCCAACGCGCCGCGCCGTATGGGTGCGCCGCGCCAATTAGATTTTACACTGTGAAATTTCGCGCAATGCGTCGCGCGCCCTATGTGCGTCGCGCTCAACTTCAATGCGTCGCGCAGGTTGCCTCCAGCACAATTCGACCTTTCAAACACTTTTTCACTCTTTGACAATTTAACTCAGTTTTCTTTGATACCCTTTGGTGCAAATGAATTATCAATTGTGGAAACATCTTATGTATCAAAAGGATTTTAATTCTCGCTTCTATCTTTGTAATGTGTCAATTGTGGCATTTTCATTTTTAATACCAACTATGTTCTGCTTGCTTTCCATACTGATTTTCTGAGCTCAAATGATGGCTCCTTATCATTTGTGCAGGGATGATTGATGTAGGATTCAACAAAGGATCATGGCGAGGCTGCATTTGAACATTTTCAACTGGAAATCTTTAAATAATTACATATTTGAAAACAAATTTAATGATTTCTTCTTCAAAACAAAGTTTTGAAGAAGAATCACTCTTGAGCATTATTTGATGATGAAATTTTGCAATGGAAACTGATTTGGAACCTCTCATGTAGACTAAGTCGGCAAAACCCTAGACCTAAAAACTCTTAAAGATTCTTTGCCGACCAAAGACCATACATGACTATGAATGACTGAAACATTGACTTTGATGAATTTTGACGAACTTTAATGATCAATCACAAGCCAGCAGATTATGGCATGAGGGGAAATGACTCACAAGCCCTTTCCGTCAGATAATATCATGTCCCTAGTGGAATGCAACTAAGTGAATCGAGCGAGACACATAAAAATGAAATCCAAAAAGAGTTTTTGATCTCTGACGGAGGACTGGCCAGACTGACTCTAACAGTCATTATCCAACATGATTTTTTTATTTAGAAATCTACGACCCTACTTGTCTGGAAAATAAACGATTCTTTCTCCATGGCCACGAGTCCCATTTACATCAAACTCCAGCTAACACAACATTCAACAAGAATGCAACATCGTATGTGAAAATTGCCCGTTCTTTAGGGATTTTCCCAAAAAAACTATCGAAATCTCTGTATTTAGAAGAAGACTATCATTTGGCCATTTCAGCCAAACTATTATGTGAAAAGCACGGTATATCCATCTCCCGAAACCCTTTATCCCAAGAGTTCTAGCCACTATGATCAATGATACAATGCACACAATCTCCAAAGCCAAAGCAATTGAAAACAATGCCTTTGGATAAGCATGAAGTTCTCCTCGGCACATTGTGATTACGACTGCAACTGGGAAAGTCACGGGAAGGGTAAACATGAAAAATGCAAGGAGAACCCTTTCCCCAATGGATGCCATGAAGAATTCATCAATGGATGCCAGATCCATCCCCAAAGCTACACCGATGGCTGTGATTATGGCGACAATTATAGGTATAGAAGATGGTGGGGAAATATCAGCCTCAATGTCAAATGCAATAAGTAGAGCCCAACCAATACATGAAATCAAATTTACAAAACTGACCATAAACGACAAGCTTCTGATGCTTATAAAATTACTTCGAAATGTAAGCACCTGAAAAACCTGAGTGTTATTGTCATCAGACTTGACCATAGCTTCGCTTATAAATGCATTGGCAGCAAATCCAATTCCTTTAGTGTCCACAAGAAAATCTCTTACTATCCTCCTCACTACAAGAGCGCTGGAAAATCCATCCACTTTGAACCAGAAAGTGAGGAGAAGGTTGATTACTACTTCGGTCAACCTTGGCACCATGAAAGAGGAAGTGTTGTATTCCACTATTCCTGTTTTGCATCCTCTGCTTCCAGCCAAGTAGCCTTCTAGTGCTTCCGAAGCCATTACTCTGACTCCTCTACCTTTAGCATCTTTAGATAGGAATGATATTATCAGTAGCTCTGTCCAATTATCTGTGTCAGAATCATTCAGTTGAATGCAAATGAAAATAGGCTTCTTCGCGCTCATGGATCCGACACCAATTTCATCAATAACTTCAGATACCAACTTGGACTCACTCTCTCTCTCCACAGGCAATGAACCTTTTGCACGCAACAGGCCCTCCTCATTGCACCCTGTTGGAATTTATGAAAATTCCAGAACAAACAATGGAGAGAATGATGCTCTCCTTTCCAACATAGAGAATAAAAAAATTCCTCACTGGAGACAGAGTTTTGTACTTGACAAGCTTTCTATTTCAAAACCAAAAACTATTACAATTCTGACTGTTGCATAACACAGTGCAAAAAAAACAAGTAAACTATCTCTCAAAAAAGACACACTCTATCTCTTACAAAACGCACTGCTGTGCAATGTTTTCAATGCTCTGTCTCACTGTCTTTTTTTTTTAATTACAAAACTGCCGTGTGTAATACGCACTGCTATTCTTTTCAAAAATAAAAACATTACACAGGCTCTCAGGCCTTTTCAACTTTTATACGCCGCACATATAACATAATATAAAAACTAAACTATATGATGCCCTTTCGGGCTCACCATTACACAGCGCATATAAAAAAAACATTACCCAAGGTTTAAATAAACCTTTGTGCACGTTATGTATTAAAACATTACAATATAATAAAACATTAATAAAACTTAAACATAAAACCTTTTGATCCCGCGATGAACCAAAACCATTTCACCGTTGGACTTCAAAAAACTTATGAGCCAAAACATAATCCAAATTTCACGTAACAAAACTTGGGTTGGTGACGTATGCATTTGTGTGCGCGATGGATTATACAATCCAGCTTATAAAACTTCATCGCGTCTGCTAGAGGGCTTCTGACACAAGCTGTTGTTGTAACGTGAAATCAACATATTAAATCTGCCGTATAAAGTCCATCGGGTCCGGACTTATAACATTGCAAACGGGCCATACCAAAATCTCCAATGCGGATTATAAGCAGACCCGCGATGAGGTTTAAGTCCGTTGCATAAAATGGATCGGGTCTGTCATTCATATGTTAATCGAGCCAAACAAAAAATGCTCCCGATGCGATATAACAATCGGGCCATCGGAACAAAACATTTCATCGGAGATTATATAATATGGCCGTGGTAATTTTTATGTGAACGTTTTGATTTTGGAACTCACCACATCAACAAGACACTGTGGGGACCACGAGGTTTTAAAATAAACACACATAAAAACAAAATATCTGTGTTTCATATAAAATAAAAAGTACTCTGTTTTACCCAAAACATAGACTATCCCGGAACACAAAAAAATCCTCTGTTTTTTAAACACAGAGGACTGCGCCGATCAAACAAAAACTGATTGTTCACCATTTTAGAAAGCGGCCCATTGTCAGGATCCTTCCAAAAAGAATTAGAAGGCGGTAGAATGTACAGGAGTTGAAAATAACATTTCAACACTCCCCCTTACTTTCAACTGCTGGGTTATCAGTCATACCCAGGAATTTTCTCAAAAATTCAAAACTCTTCTGCCCCAATGGCTTGGTCAAAATGTCTGCAAACTACTCCTGAGTTCTGTAGTGTTCCAAAAAAATTTCTCCATTGTTTACCAATTCCCTAATGTAGTGAAATTTGGTGTCAATGTGTTTCGTTCTCTTGTGAAACACAGAATTCTTGGATAATGCAATAGCTGAGCTATTGTCATAAAAAATCACAGTTCCTTTTTCTTTCTCTTGGCACAAACTTCTTAACATCCTCCTCATCCAAATTTCTTGACACGCTATTGCTATAGCTGCCACATATTCTGCCTCTGCTGTAGACAACGCTACAATAGGCTGTTTTTTAGAAGCCCAAGAAATGGCTCCTGAACCCATGTGAAAAACATAACCGGAAGTGCTCTTATGATCATCTACACTTCCAACCCAATCACTGTCAATGTATCTTATTAAATCTAAACATTCTGAAGCAGTATATAAACTACCAAACCTTTTAGTACCTGTAACATACCTCAGAATCCTCTTCGCTGCCTGCCAATGTGCTTCCTTTGGCCTCTCCATGAATCTGGAAATCAAACTAACAACATGCATTATATCGGGCCTAGTTGCAGTCAAATACATGAGGCTGCCAACTATGCTCTTGTACAAACTAGGATCAAAATCGATGCTGCTATCCTCTCTGCTGAGTTTTAATCCCATCACTGTGGGAGTGATTGCTGCTTTGCTCTCCTGCATATTAAATCTTTCCAGCACTTCATTAACATATTTTTCCTGTGAGATAAAAATCCCATTTTCATCTTTTTCTACTTCTATTCCTAAGAAGTATCTCAACAAACCCATGTCAGTCATTTCAAATTCTTCTTTCATGACTATTTTAAAATTTTCAATAAGGTAATCATCATTACCTGTGAAAATAACATCATCAACATATAAAACAACAATTAACATTTTTCCATCTTTTTCTTTAATGTAAAGGGTGGGTTCTCCCTCACATTTTTCAAATCCATTTTCTAGTAGATAGGAATCTGTCCTACTATACCACGCTCTTGGCACTTGCTTCATTCCATAAAGAGATTTCTTCAATTTGCACACTTTGTGCTCTTGGCCTTTCTTTTCATAGCCGAGAGGTTGTTCAATGTAAACCTCTTCCATTAACACTCCATTTAGGAATGCTAACTTCACATCCATTTGGTAAAATTCCCACTTGTTTTGTGCTGCTATGGACAGCACTGCTCTCACGGTTTCCATTCTAGCAACCAGTGCAAAAGTTTCCTCATAGTCTATCCCATGCTTCTGCTTATACCTTTTGAAAACAAGTCTTGCCTTGTGTCTCTCTATTTTGCCTTCAACATTACTCTTGGTTTTGTAGACCCATTTAACTCCAATGACATCTTTACCTTTTGGGAGTTCAACCAAATCCCATGTCTTGTTTCTTTCTATGGCATTAATCTCTTCATCTATAGCTTCTATCCATTTCCTATCTTTAATAGCTTCTTCAAAGTGGATAGGGTCATCAACATGACAATATAAAGTAAACAAATAATTCATACCTTCATTTGCTACCTCTTGTTCATAAATGTCATTTAAATTTCTGAACTTCTTACCTCTTTCATTAGGTGTACAAGTGCTTGAAGAAGCACTCAAATTTCCTCCTTGTGGTGTGCTTGGAGAAGCACTTTCATTTCTCCTCAAGGGTGTCTCTTGCTGCCCTTGTGTCGGTGCTTCTGTTTGGAGATGTATTTCAGCCAAATCATCATCATTTTCATCATGAGATAAACAGTGTTTAACATTCACTGTTTTCTCTATGCTTCCATCCCCAGCTTCCTCCTCAATGAACTGAACATCTCTTCTCACAATAAACTTCTTGGTGGATGGGTTGTACAACCTATAAGCTTTGGATTCCTTACTGTATCCAATGAAAATACATTTCCCCCCCTTGCTGTCCAACTTCTTCCTTAGCTGATCTAGAATGTGTGCATAAACCACACATCCAAAAAATTTCATGTGTGTGACACCTTGCTTTGTGCCACTCCATGCCTCTTTCGGCACTTTTTTCATAACTGCTTTTATAGGGCATCTATTCAAAATGTATGCTGCACAATGTACAGCTTCAACCCAATAATCATTAGGAAAATGATTTTCCTTTAACATAGTCCTTACCATATCCATTATTGTTCTATTCTTTCTTTCAGCAACTCCATTTTGCTGCAGAGTATATCTAGTTGTAAACTATTTATGAATCCCATTTTCTCTACAAAAATGTAGAAAATATTTAGAGATATACTCACCTCCTCTATCAGTCCTTAGGACTTTGATATGTAGCCCACTTTGGTTCTCAACAAGTGCTTTGAAATTGCAGAATCTTTGAAACACTTCACTTTTGTTTTTAAAAAAGTAAACCCAAGTTTTTCTTGTAAAATCATCTATGAATGTTAACCTATAGTGGCTTCTTGCAAGTGATGGAGTTAGCATTGGTCCACATAAATCTGAGTGGACATTTTCTAAGGGTGCTTTTGCCCTTATGATTTTCCCAGAAGGAAAACTTTCTTTGTGTTGTTTCCCCAAGATAAAACCTTCACAAAGGCTGTCCGGTTTCTCAATCAATGGAAAACCTCTTACCATTCCTTTCTTTTTCAACAAGTTAAGACCTCCAAAGTTGAGATGTCCAAATCTAAAGTGCCACAACCAATTGTCATATTTTGGTTCGCTTTGGAAAGCCTCTTGTGTCACTACTGCTATCTCTTCTTCATTTTTCAAATCTGCTCTCATTCTGAGAGGGAACATCCTGTTCCTTGTCATCTTCACTTCAATGATACATTGTTTGCTGGGTGGTTTATCAATGATGGTGCAAACATCATCCTCAAAGAAAACATTGTACCCGTTTTGAACAAGATGTCCAATACTTAAGAGGTTACATTTCATTCCTAGAACATAATAGACATCTGCTATGGATTTCTTTTCTCCTTTTCTTGTTAAAACATTTACATCTCTTTTTCCCATAACGGAAACTTTACTATCAGTTCCTAGTGTGACTTGTGACTTCACACTCTCATCTATCATAGAAAACATGGCTATGTTTCCTGTCATATGGTTTCTACAACTGGAGTCTAGAAACCATAAATCTTCACTGTTTTCTTTAGCCATATTACAAGCTAAAAACAATTTATCTTGACTGATATTTTCTCTAGTAAAATTTGCATTTGTTCTATTACCCATATCATGCTGCTTCTTCCTACATTCATTTGCATAATGTCCATATTTTTTACAATAGTGACATTGGACATTGGATTTATCATACCTTTGTCCTTGAGCATGTTGCTGACCACTTTGCTGGTTGCTGCCTTGGCCTTGATTCTGATTTGGATTGCCGCCCCTTCCTTGAGAATTTGCTGGACTATTTCTTCCACCTCTGTTTTGGCTTCTGCCTCTTCCTCTCTTGTTTCCTCTGCCTTGCCCTCTTCCTCTTCCAAAAGACATTTGGGTCTTAAAGGCATGCTCTAGAGATGAGTTTTCATTTCTACCCAATCTCTTCTCATGTGTCATCAATGATGCATGTAGCTCATCCACTGAAAAGTTTGTGAGATCCTTGGTCTCTTCTATGGTGGTGACAATCACATCAAACCTTGAGGGTAGAATCCTCAAGAGTTTTTCCACAATACTCCTTTCTTCAAGAGTCTCTCCATGAGACCTTATCTGTGTGACCATTCCAATCACATGTGTGAATAATGAGGCAATAGTATCCGACTCCTTCATGCAGAGAGTCTCAAAGTCTCTCCTTAGCAACTATAGTTTTGCTGTCTTCACTTTCTCCATGCCTTAATAGGTTGTCTTGAGAGTTTTGCATGCTTCTTTGGATCTCTTAGCTACTACTATCCTTGGAAACACACTCTCATGCACTGCTTGATACAAAAAGTAGAGGGCTCTAGAATCATTCTTCTTATTACTCTTCACCAGTTCCTTCTCTGCCTAAGTTAAGCCATTAAACTCATTTTCATCTGCTGGCTCTTCAAAGCCATCCTCAACAAGTTCCCATAAGTCTTGGGAAGCAAACATGGCTCTCATGGTTATTTCCCAGTAGTCATAGTTTTTCCCATTAAATTTTGGGAGCTGAATATTTCCAATACCCATGCTAGTGATGGCTCCAACCATTCTTGCACTCTTAACTATGCTTCAAAATACTTGAATGCTTTTTTAAAAAAAACTGACTGTCTTCAACAGTAACACAAAAAAAATGACTTGAGAAATACTTTGGATTCTTCTTGACTGAGTCTTCACTCTACTGGAGAAGCTGCTACAACAAAGAACTCCTTCCTTTAGCTTATTTGACACCTTCAAAGAGCTTGGACTAGCTTTGATACCATGTTGGAATTTATGAAAATTCCAAAACAAACAATGGATAGAATGATGCTCTCCTTTCCAACACAGAGAATAAAAAAAAATTCCTCACTAGAGACAGAGTTTTGCACTTGAAAAGATTTCCATTTCAAAAACAAAAACTATTACAAAAGTTTCTTTGTTGAGGATTTACAAATTTTGACTGTTGCATAACACAGTGCAGAAAAAACAAGTAAACTATCTCTAAAAAAAGACACACTCTGTCTCTTACAAAACGCACTACTGTGCAATATTTTCAATGCTCTGTCTCATTGTCTTTTTTAAAATTACAACACTACTGTGTGTAATACGCACTGCTGTGATTTTCAAAAATAAAAACATTACATAGGCTCTCGGGCCTTTTCAACTTTTATATGCCGCGTATATAACATAATATAAAAACTAAACTATATGATGCCCTTTCGGGCCCACCATTACACAGCGCATATAAAAAAACATTACCCAAGGTTTAAATAAACCTTTGTGCGCATTATGTATTAAAACAATACAACATAATAAAACATTAATAAAACTTAAACATAAAACCTTTTGATCACGTGATGAACCAAACCATTTCACCGCCGAACTTAAAAAAACTTATGAGCCAAAACACAATCCAAATTTCACGTAACAAAACTTGGGTTGGGGACGTATGCATTTGGCGCGCGATGGATTATACAATGCAGCACATAAAACTTCATCGCATCCGCCAGAGGGCTGCTGACGCAAGCTGCTGTTGTAACACGAAATCAACATATTAAATCCGACGTATAAAGTCCATCAGGTCTGAACTTATAACATTGCAAACGGGCCATACCAAAATCTCCAATGCTGATTATAAGCGGACCCGCGATGAGGTTTAATTCCATTGCATAAAATGGATCGGGTTTGTCATTCATATGTTAATCGATCCAAACAGAAAACGCTCCCGATGCGATATAACAATTGGGCCATCGAAACAAAACATTTCATCGGCGATTATATAATATGGATGTGGTATCATTTATGTGAACGTTCCGATTGCAGAACTTGCCACATCAACAAGACACTATGGGGACCACGGGGTTTTAAAATAAAATGCCTGCACATAAAAACAAAATATCTATGTTTCATATAAAAATAAAAAGTACTCTGTTTTACCCAAAACAGAGACTGTCCCCGAACACAAAAAAAACCTCTTTTTTTTAAATGCAGAGGACTGCGTCGATCAAACAAAAACTGACTGTTCACCATTTTAGAAAGTGACCCATTGTCAGGATCCTTCCAAATAGAATTAGAAGGCGGAAAAATATACAGGAGTTGAAAATAACATTTCAACACACCCATGGCAGTGGTTTGTGAGGCATCGCAGTGATCAGAACTTTTGTTTCTTCTCTCAATCTCAATCTCTATTATGTGCCTACAAAAATTTACCCTACAATCTCGTGTTTGCAAATATTTATTTAGTAAAGTTCGACATGCCTTCACCCCCTGACATGAAATTCCCCACAGATTATTCCATTTCCATTTCTTTACGTTTTAATTTTTCTTTTTATTTTACAAAGTTTTAGCACACCTTATTCTATTATCTTTTTTGAATTCTTTATGTTTTCACTGAGTATAATTAAATCTCAATGAAAAAAAACATTCTTAATAACTTAACAATATAATGAAAGGAGAGAGAAAATCAAAGTATAAATTAAATTAAAGAAACAACTTAACAAAATGCCAATTAGATTTAAATTTAAGAGTAATGTAAAAATAAAAGTTCAAGATGAAATCAAAACGGTTCATAGATTAGATATGAGTGAAATTTTTTTAAATTGGTAAGAATATAATAAAGTAAACGAAATTTGATTAATCAGGGAATATATATAATTTTGGTTAAATACTTTTTTAATATGCTTTAGAAATAAGGATATGCTCAATTATATATTTGAAGTTTCTTAAGAATATGGTAAAGTAATTTGGAATAATATATTTTGGCATTTAGTTATGTTTGAGAAAGTTTTTTCCCTATTTATATTTAATATATTTGGGAAGTAATGAATATGCTTAAATATATATTTCAGGTTAAGAATAAAGTAAAGAATGTGGTAAAGTAATTTGGCATTTTATTCTAGCTTATGTTTGAATATAATAATATAACTTTATTGCAATATAACAATAAAGTAAAGAATATGGTAAAATAATTTGATATTTCATTTTAACTCATATCTGAAGTTAGTTTCTTAAGAATATGGTACAATAATTTGACATTTCATTATTTTAGAGAGTTTTTTCTCTTATTTAATAATTTTTAGAATTTTTTTAATATGTTTGAGAAGTAATGGATATATTTAACATATATTTCAAGATAGCAATAAAGTAATTGTTATTTAATTACAATAAGGATTTTCTTTTTAAAATCTCTTTAAAATATTTAAATATGTTATATATGTAATTTAAATTTATGTAGAAAGAATTTTGTTTTTTAACTATTTAAATTAAATATAAATAACAAAAACCACTTTTTAATATATGTTTGTTAGTGTCATGCTTTTCATATGAGCTATCTCAATATTTTTTATATCTATCATGACCCCATGGGTTCCACATGGTTATAATACACTTTATTGGGCACATTGTGACCTCTAAAGCATGAACGTTTTTCGCAATTGCCTAGTGTAGTATAATTTTATTTCAACCAAACTACACCTCATAACAAGTTTACTTACATAATATTTATATTATGCGTTATTTAGAAAAATATCATAACCCTTCAAAGTGCAAGTAAATCTTATTGTCACAGAACTTCTCCGAACATTCATTCATGAGAAACACATGTAAAGAAATCACATCAACAATATCACAAATGCACAATTTGTATGGAACATCCCTCCTTCTTTCTTTTATTAATCAATGTAAATATTTTTTACATGTGGGTTTGAGACAATGCCATGGAGCTTAGTACAACAAATAAGCCAAAAAAACTTTACTTTCCCATAAAACCATGTCACCCAGCTTGATCTACCTAATGTATCATATTTTCCCTACCTGTGACACCCTTGGTTCCCTTCACTCAGCCTATTTGGTTCTTTTTCCCTAGCATGGACTTGCTCAAGCTCTTGCTCCATTGGTTTTGCCCTAAACTAGACACCCCCTTATATTTACTCGTATGACTACTCTTCCTTGCAACCTTACACTTGTCTCTTCACTTATGTCTTCATCATGTCGTTTGTTGTTGTGTTCTATCTCAATTGTATGCCTCTCCATATATTTGTAACTCCACTTGGTTATTTGAATTCAAGACCCTTCAACTTCAGTTGGGTTAGCTCTACCACTTGAATGGTCCTCATGTGCTTTAGTTTGGGCTAACTCCTCAAGTTCTCAACTCATCCCACTTGGTTTACCTCCTTTTAGTCCACCTACACCCACTTGATCCATTCAACTTTTTTGGTCTTGCTCGAATCACACCAGCTTGTTCCATTCATCCTTGCTTGATATTACTCAATCCACATCCACTCGATCCATCCATGTTCTAGGATGACTCATTCCACATGGTTATGGGGCACACTCCTTGGTTTTCTCGTGCCCTTATGGTGCCTGTGTCACCAAGATCATGTGTGTTCTCTTGTACTTCGATTCCACTTTCACTTGGGTGAGTTGGGATGCTTGGTTGTGCAGCACCCTTTTGGTGCCCATGCTACCAAGGCATCCTGATTCCAACTCATATGCACTCAAGTGGAAACCACAAGTCTTGATTTTTAACCACTAGAATTAACATGCTCTTTCCCACACCTCATGGTTATTTTAAATTATCTTGATGTTTTCAAAGCCTTGGCTACTCAACCCTTGACCAAATCCTCCATAACATCACATTATTTATGACATAAACGTCAAAAATGGTGTGATGGAGATGTCACCACTAGTGCATGCCTCGATTAAAGGCATGCTCAACTCTAGGGTTTAACATCCTTCCACGCTCAAAATTATTTCCATCATAGCAATAATCCAACCACATCCTCATGGTCATTTCCCTTGGGATATTGACATTATAAACCTTATAGTTCCACTAGATGTTGTCTTTGACTACATCTCTAGAGAACATCTCTGCATATCAACATGTGTTGGATCCCTTTATGCTACTAAGTTAATCATGTAGCTAATATGATTGTAGAACCAAGTTCCATAACAAGTCATGCCTTACACAATGCAATTTCCTTGACCTCATATCATCCAAGATCCCACATCCATCTCATCATTGTCAAGGAACCACCTTAGGCACCTCCAGGATATCAACTTGCTACCCAATTGCAACATTGAGACATCCACTTATGGCTCAATGTGATGAAAATGAGTCGTGGTTATGGTGATCTCCACATGCATCTCTTATTTACTTTCTTGGAAGCATTCCTCTATACCTCCTCATCATGTAGGTTAAAAAAGGTGGATGTGACCCAATCCTACCCTTTTCCTCCTCAACAAGTTTCTCTTGTTCAAGATCTCATGGCCATCATATGATCCAAATGGAAAGTGGCATCCACCCATGGTATTCATCCACCCATGGTATTTATCCACCCATGGAATTTACCCATGGTATATTGTAACTAAAAAAGGCTATAAGTAACAAGCTTCATTTCATAAAAGGACATATTGGTCCTCCACAATGTAGTAGAATATGTGGTTTGGTTCTTGATTAATTAAGTCATATTTTTTCACTTAGTGTCAGTATTTTTATTCTTTATGTGATTAATTTTCTTTGGGGATGTATATGCTCCTTCCCTCCCTTTTCAACATTCATAGATCCTAGATCTCAACCCCCAAGATCCAAACCAATGGTATCAGAGTAGTTTGGCCCAACAACTCCAAGGCTAAGCCATCAAATTGAGGTTTTATTCTTATTTAGATGGCAGATATTTTCCCCTTGGATATGGTTAGGCCTTTTATTTTTTTATATCAATAGCAATACGTATTTAGTGAAATCATCTTTGGGGTAGGTACCTTAAGCTTGTAAGAGGAAACCACCATAGCTGCACTCATCTCCTCTTAGTTTATGGCCATTGTAGTCATCCTCTTCCTCTTGGATCAATAGATATCCAAAGGTGTTTCCAAATTTACACATCGTAGACATCAAGTCTTCAATTTCTATGAAAGGAGTGCCATGTTCACCACAACACTTCATGACATCGACACTGTGCACACCAGACAACATCTCATTCTTGCAACAACCCAATCCCAAGAAGAAAGATATCATAGCAACAATGATTGCTCCCCTCACCACAAGATGTGTCCTACAAGTTGTGACCACGCTTCAACAACCAAGAAAGGTGAGCATCACATGGAGATAGTCTAGGATCGTTCTCGTCCTTTCATGTCTCAAGGGCCTTTAGATTCGAACCCATGACCTTTGCGCATGTCTCCTGCTCCCTGTAGGATGACATCAAGGAATTTGCTGAGAAGTGTGTCAGCACAACCAAGGTCACAACAATCTCCCTTGTTGATTTGGGTGTCCTCTTCGCCTATGACGCTAGCAAATAGGGTATCGTGGAGTGGTTGATTTACTTGATATCCAAAATCTAGACCTCTTGGTCACCTCCACTGACTATCTCCACATATGGCACATTTCTAGTAGCCGTGACAATATTAAGAGCTTGTTGAAGAACAATGTATTTTGCAATTGTCTCACTTCCTTTAATTAGAATGAGAAAGAACCCAAAAGGACCAACACTTCTAGCATTTACAACACCTTCACAATCTGGGAAATTGACAAGAAAGGTTGTCGACACTCAATTGAGTTACTATGATAAGGATGTCTAAAATATTGCTTAAGGGTGTGCCATTATTTTTTCCTATGTTCATGGAAAATAGTCTATTGAGGTACTTGATCTGAGGGATAAGGAGCATCTCACAATGAGTTATGATATCTCTCAACACGATACTCCCCTAGACGGATTGGGTTAGAACAAGCAGGACCCCCTGTACATGGCTACCATCATCATGGAAGGCCCCAAGGTTGTAGTATTAGATATCATATATCAAACACTTACTATCATAGTGCTACAAAGGCACTAGGCTAGTGTCAATTCCATTTTTTGGGAACCCCACAACTCTTGTTACATTTGCACTACTGGATACCAATCACAAGCCCTCATATGTGATCTCTCTTCCATGAGAAAACTTATCGATGGTAACCTTGACCCTATTCTTTCTTACACTTCTGGGGCCAAGATCGAAGGCCCATTAGAAACCTCATCATATGGAAAGCTACTTGTAATTTCATGTGGATTTTACTAGCTTTGCCATTTCCTTAACAACCATGGTATTGTGGGTTTATTTCCATTGATTATTTTCTGGTTGGTTCTCATGATTCCTTTATCTATGGGTTGAGTTATTATTTCTTGGAACCCTTGGTTGGAAAAATGATTTGGAAGTCTGGCATACAACTGTGGGTTGAGTTACTAGTCGTGGAAGCCTTGGTTGGAAAAATGCCCTTGAAGCCAAGGTGGGTTGAGTTACTATTCCTGGAAGCCCTAGTTGGAACAAACACTATGGAGCCCTAGTTGGAACAAACACTATGGAGCCCTGGGAAAACTTGGATAGAGATCAATCCGTGATGGTTAGTGATGTCCGACCATGGGGTGGAATCACTAGTTTGGGGTTGAAATGGTTTGGTCTCTCAAGCCCTGGTTTGGTGTTGGTTGATGTGTTTGATAAAGTCCCACATTCATGCTTGGAATATGGCACAAGGATGATTGGCTAAAGTGAGACTTGGCTCAGCCAATCTATGGTGGGGTGGAGCATGGAAGTCTCATCTCCAGTTGGTTTTTACATTGAGTAATAAAGAGCTCATTCTTCTGGTTCAGTATGCAAATGTATTGGTTTATGTATGGATTTAATTTTTGCTATATACATTGTATTTATGTTGTTATTATGTGGTTTATAAGCATGTATTATATAAGTGATGATATATGGCTCTCTCTATGTTTCTACATGTAAATGAATGCACAATGTATCTATGGTCAAATATACTGTATTGCAGCTTATGATGTATGGGAGAAATTTTTCTTATATATTCTCAGATTTGTAAGAGACCCCCATGTTTAAATATGTTGTTTATACCTGTAGATGCAATGTTTGTGACATGTTTGACGAAATGTCTGTCATGGCTAGGAGAGTCGAGATGAGTTCTTGATGATGTGAGTGCTTTCATACCTTTTTTAAATGTTATTTAACCTCTCTTGAAGTTTCATGAAGTCCTCGGAAGTGACCAGGGCTTTGGGGCTAAAAAGTTCGCACGAATCCCAGATCTGCAAGCACATAATTAACATTTTGGGGCCCTGGTCGTGGCCTTGCCAAGGCATGCCCATGACTATAGGTTTCTAGCCACTCGCTTGCCCTTATATTCCCATGGATAAGGCCTAAATTGGTCAAAAATTAGTCCCCCTTCAGGGTTCAGGGGTTTGGGAGTTTGGGTTACCTCTTGGGGGTGTTGTTGATGTAGTGTAAGGTTTTTTGGTCAGATTTTCATTGGTTACACTTCATCTAGGTCATCTATGAGGTGTAGTCTCATATTATTAGTCTCTTGTCGCATGTTTACGTCAGTTGGGTAGTTACTTGGGTAGATGTGGGAAGAGGGTGTTACATCAAAAGTCAGACTACACCCTGAATTATGAAGGAAGAGGAGAAAAAAACATTTGCCTCTATGCTTAATAAGTAGTGTGACCAATGAATAAAGGTTAGATGAAACATTACAGACTCTATAAAAAAAGGATCTCCTTGGCTTCCCTCCATCGTGACTCTAACTTAATGGAAAAAATGCACAACAATACACAGATGTTGTACCTCGTCCCCAAGCAAAATATAACTCAAAGATGATTACCTTACCATGAATGTTTCGTCACCTTGTTGCCGTGAATATGCATATATAAGGAGCGAGGGACATGAAGCGTAAAGCATGCAGGTGGGGATAAGTATATGACTATATGTTCAACATGAGCCAGATGTTTCTCGAGATCCCATGTTTCTCACTTTCAAAACATTCTCGCATCATTTGGCCATAAATGAGTTTCCATCTTCTGTTAGTAGTGATGGTGCACTCAGCAAATCCACCATGGGATGAGAAATGTAATCACAATAATACATTAGACATTTTACCACCTAAATTTTGTACGTAGTTCACTAACCCACTGTCATACACATGCATTTGTTTCTATTTTCTTTGCCTAGGGATCCGAAGGTGTGCTACTCTAATTACGTTGATAGACATGGTCTATATTGGAATTGAGCTTCATGAATCTCCAATATTTAAAATATAATAAATAATAAATGGACAATTCAGGAATATTCTTCCTCTAGTACATAAATCTAATGGACAATATGAAAAGTTTTGAAATATTTTTTCACTTCAAGTGAATTATGAAACATGGTTTCCCTTATAATTTATTAAAAAATTATTTATGGAATGCTACATTGGCATCGGTCTACTTCATTGGACTCGGCAATTGAGTCTGAATCGATGGAAGTACTTCAATGTTGAACGCAGTATTTTACATGGAAGCTTTATTGCGATATAACTATACTTTAATGACCCCTCGGCTTCAATAATCTCGATTGTTGAATAAACCCATGATTTCAAAATACAACCCAGAGAGGATGTACAGTACACCCAACCAGTGATAAGAAATTTTGTTTCTTCTCTCAATCTCAATCTCTATTCTGTGCCTATAAACGTTTACCCTACAATCTTGTGCTTACAAATATTTATGTGGTAAAATTCCACATATCATCTTATTCGCCTATACTGGCTGACATGAAAGTTCCTGATAAATTATTCCATTCCCATTTCTTTACATTTTAATTTTTCTTTTTCTTTTCCTAAGTTTTGGGACACCTTGTTCTATTCTTTTTTTTTAATTCTTTATGTTTTCACAGAGTATAATTAAAATTCAATAAATAAATAAAAACATTCTTAATAACTTAATAATATAATGAAAAGAGAGAGAAAATCAAAGCACAAATTAAATTTTAAAAAAATAACTTAATAAATGCCAATTAGATTTAAATTTAAGAGCAGTGAAAATAATAAAAGTTCAAGATGAAATCAAAATGGATCATAAATTAGATATGAGTAAAGACTTTTAAATTTGGTAAGATATTAAAGTAATCGGAATTTAATTAAGAAGGGAATACTTATTTTTTTGGTTGTTTTTTTTTTATATGTTCTAGAAATAAAGATATTCTCAATCATATATTTGAAATTTCTTAAGAATATGGTAATGTAATTTGGCATTTTATTAGGTTTGAGAAAGTTTTTTCCTTATTAAAAAAATCAATATGTTTGAGAAATAATGAATATACTTAAATATATATTTCAGGTTAAGAATAAAGTAAAGAATATGGCATTCCCTTCTAACTTATATTTCAATATAACAATAAAATAAAAAAATATAGTAAAGTAATTTGTATTTTATTATTTAAGAGAAAGTTAGAAAATTATATTTTACAGAGTAATGGAACAAATAAAATATATGCATAAACACAAACATAAGAAACACATAAAACTAGAGAGACACAAATATACGTGGTTCACCCAGTTTGGGCGACGTCCACCCCGAATAGCCAGTCCTTCCTTTCTATTATCCACCAAAATGAAGGGACACAACCTACAGCAGATCTACTGTAATATCCTCTGTTCTCTCTCACAGTCTCCCTATCTGTTTCTCACTCTGATAATACACATGCAATACAAAACCACAATAAAATACCCTCACACAAGCGAGGGGTTGCCTTCTAGGGCAAAAATCCCTAAACTAAACATAACTTCTACCGCCAGATCAGCCACCTAATGAATGGCCCAGATTGACTAGAAATTACTATACTTTTACAAGGCAATTTTACAACTGTTTTTAGCTTCAGGGGCAGCACCCCCGAAACCCCCTGCCAGGGGGGGGCTCCATAAAGTCACAGCCACCCCCTCTAGACCCCTCAGGTAGTGTTTAATTACGGGTGGCGTTGCCACCCCATTAAGGTATAGAGGTCCAACGCTGTGATACAAAATAAACAAGATAATCAAGCTCCACACCCAACAATATCCCACTTGGAGACTGATTGTAGTAACTCCACCGCAGCTTCATTTGTTGGACAATGACTCCTCATCCTTCATTTGTTCTTAAGAAAAACAAATGAAATCTTCATCCTTAAGTTATTAAGAATGTTTTTATTTATTTATTGAATTTTAATTATACTCTGTGAAAACATAAAGAATTAAAAAAAAAAGAATAGAATAAGGTGTCCCAAAACTTTGCAAAAGAAAAAGAAAAATTAAAATGTAAAGAAATGGGAATGGAATAATTTATCAGGAACTTTCATGTCAACCAGTATAGGCGAATAAGATGATATGTGGAAGTTTACCACATAAATATTTGTAAGCACGAGATTGTAGGGTAAACATTTACAGGCACAGAATAGAGATTAAGAAGAACAAATGAAATCTTGAGCAGAATAGAGATTGAGCATCCCAAATAGAGATGGACGTGGTTGTGGTAGACATTCTTGCAAAAAATGTCTTGATGGACGTGGTTGTGGCAGACATTCCTTGGACAATGACTCCTCAATATTCATTTGTTCTTCTCATGTTATTGTAAGTATCATTAACATTATATGTATGCCATTTCCTTTCTCTTTGCTTCTGAATTAAACAAATGAGTAATTGAGGTAGAATTCATTGGTTTGCTGGTGCTCTGCCTTAGACTTTTGTTTAGTTTTATATGTTTTTCATCAGTTTGGAGAGAATCCCTGCACTCTCTTGCTCTCTCCAGCACCTCGGCAGTCTTTTCAATCCATTCATTTGATCTAATACATCAAATCCGCTGCCTACCTCGCCCCAATTTGAACTTTGCAAGAAGCTGGCCTCATCCCCGAGCCCAAAAAATTGCCTTTCCCAATTTTTCAACAAAACCCAAAAAATTCAAATCAAACCTTCCTATTTGTTTATCTAGCCTAAGATCAGCTATTTTTTTTAGTCATCTCAATCCCCTTTGAATATTTTTATTGAGATCAACCTGGAGAGAGCCCTCTCCTGTCCTCGTAGGGCTAGCTACGAGGCTGAGCTTGGTTTGATGTTGCCTTGAGTTCTGTCTTCTTCAGCCTGAGATAGATTCGAGTGCTAAAAATGACAATGAGAGACTGGTTATTTTATTAATAACACATGAAATAATCATTACACTTGCTATCTTAGTTTTACTCTTCCCGATGAGGCATTGATTTATATTTCCTTCTCAAAATATTACTCATTCCTCAGTCTTGGGTTGATGGACCTTTTAAAGTATATCCTAATATCTCATATTATTTGAGACTTTCTTTTTGGCTAAGTTAATGGTGGTGACTATGTTATATTGATAACATGTATTATGTTTAAACATAAACTTGGTAATGGTTATATTGTTACTTATCCGAACTTCAACTTAAATAAGACCAAAGTAAGCTTTATGAGTTCCTTGTCATTGTCATTACACATTAGAACATTATATATATGTGTGAAGGAATCTTTTCATGGTTGTCTTGTTTAAATGCAAAAGGTTACAATGTGTTACTATCCATGTGGTTGGAAGCCTCAAGCCAACACACCCTTGTCACATGAAGTTTCACTATGAATGGTGGCGATCTAATCTAACTCATCAATGGTGGAGATTGACTCACTAACCATTAGGTTAACTAACTAATTCCCCTAATGCTAGCTCTGAGATGCTACCAGAGAGTTCTCTGCCAGTGGCTCAGAGCCTATATACATTAGAACCTTGGCCGCACCCCGAAGCCTTCCTGCAAGAAAATTTACCAGCTAATTCGTAGCCACAATAAGTTTAGCCCGTGGCTCAATCCCAACAGAGTTGCTACCTCAAGTTTACCTGCCCATGAACTAGATCCAAAATACCCAGATCTGAAATGTGCCTCTTTTTGTGATCCCGATCCACTGCATGAACCTCTTGTGACGTACCTGTGCGAGCCATAAACATAAAATACGACCAATAACCAAAACAACATGAGAAAGATCTCATGAGTGAATGTGTGCAAATGAAATTGGGGTTGGTTCTATTTATAACTTTGTGAGGGACCACTTGGGGCTTTGACCAAATCAACATGCAATTAGATCAACTCATAAAATAATAAAATAAATCATGACTTAACTTCTGCTTAACTGATTGGGACAATCTACAGACCGATTTTGATCCTCTCAGAAAGAGAAATCTATTGAACTTATTATTTTAATCATCTGAGCTGTCTAATGTGGAATTTGACCCTAGTTGCAAAAATTAACACTCCCTCTCAACTAGGAATAATTCCACTATGAAATATTTTCTTGTAGATCTCTGCATCAAGGTGTCATCACAACTCAACTCAATTTACTGAAACTTTCTCAAATCTCAGAAGAAGAAGAATCAGTGAGAAATAGTTTCTACGCACAACTAGAAATGGGATAACTCATCTCACAGGGGAGCACATCTTCAAACCTGGAGTTTCATTGGGGAGCTTAGTCTTAACCCAGAGTCACAGAAGGGGAGTAAATCTCAACCCAATCTTGTCGCCTATTGATCTTCCCATTAATGACTTTTATCATTCAAGTGGTAGAAAACTTGCATCATAATCCAACTTGGATAAGATACCCCACTTACCAAGAGGTAAGGATCACACACCTCCAAGCCTCCTTAACCCATTGGCAAAATGGGGAGGGCCAATCCCAACAATCTCCTCTTGTGGGTATGATGCCAACTGCGGTATACTCTGCAGCGAAAAATGGTGGGGGAGATACTCGACTTGTTAAATTAGACAAGGATCAGACACAGCCCATAAGTGACATAGGGGAGAAACGTCTTCGAACCTACTATCCAGAGTTCCCTCAACCCCAGGAGCCCTTCATCAAAATTCCTCACCTTGAGAGCTCCAGAGGGGTAGGAAGAGCTTGCTCAGTGTCCTCGATCAGCGCTGCCCCTTATCTTGAGGGGATACATCCATTAGGCCAAGTTGTTCTCTAAAAAACAAGAATTTCCCTTTCGGTAATGCCTTGGTAAGAATATTTTTAGTTTGATCATCTGTCACAATGTGTTGGAGTCTAACATCTCCTCTCTGCACCATGTCATGGATGAAGTGATATCGAAGCTTGATATGCTTGGAATTTTCATGGAATACAAGATTATCTACCAAATGAATCCCACTATTATTATCACAATATATCACTGTAGTATCCAACAGTTGACCAAGGAGCTCGCCAAAGAGCTTCCTTAACCACGTATCATCACAACTTGTTGTGCTAGCAACAATGTACTCTTATTCTGTGGTACTCAATGCTACTTACTTCTATTTCTTTCTCATCCAGGATATCATGTCAGAAACAAGGCTTAAAAAACATCCATATGTACTCTTTTTATCGATGACATTACCTACCCAATTAGCATCAGTGAATCCATGAAGTTGGATATTTCCAATAGAGTATCTCAAAACAAGTGTGATCAATCCCTGTAAGTATCTCAATACATGCTTGGTTGCTATCAAATGCACATGAAGGGGGTTAGTCATGGTCCCCAATCAGATCCTGAAGGAACATCAAATGCTCAATCAATTGTATATACTCAGATGGATTCTCTAGATCAGGTCCGGTTGTTTTACCACATAACTTCTTGAAGTTAATTCCATCAGAGTGACCATGCCTTTGCACTTGGTCATACCAAACCTTTCCAACAGCTTTACCACATACTTCCCCTGAGAAAGAAATATTTCTCCAAGCCTTTTCCATACTTGAAGGCCAAAAAATTAATGCAAGAGGTCGAGGTATTTCATCTCTAATTTAGAGGCTAGTTACCTCTTGCATTTGATGATCAATGGTTCACTTCCTATTACGAATAAATCATCAAAAAACTTAAAATAGAGGTTAGGATCAACACTTATTCTAGTGAAAGCCAGTTTCATTAGATAGCTGTTAATGTGAGCATACTAAGCTCGAGAAGCTTTCTTCAATCTGTACAGTTCTTTCTTTAACATGCACACATGTGATGTGCGATATAATTCCACCTCAAATATCTGAGGTTGTTCCACATAATCTTCTTCCTGTAACATATTGTTGAGCTCCAAAGATGATCTTTTCTCCCACCATATTTCACTTCATTTCCTTTTTCCATCATTAATCACAGGCTTAAATGATCAATAAGGTTGATTAAAGTTGCTTTAGGAATGTGTATAATAACTAACTTGCTATGTTTTCATGGTTTTTTTTATTGTAGTAATTTTTGGCTAGACTAGCTATAGAATACAGGAATTCTGTAGCCAGTCGTATGTTCTACAGCTGTCTTCATGTTTATATAGGTTCCAGGTGTCATTGCAAAGGAAAATGCATATGGGAAAATTCCGCAGCACTCCCCCATCATTTGTTGCTCTCCACGAAGTCTGAGTTCGAATCTCCAAGCGGTTATGCACGTGGAAGAGATTAAAACTAAGCAACAGTTTCCTATCAGGACACGGACTCTACATAAAGAACGAGGCCTTCAATTAGAGTTTTAATTTTGATTAGAAGTTGGAAAGACACTTATCCCTTTAATTTCTCAAAGACAGTTATGTAATCTTGTTATAAATATGACTCGGGAAACCAAGAAACGCTAGCTAGATTTTGGCTTTTGCTGCTAGATTTCAGAGAACCGTGAATACTTTGTTTTTAAGTATTTTTCTCCTTTAATGAAAGAAGCATCGCCTTATTGCAAGAGTTGATTCCACCTTGAGTGAGTTTGCATGCTAATCCGGTGTTAGAGGGCCCCTACTACCTGAGAAGCTTCGTTCATAGATAAGTAGCCTTAGCTTTGTTTCGTTTTCAATTTAAATAGTTTTCTTAACTTCATGTTTTTATGCTCATTTACGTTACATATTACAGCCAGTCCTGTTCTATGAATTTTTTCCAAAATACCTCTAATGTCGAATGGGATTTAGCTGTAGTATTTTAGAGTTTAATTGTGTTTTCATTCGAGCTTTAGGTTTTCGTGCTCAATTACATCAGTTGATACAGCTAGTCTTGTTTTATTAATCTCTTCCAAAATATCACTAATTTCTGGTGAGACATAGCTGTGGTGGTGGTTCAGAGCTTATTGCGTTTTGTTGAACTTCATGTTTTATGTTTTATGCATTGGATAATATAGCCATACTTTTTTTTTTTTACAAACTATTCCAAAACATTACTCATATTGAACAAGAGAGGGCTGTAGCATTTCATAGAATTAGTGCATTTTAGTTTAGTTTAAATAATCCGGAGGTAGATGTCATTCTAGTTTAATTATGTCACTATATTTCAAGTGATAATGGCACTCTAGTTTAACTCTATTCACCATTTTTGAATAATTGCATTCTAGCTCAGTTGTGGTCACTGTGTTTCAAGTTTGATTAATTTCACTTTAGCTTAACTCTGTCACTGTATTTCAACGATTGATTAATTGAATTCTTGTTCATGTTTTGCTTAATGTATGGTCAAGTCTCATTAGTTAGTTGTATGATAGTTCTGTTCTATTAGACTAAGGCCTTCATTATTTACAAAAAATACTCTTGTTATTAAACTCTTCCAACATATCACCATGCAGACAGGAGCTAGTAATATCATTTCAAGGCTGTGACTATTCTGCAAATTCTTATAATTATGCAACTAGCCTTTTTTTCAAAATTATTCCAAAAGACTTTAACTTCTGACTAAGGCTTAGTAATGACAATTTAAGTTGCAGAGTGGATTAGTTTCAGTATCATAGATTAACTTAGAGTAGAATTCTTCACTGTGTTGCAAACTATCTTCTCCAAATATGTTCAAACAAATCTCTAGCCATGGATAAGATCTTCCTTGTAATATGGTAAATTGATGTTTAGGAAAACCAGAACTGTTTGTAGTGTGACCAACAACTGCTCTTCACCAACATTTAGTTCTTTTTCTTTTCAACACAAAATCACAAAACCAAAAACATCATAAAAACACTAAACACAACGTAGTGAGAAACAAATGCCTAGGCACATATAGTGCACCTCACTTCAGCAGTTTACTAGCCCTGGTTGACAATTAATGAACTCAATTTAAGAACACTAAGTTGAGCACAACACATACCATGGAGGAAGGTTGTATTTACATCCATCTAATAAAGTTTCCATCCTTTACTAGATGCAAGGGAAACTATCGAGAGGATAGTTGTATATCAAGACATAGGAGCAAATATGTCATCATAATATTATCCCTCTTTCTGAGATAAACCAGGATCTATGAACCTCGCTTTATACTTTTAGATTTTGCCATCAATTATGTGCTTGATTTTGAACATCCATTTCGAAGTCAACAGACTTCCCATGCGGTCTCGACACAACATCCCACACATTTTTTTTCACGATCGATTCATATTCTTCAACCATTGAATCCTTCCAAGCTTTCTCTTTGACTGCTTCTTCAAATGAATATGGTTCATCTTGAATCATGGTTGTCATTAATGAAACATAACCTTGATACCTGCAAGTTTCCTTCCTTTCTCTGAATGATCGACGAACAAAAATACTCCTCCCACTATCTTGCAAATTTTCATGAAGCCAAATCAATCTTTTCCTTGAAGGAGGATCATTGGGAGGTGGATATAATGGATCCATAGGTTCCATGGGTGTATCACCATTTCCTTATTTGAGCATAGAAGGAATATCTAGAATATTCTTATCAACATTGCCTTCCTTAGGAGGTGGAGGAAGATCTCTTACTTTCCATAGCGCTGCAACTTCATCGAAGGTTACACCTATGATAATTTCAACCTTCCCTTAACCAGGAATGTATATTCTATAAGCCTTGGAATTTTCATAGTAACCCACAAATATTCCTTTTCTACCTGTAGCTTATAGTTTGTTCCTTTTATATTTCGACAGATGAAATAATACAAGACATCCAAATATGTGAAGATGACTGATGTTTGGCTTATTACCTGTGAAGATTTCTTCGGGAGTCTTAATCTTCAGTGCTTGATGAGGCACTTGGTTTTCAATATATACAACAAAATTTGTTGCTTCATCCCATAGGAACTTAGGTACCTTATGATCATGAAGCATAGCATGAGCAGCTTCCAATATTAACATGTTCTTTATTTCAATGAGACCATTATGTTTAGGTGTATAAGGTACAATAGTTTCCTTCTTAACCACTTAATTCTTGCTGAATGTTATGAATTTTTTCAACATGCATTCTCCTCCATTATCAGATCTGAACACTTTGATCCTTTTCTCAGATTGATTCTTGACCAATGCTTTGAATTCCTAAAATTTTCTGAAGGCTTCATCCTTATGCTTGATGCAATATAACCATGTCTTTCTAGAATAATCGTCAATGAAGGTAATGTAATAGAGATGGTTGCTAATGGAGTGTATAGGCATCAGATCACATATGTCTGAATGGATCAGATGAAGGATGTCATGTGTCTTATTCTTACTTGAGGGGAATGGTCCCCTTTTTTTCTTTCCACTAACACACCTAGGACAAAATCATTCATGCTGAGCTTGTACATCGGGTATGCCTGATACCAATCTCTTAGTGGCCTTCCAGTGACCTTGTAGAGTCCCTCAGATCTTAGTTCTCCTAATGTGAATGCATCTTTTATATGTGAATTTGTAGGCCAAGTTAAGACCTTACCATTTACAAAGGAAAACCTCATTCATTTATATTCTAAAGCTTATATAGAAGTAAAATTCTTCATAAGACTTGTCACACACATGACATCATTTAACAATATTGATTCCATGGTGTTTAACTGAAATTTAACCTAGCCAAATCCTTTTACAGGATGAGTGGAGTTATCTCCAAGAATTATCCTTAACTTAGTCTCCCTCTCTACTATATTGGAGAGGACTTATTTATAACCAAAAAAGTGATGAGTGGCCCCACTATCAACTAACTAGCTATCCCATGAATCTGATGAAGAAGAAATAGTAATCGTAGAAATAAGAATATATTCATTTTTATCTACAGTATTACTTTCATATATGGAAGCTTTTGGCATCTTTTGAGATGGACAATATTCTTCATGATCGTTTGATGAATCTCTTCTTCTCCTTGCACACCCTTTGTCACGGTAGTTCCTTTGAATTTCCTTCTTTCTTTTATAATAGTTGTTGATGATGTTGTTGTATCGTGGCTTCTTTTTCTTCACAAGGCAGTCACTGGCATAGTGACCTTTCTTATGACAGTTGAAGCATTCAATGTGAGCAAGAGATTTGTCATTCCTCCCTTTTGAATGGGTAGGTCTTCTAGATGGGCCTCCTTTTGATCTATTTCTCCTTCTATTGTTGTAGGAAACACAAGCAACATGCTCTCCTTATTCATGTTAATGAATATAATTTTTTATTCTTCTTGAGTCAGCTTCCTAACTATTTCATTAAATGATAGAAGAACATTTTTGTTGTTGATAGTAGTAATGAAAGTTTCCCAAATAGGAAGGAGACCTCTAAGAGTCATGATAACAAATTATTTGTCAGGCACATCTTCCCCAACCCTTAGCAGTTGATCTTTAAGAAGGGAGATCCTCATGATATAAGATTGAACAATCTCACCTCTGTTCATCTTCATTTCCTTGAGTTGGTCTTTCAATGTAATAATCTCATTCAGATTGTTAAATTCATACATGACATCTATATTATCATACATATCTTTAGAGTTCTTTAAATTTCCATCATAAGAAAGTAAGTGATCTTGTAACCCATCAACTAAGATTTGTTTTGCGTTGGACTCACCTTTCTTGTACCTGTTCTTGATAGTTGTGGAAACATCTTCTGAAGGCTCAGGCATGCTTCCTTGAATGTATTCCAACACATTGTTGTTATTAGCAATGATCTCTAATCTGTCTTTCCATGCAGAAAAGTTAGAAGCGTCACCCAATTTACCATGATCCTTGAAGGTAGAGGAAGACATCTTGACCTTAGATTTTAGATATAATTTTAGATAGACTTGTAGATATGCTCTCTGATAATGTGGGCTTCACTACTTGTCTTATCTTTGGATTTTCCTTCACCTTGGCTCTGATACCATGTTAATTTTTTAATATTTCTCTATGTTGTATTAGCTACTTAAGCCCAAATCAGATTTTCATTAACATTGTATTCAAATATATGCAATATAAATAACCATAATCTGTAAATAAAGATAGAACAATGCATGCAAAGAAAAAAAAGACAATATCAAGAACATGAGACACAGGAATTGGTCCAAGACTGGGAAAAAAACCCCACTATGGGAGAAGCCCTTTCAAATCTTCTTCTTGTATAGATTGTCTTCAAAATATTTAAGAAGACATTACAATGAGCCTAGTACATGTATACATCGTAAAATAAATAGATTTGATCTACAAAATGTCAGATCTATAATGGTAAAACATGAAACCAATGGATCACAAATACCAAGTGATCTCGACTTCCCAGATCTAGATATGTATCCATAATACTCTCGATAACCGATGTGATGCGATTGTGACTGTGTGATAGATGAGTGATGACACTACGCAAACAATTTTCTGAGAATCAAATTCAATCTGCTTAATAAATCTCAGTTACGCGGCCCTGACGCGCCCTGCCCGTGGATTTACTAGCTTTGAGCCGCTACCATAGATTTATGTGCTTGTGGCTTTACTAGCTCTGAGCCACTACCAGAGAGTTTTGTGCCCATGGCTCAGGGCTTGAATACCTTAGAACCTTGGTCGCACATTGAAGCCTTCCTGTAGGCGACTTTACCAGCTGAGCCACAACCACAATAAGCTTAGCCCATAGCTCAAGTCTAGCAGAGCCGCTACCTCAAGTTTACATGCCCGCAACCTAGATCCAAAATACCCAGATCTGAAATGTGTCTCTGTCTATGATCCTGGTCAACTACGCGAACATCTTGCGGCATACTGATGCAAGCTAGAAACATAAAATACAACCAATAACCAAAATAACATGAGGAAGATATCATGAGAGAATGTGTGCAAATGAACTTGGGGTCACTTCTTTTTATAACATTTTGAGGGACATCTTGGGGCTTTGACCAAATCAACATGCAGTTAGGCCAACTAATAAAATAATAAAATAAATCATAACTTAACTTCCGCTTAACTCATTGGGACAATATATAGACCGATTTTGATCCTCTTGAAAAGAGGAATCTAATTAACTTATTATTTTCATCATCTGAGATGTCTAATGTGGAATTTGACCATAGTTGCAAAAATTAACAACTCCCCTCTTGAATACCTAAGGTATAACAAGATTTGGCTACTAATGTTCATTTAAAACCCTTTCTCTGATTTTTACAGTGAGACTTATTTTTTCTTTAATATGTTTTCTGAGCATAAAAACCCCATTTTTTTACAACGGTGAGGAAATCCACCTACCTTTTCAAGGAAATTATTAGTGTGTTTTCTTCAAAAATTTATTAGTACTTTTCTTTACTAATTCCTTCACAAGTTCCGACATCTAATTAGGGTAAATCTTTTTCATGTTAGTTTATGTTCCACTCTTGGAACTTAAAGGGAAAGAGGGAATTCAAGGGTTCTATTGTTATCCTTTTAGAGAATTCTAGGTACTTATTTTTTGAGGCTTCATGCCTTATCAGAGGTCTTGGAGTTGCTTTGACTAGATACACTCGTGATATACCATGTCGAGTCTTAGTCCACTTTAATTAATTTTATGTGATTTTATGAGTAGTTTGAGGCTACTACTTAATGCTATATATATTTCTTGAACATTTCCTATAAAAACCAAGAACAAGGCTATAGAAAATCCACATAGACTCAATTGATCTTGTAATATGCTAAAACAAAATACTTGAATCTGTTCTACAAATTTTGAAAACCAATTATGATCACACAACAAAAATATTTATCTATGGAAAGCCTCAGCTAAAAATCCCACTATATATATATATATATATATATATTGCATAAATTCAAGAATATGAAACAATACAATGCTATTTCCCTTCTTGAGAAACCTCTTCACTATCTTTGATTGTCTCACACTGATCCCAACAAGAATGGTCTACTACTAAATAAATTTCCTGCCTTTGGGTTGCTCAGCCTTTCTTACACATTCCTAGAGGAATTGAGCCCATATTAGTTGGGAAATTCTCAATAATTGATTGCACAATTCATCTAAGGCGACCTGCTGACCGCATGCATGACTTGTACAATTTTCTAATAGTACAATTGATAGTCTAATTCCCTTTAACTCCAATCTAAACTGGGTCACTCTTAGAACTGACATGCAACAATTATTTATAGTGAATTATTAGTTATTTGGTCGATCAATGCGTGTGAATTAAATCAGATTTAATTCACTGGACCTCTCACTAATCCATAAGTTAAAACTACTTAAAATTATTTTAACTCAAATAATTAAGCTAAACAAATATAACTCAAAATAAACTATAACTGGACCCCCTAAAACTTAGAATGAATATCTATATGCCTCTAGTTTGACCCTCAAATCGAATTGACTAAGCTAAATAAGTCTTCCCAACTTAGTTAACTCGTACAAGTTATAATGTGATGTGGAATTACAATTTACTTCTAATTTAATTAAGGGAAAATTGAATGAGAAGTTGTTCTTGCTGCCAATTTCAACACTCCTCCTCAACAAGAAAGGGATTGTCTGTTACCTTGGTCCTGCCTCTCTAGAAATCGAATTTTCTTCTTGATAGTTCCTTAGTCAAGATGTTTGCATCTTGCTCCTCCATGACAATGTACTCTAATGACATAATATGCCTTGGTACACAATATCTAAGATGGTGATACCTGATATCAATATGCTTGGACTCGTCATGAAAAACTGATAAACCAAGATTTTGATGCTACTCTGGTTATCACAATAAATTACTTCTGGATCCATCTATCGACCAAACAGACCAAAAATTATCTTCCTCATTAATATGGCCTCACCTGTTTCCTGGTTGGCCGCTGTAACAACCTTAGTAAAATTTTATGTAAAAATATATAATAACCACGGTTGATGGGACATGTAATCCAAGCTGAATGGTGGGGAAAACATCCTAATGGGTGTTCATTTTGGTTATTATGGCTAAAATAAATTGGTAAAGGCAATGGAAAAGCATGAGGCCTTGATTGACATTTTATTTATGAAAATAATGGAAAATATGAGAAAAGAGAGATGAAAGGTCATAGGTTGCATGTGAAGAGGAAAATGAAAGAAAATAATGGAAAATGAAGAAAATAGAGGCATAATTAATAAAAAGGCTTATGAGGATCAATTGGTAGACTTTTTCTCATACTTATAGCCCTCATTATTTTCTCTCTCTCTCTCTCATACTCTTGGACACTTAGATTTTTCTTGGATCACTTTGGAATTGGAGCAAGAAAGGAAAATAAATCAAGGAAGAGTAGGATCAAAAAGCTACACCATGATTCTTTTCAAGTATTGATTTGCATATGTTATTTCCTTGTTAGATCTGGCATGCATGGAATTGCATGTGAATTTTTTTTGTCTTGGCATGGGTTTTTTCAGGTGTGACCATGTTTTTCAGCCTATCCTTTCCATTTATGTATAACTTTGATGAGATGGGTTTCTCATACTTCGATTGAGCTAGATTTATGGACAGATTCGAAGCTGAGTGGAGTGGATCTCCAAAATGACAAACACATGGCCTAGGGGTCCCTCAACTAGACTATGGATCAGGGTAAATCCATTTGCCTAGTAACCCCTTAGCCAGATTATGGGTTGTTGTTATTGGAAATTGGATAAACCAACATTCCCCGTGTCTTTCATGACATGGAATAAATGCCTTTCGTGGATCCTTATATCTGGTGATGCGATCATTGACTAACACCTCCAGGTTTTGGTCTAATGACAATCGTGACTCCAAACAAATTTGTATCAAAGCGTAGGTCACGAGTTCGATACACACCCATCTCACGTTGGGAGGGAGATTGTTGGAAATTGGATAAACCAACACTCCATGTGTCTTTCACGACATGGACTAACCACCTCTCGTGGATCCTTATCTCTGGTGATATGATCGTTGACTAACACCTATGGATTTTGGTCTAAATTCAATCGTGATTCCCAATGAAGAACTGTTGTTCAAGGTTGTGATTGATTTCTATATGGAATTATTGGAGATGGAAAATATTCTTGTAGTGCATGAACCTCATGAAAACCCTAGGTGATAAGGATGTCATTAATGAATTAAAACCTAGGTGCTAAGGATGCCCTTACATTATGAAGGTGTAAATTAATTAATGAAGTAGTCTAAGATGTCCATGATGCACTAGACATGAATATTGATGTATAATGACAATCCCTAAGTTCCAATTATGTTCGTAATATATAAGCCCTTTCCCTAATAATATAATATCCTTGCTCTTAATGAATCTCTAGCCCTTATCTATATGATGATAAGCCCTCCTTGATTGATTCTCATAGTGTCGTATTCTTTAATAAAATAAGGATGTCTATCCTAATGAAGAACACAAGTGAATAAGCCCTAAATTCTGTCTTAGACATAAAATCCTAAATGCTGCCTGAAATGAAAAAATGATGACAATTTCACAAATATTATTTTATTGATGACAAAATGACCTTATCTAAGGGTGGAATTGGCATAAGAATGTAGACTATGTCAAGCCATTTTTAATGAGCCCTCACTTTCCCTCTAACTCCCCATAGTCTAGGATAAGATGAATTTTTTAAATAACATATCATATTTTTTACCCTAGCCGACCTAGGCTCTATCATCCTAGTCGGCCTCCCTAAAAAAGACATGTCCCTTCATTAAAATAAAAAATATATCTAAATATAAGTGTAATACTTCAATTTTCATCCATTAAATCAGTGAAGCATCATCACAAGAATACAAAGATAGAAGAGGGGGAGAGGAAATCAAAGATTAAGCACCGTTTTGGGCTAAAATATTTTTGTTGGGTTAAAACAATTTGAGAATAGTCATACAGCACTGTGAGGAGGCTCGAACCTAAACATAAGTTGGATGGACAACTAGTGAATGGTTGGTTGTTTTGGGTACTTTGGATCACTTGTTGAGGGATAGTCCTATGCTATTGGAGACTCGAACCTATTTTAAAGGAGACACTAACCTATTTTAGAGGCTCAAATAGGTTGTCAAGTGACCAGATTGTAGCTTGGTGCTACATTTTTAGTATCTTGTGGCTTGTGGCTCAACTATGAGGATAGGAAAAATACGTTGGACTTGATGGAAAGGCTACATAACTGTGTTCACCTAAAATGGCTCAGATCTATTTGTGGGAGCTCAGATATGAGGCATTACATCTAGCTATGGACTATTGACTTGGAGCACAATTTTTAAATATTCATTACATTCATGTATGGGAATCTCTTGTGAAGGCACATTCTTGTAGCAGCTCAGGTTAGGTTTTGTGAAAAATTGTTTTACAATGACCAGATTGTTGAACAATAGACCAATCTCTTTAGCTCAGATTTTTTTAAGGCTTGATCATTGCTTTTGATAGTCCTCTAGAAGTTCAAACCTCTGCCTGTGAACTGTGATCATAACCAGTATCCATTGGAGACATCTTGGAGCTACCTCTTGAGTAGTGCTGGAGCATTATTTTGGAAGATTTACTTGGAGGAAATTCAGTTGAGCATCAAATAGGAGATCCCTAAAAAAAAACTTGACTTGTGAAGAATTGTTTGTATTGAAGATAAATTTCCTTGTGAAGACTTGTGAAGATTTTGAATTGCTATCATATTTAATATCATTTTCCTGTGGAGAATTGAGAAGATTTAGACTTGTTATCATATTGAAGATAAGTTACCTTGTGGATACTTGAGAATATTTTGACTTTCTATCATATTGAATATCAATCTTATTGAAACAAGACCTTGTAATGGATCTTGGAATATTTAGTGGAGGCCTCATAATGAATTGTTGAAGGCCCTCATGGAGTAACATTGGAGAAATGTTTTTGGTACCATGAAGAGCAGTGGAGACACCTTCTTATAAGACAAGGTTGTCATTGATGCGAGATTTGGAGATCGATTGAAGGAACTCTTGAAGGTGAAGAGATTGACAAGGCTTGTTGAAGAACATATTGGGAGTCGTGAAGAAATATAAAATTATCTTGACGAATTGGAGTTGTGATTTGGGGCCCTAGAGGACATGAGTCCTCAAGAAGACTAGGTTAGATCCTATACCAGAGATAAGGTTGGAGACCCAGAGGTTGGAGCCTTGTAAAATAGGGTTGGATCCTTAGATGTTGGAGCCTCGTAAAGTCCAAGTTGGTGCTTGAAAAAATACAGGTTGGAGCCTGGGAGATTGAAGATTCGTGTATTCATCTAGTGTTGGAGCCCTAAACTATTATTGTACTTGATTCATTGTAAAGAAGAGGATTTAAGTCCTCATTATATCTCATTAATAAATACTTATTCGATGTTGTTGATTTTGTGTCCTAAATATAAGTAATCTTAACTGGTAAAAATAACAATTGAAAAAAAATATTGATTCACCCCCCTCTCAGTATTTCCAACAATTGTTATTTGAGCAAGTACGTTCTCTCAAAGCATACAACTTGAAGGTAGATCCTTGGAATACAAATGGAAAATCCAAGGAATAAATCTTCCAATCCTCCTAAATATGTCTCTTCAACCGTGAAAACTGAAGATAATGAAATTCAGAAAGCTCCATTGTTCAATGGAAACTTTGATATATGGAAGGTGAGAATGAGGAATTTAATAATGGCTCAATATTTTTAAGTCTGGGAATCAATAATTACTAAAAGGATGATGGAAGAAGAATCCAAGGAATATAATACAAAATAAATGAAGGAAACCTTGAGTGGGTTACTAGATCTTATAAAGACCAAAGTGGAAAAAGGACCATCGACAAAAGGTATGTGGGAAAAAATTCAATATGTTCACTTAAAAGGAGCTTACAGTTGGAGAGCCACAACCTATAAGACACTCAAATAAGTTTTCTACTGGTCAAATTTATTTTGTGAGGTTCATTCTTATGTTAGGTCCGATGAAAAATTTCATATTTTTGCCGAGAAGAAAAAGTTAGCACCCCTCACCCTTATCCTTGTTTTTGTGGAGGAACCCTTCAGGAAATGGGGTCTAGACTTCATATGAGAAATTCATCCACCATCCAATGGTCAACATAAATGGATACATACAACCATTGATTGTTTCATGAAATGGGTGAAGGCCATCCCAACCATAAAGGCAACCAATACAATGGTAATTAAGTTTATGGAGGAGAATATCCTTACTATATTTGGTTTTCCAGGGAAGATTATCAATGAAAACATTCAGGTATTTAAGTCATCCAAGTTTCTTAGTTTCTTCCATAAGTACAACATCATATTGGGACACTCCACCACCTACTATCCGCAGAGAAATGGACTGGCTAAATCTTCAAATAAAACTCTGGTGAGGATTTTGAAAAATACCATATCAGAAAATAAGAAAAAACTATGACTCACAACTAAAATTTTCTCTATGGTCCAACATCATTACTACTAAGAGGTCAACCGAGAAGTCTCCCTTTGAGTTGGTATATGGAAATGATGCAATTTTCCCTGTCCAATTAGCCTTGACAATGGCTAAAATTCTACAGGATGTTGAGGAGGAGCCCAATTCTCTAATGAGGAGAATAAATAGGTTGGTATAACTGCAAGAAAACAAAGGATAGATAACTCAGAATATGATTAAATATAAGGAAAAGATGAAGGTTATTTTTGACAAAAAGGCAAGGGACAGATCCTTACAGCCAGGAGATTTTGTACTCAGATGGGATGTTAGGAGAGAGGACAAAGGAAAACATGGGAAGTTTGATCCCTTGTGGTTTGTAACTTTCAAGATATCTAAAGAAAAAGGAAACAACACCTTCTTACTAGAAAACGTGGATGGTGAGGTACGTGAACTGCCTATGAATGGGCAATTTCTCAAGCTATATTTTCAACATTAAAGATGTCCATTTTCATCCAATGTATATACCAATGAGCCATTGTACATACTAGATATGTTTTTTGTTTGTGCTTCTTCTGTTTTGATTTATATATATACCTAAATCAATTGATTCCATTCCTAATAGATACAGGCACTAATATGAAATTTCTTAATGCATTGCTTGCAATAAATTGTCCCCAATTGGAGCCGTTGTTTTTAGATTTCATAACCGCATGTATTTGTGTCGAATGATCTTGTTTTTCATCCCTGGTATAAAGAAGGACATATGCAATATATATTAGTGGAAGGGATAGAATTTGTCTCTAGTAGTGTACCAAACTCCCTCGGGCAAAAGAAATATCGGAAAAATATTTCCTTTGGTTGAAAGCATAATGAGAAAGCATAAATTCGGGAGCTGAAATTTGAAATTCGAAATGAAAAGGGAAATCTAAAATCTTGAAATCCAAAATTCAAAAGCCAAAATGAAAAGGGAAAGCTGAGATATTGGAAGGCGAAATTTGGAAGCTAAAATTTTGGAATCCAAAATCCAAAAGGGAAAGCCGAAGTTTTGAAAGATGAAAGCCCAAGGGAAGTAGGTATGTGTTTAAATATCGAGCAGGAATCAGGATGGATCAGCGTCCTTCTTTTCCCAACTGACCCCCTAAGGAATTTCGGGGGGGTGGGACTTGGGCAACTCATATGTCAGCACCATTCCTTGGAAATGAAAAGTCAGTAGGGTAGGATAAGTAGATTGATGACACATATTAACATTGGGGGGTCTCGATTTGATCCTACTTCTTGCTCGTCCACCCACTGGAGAGGGGTGGGGACCACACCTTCCATGCATTGAGTTTTCTTCAATTCCAACAAGCGATCGTTGAGGAAACGGTAAATTATGCCCCTCCATGGTCCACCTATCACCCCTCCAATCATTTTTTGCCACGTGTCTCCCTCTCATGACCTTGCATGACATCATATGATCATTTCATTCTGCCTACAAAGTCCATACCTATTTAAGCCATTTTATTTCAATTTAATTCTTCTACAACCAATTTCACCCTTCATTCAACCATTCCACGATGCCGTTCACCTATCAGACTTCTCCAAAGCTCTGCAATATTGTTTCTTCCAATTCTAACTCAGTCAACTGGGTAACCCACCAGCCACCTACCCATGATTTTTGTCTCCATGCTCAAAATGAAGAAATGAGCCCCAAATACCCCCAAAGCATGGGAAGCCAAACCCTCATCCAAAATTGAACCCCTAATGGAAACAAAGTCACAAATTCACAACCCACCTTTCTATTACCACATGTCGAACCTCCAATTCAACTTGTATGGTCGCTACCTTAAAGGAGAAGACCATTTTAGGGTAGTAGAGGCACAAATATATTATGAAATTGTGCCATTTGTCTATCATTTTCCTAAGTTAATTTCATGGATTACTGTGTCTTATGTTGAGAAGAAGAATTGGTTTATATCTTTGAATGGAGTCAAAATCCTTGAGATAACCCGAGAGCTTATTCAGAAGGCTCTAGTATACCTGGTTTATCCTGAACTAGAAAAATTCAATGAAAACATTGTAATTTATAGTTATGTTGCCATATCAGCTAGGGAACAACAAACCTTTTTTCAAATTATTTTGGCCCATGGCCACCAATACTTACATGTTACCAATACTTTCCAAATATCTACATTTAGAGAGGCAGTGCATACCATCCTCACTGTAATTGCCTAGTTTTTTACGAATGATGATGAAAAATTTGCACCCAAATTCATCATAGGGTTTATAAGAGAAATGATGCAACCAGTCCATTTTTTTTATATACCCTATTTCCTAGTAGAATCCATCAAATTCTAGTTGCATCAATTTTTTGTCACTTCATTTTTCAGATATTACTCCCTGGTGTTTCATTTTTTCTTATATACCCATGTATATGAGTTTGAATGCATGGGTATCAGTCTCATGGATTCAAAAAAACAAAGAAATCCTCTCTTTGATTGGGATGTTGTTGTTAGGTAGAAACCAAACAATGAGGGGTACTCTCAATTCATATCCACTTATATCTCTATTTCATACAAAATCATCCACAATATGTCCCCCCCAAGGATTTTTCCTCATAAAAAAGAGATCCTCCAACTTAGTAAGGACACTAGGGTGGGTGATTGGTATTTGTTTGATAATTACACTAAAATTAGGGTTTATGGGTGTGAGGTCCCTCCTTACCATTTACCTATTTTTATGAAGATGAGGATAGTTTCCCTATATTTCATGAGACAAAGACTTTATGTGGATTAAATACACTTTTTTCCTACTAAGAAAAGTTACATGTTAAAATTGGGCAAACCAATTGGTCCCTTTATTGTAAATACTAGGCAAGCCCTGCATCAAGATGAGAATTTGTTGAAAGAAATGAATTTTGAAATTTGGGATATTTGGCATTTTGACCCCCATGATATCATTGCAAAGAAAATGAAAACCATGAATGCTTCAGCCTATGATCATGATTACAAGGAAAAATTGGAATGGAAATCTAAATTTGATTCCTAGCCTATTAATACAAAAATTGAGATTGAGACTTCAACAATAAAGGACAAGGCACAAAAGAGGAATGTCGATGAGATTGAAGAAGTGGAAATGGAATATGTCCATAATAGAAAAACAAAAAAAATCCTTGAAGCAGATGAATAAGAGATTGAGAACAGGTTGACCAAGACAAAGCTCGATCAACCAGGTTTCTAGGTGACCTTAGAAGATCCTATTCAAGCTTCTACATCATCATCTATAGAGGTAGACCTTTTGAGTTATGTTGGGAGTTAAAAAATGATGAAATATAGTTGGGATAAAGGGAAGGAAATAGAGTAAATAAATTATAATATTAGAGAAGATATTGAACAATAACTAGCATCGCATTCGGTCCCCTACCAAATGAGACTCCTGGATGCCATGGACCTAGAGAGGAACCAAATGAAGTTTTCACTAGACCACCCCTCATTACATTCCCTCCCATAAGGCACATAGTTTAGGGATTTGGATGTATCTCTAGATCTGAGAAGTGTCCCTTTGCGTGACAAAATCAACTTTCATAAGTAGGTGGGAGAAATTTTGTTTAGCGAACTAAGAAAAAATATTATGACCATTAGCAAAGTTGAAAAACCACAATAAGCCTGAAGCAAGAGAGAGCTAACTCTAAAGCTCTACATTTTAAAAATGATAACATCAAGGAACTGATTGTAAAGCTGGGAGTGAAACCAGAAGAAAAAAATTCCCTATAAACTCTTATCCAGAGTTCACATGCTAAGATCCAACAGCTGAGGCATAAGATGAAAATACCTACTAGCGAACATGTGCAATCCAAGGAACTAGCACAAGTGGAGGAAGAAAAATAGATTCTAGCAAAGGAGATAATAGAACCAAATAATGAAGTCATGGCCCTCAAACAACAAGTAGAAGAGCTCAAGCATAAAATTGACTCCCATATTTTTGCAGTGCTTGTGCCAGAGAATCTTCAGAATCCCACTGAGCATATCACTAAAAATCTCACTGAAATGAAACTCTCAGAAGGAGAAATTAATAAATTACATGTGGATTTAGATAATTCCAACCATGCCCTTGAAAAAAAGGAGAAACATCTAGAGGTTGCCAAAAAAAATGTATAATTGATCAACAAAATCTACAGGAAGCAAATCAAGAAATGACTGAACTGATAGGTAATCTAAAAGGTAACATGTCCCTCCTCCAGGCCAAACAAATTATATGGGATGAAATAATAACAGAGGTGAGGAATAATAAGGTGAATATGAACTTTGATGGTAGAGAAAAAATATGCTATCAAGCAATATGAATTATTCATATTGGTTGCTAAAGAGGAGGGTGAAAGTAAAGCTGAGACAACTAAAAGATTCATTAAGTATGTCAATGGAAAACCAACCAATGAGTTGATGGTCATAGATGTGGTAGATTGGGTGACTGCAATCATGGAGGTATCCAAAATGATCCAGAAGGAAGCTGCTAGAGTTGAGGATGAAGAATGTATGAAGAAAGTATTGAAGTATTTAAATTCTTTTGATTTACAGTTTGAGAAGAGAGTCCAAACCGTACTGCTCAATTGTTGAGACCTCATAGGAAGATTGATACCCTGGGAGTAGTACAATAAAATTTTGGTAGAGGATAAGAGAAAATTCAATTCCTCCCATGAGAATGCATCCTCCTTAAAGAGAAATATAGTAGTGAACTATCAAAGGAGAGATTTCCAGTTGCTAGGGTTGGTGAGGACCTTGTTTCCCTCCAGACCAAATTATGTGGGGATCAGAAGTCTTAAGATCGTTTATCAAAGCTTCTTTAGTTATCCTCTACCAAGTCTAGCACTTTGGCATAGATGTGACAAATTTTTCAACCCTCCAAAACTCCAGATCATCGACCCAACAACTCTTCCTCCAAAACTAGTCTACCATGATTGCATATTTTTCTGATTGTGTCAATCATGACACCTTACTGTTTTATGTTTTCTGTAAATATTTTATTTCAAGAAATGAACTCAAGTTATTTAGGGTTTAGCTAATACAGTTGTGCTAGTAGCATGCTCATACCTTTTTTTTATGATGAATCATCAGAAGATCAAGAATTAATATTTTGTAAGGGGTACTCGTCCTGAGACCCTATAAAAAACAATTTATGATACATTTTGAAGGTTTCTAATCTAGTTGTAATAGAGAGGTTCCAGATTTTGGTTTTCAAAGAGGCCCTGAAGCTATTAATGGAGAAAGAAAAAATGTGTGCTCTATCTGTAGATTAATAAACAACTTTTGGTGACTCTAGCTCACATGAGGTTGTAGTATGTATTCTCTTCTATTTTTCTTTCATTTATCTCTATTTTCTTCTCAGATGACATGTAATAGTAGATTTTTTGTGTATCTTTATGAAATCATGGATTCATCTATGTCTAATTTTGATCTAAGATGTTTGTGACTAATAAGTTCTAACATCCTTAATATGTGATCCATGTAATACAGTATGCCATTAAGTCTTTCATTTATCCGTTTTCTTTACAAAGCACGATGCACTAAATTCTATGCGTATATTGGTGTATTTAATTTCATTTCTTCACATTTTCTACAACAACCAAATGAACATGTGCTTCTGTAAGTTGTCCACGAGAGCTGGATATTAAGTCTTCTGTGAGTTTGTTTTTGATATCAATTGCCTCCACCCTCATGAGAGATATTTTGAACCAATTATTTTTTAAAATATGTTTAATGTTGAATGTAAGTGAAAATGTTCAATATATTTCACAAACACTTCTAACATGTCCTAGGAACTGACCTCTCCTCAACCTAGGGGTTGTCTCTAGGAGGTTGTCTCTAGGAGGTACAACACCTACAAAGAAATACATATGTAGCCCTTGATCCAACTATTCCATTATTATTTCCTTCTTTCCTTTAACTCCTTGCTCTAAATCCCAAGTATTCCACACTCCTCCAAGAGTGCTCCAAGAAAACTCTAAGTCTCCAAGAGCATGAGAGAGAGAGAGAGAGAGAGAGAATAGAGAGAAAGCTCCAAGCTATAAATGACAAAAGGTTCCCAACTGATCCTCAAAAGCCTTTTCATGGATGAGGCCTCTAATTTCTTCATTATCCATTGTTTTCCTTTATTTTCCTCCTCACATGAAACTTGTGAATTTTCACCTTCATTTTCTCCTAATTTCCATTATTTTCATAAATAAATTCCAATTAATTCCTCTTTGACTTTGCCAATGCCTTTGACAGTTTCCATAGCCATTAATTAATCAAAAGTGATCCCCATCACTGTATTTTTTCCCAACATTTAGCTTGGAATATGTGCCCCATGACCTTTGTTATTATTTTTCCTTTATTAACTTTATTACATGAATTTTTGACCAGGGTTATTACAGGACCATTTAAAGTTTTTGAAGCATACTTGCAAGATTCAAGCCCATATTAAGGAATTTTCAGGTCTTATGTTGGACATTAGAGAGATGCATGATAAGGACAAGATGTAAAACTTTATCAACTTTCTCCAACCATGGGAAAAGAAGGAATTCATGAAGAATGGTTTCTAGAATCTGACGGAAGCTATCACCATAGTAGAGAATCTTTTGGACTAATAGATAGATGGGAAGGACAAAGAGGAAGTGTTGAGAGATAAAGGGAAGAAGAATAATGACTAGAAAAATGGCAGTGCTTCCAAAGGAGGAAAATTAGCAGGTGTAGCCAAGGAGAAGAGGCCCATATCATGTTACATGTATGGAGAAGATCATTTAGCAATGAATTGTCCCATTAAGCAGAAGGTATTTTGTTTAAAGCAGCAAGATGAAGGAAGGTACAGATGTTAAAGGAATTGGGAGTAGTGTATTCTCACAAGAGGAAAGCAGAGGATAAGGGTAAGGAAAGAACTTGATTGGAGTTTGTTGCAGTAGCGCTAGGAGGCATCCAAGTGACAATGATGGTCAATGGTAGAGCTACCCATATCTTTGTGAAGGAAGAAGTAGTAAGGAAGCTTGAACTTAAAGTTGAGCCTAAGAAGGCCTCCTTTAAGATATAAACTACGGAAATATGCAGGTGATTGGTTCGTTTGAGGATATCTCTATCCACATGGGATAGTGACAGGCAAAGATGGACCTTACAATAGTGTAGTTAGGTGATGAATTGATGTTGGGGAAGGAATTATTAATCAACAAGGGATATTTCCCTCTGCCTCATATGTAGAATATGTTCATCCTATTAGGATTTGAGTTGATTATAATAAAGATTTAGAGAGGATACTCGAGTGCAATGATGAATATGGCTACCATATTTGATGATGATCAATAGTTTTATGGAGATATATGCAATAAAAAATTAGATGTTTTTCTCTCACAACACATGAATATAGTGACCACTCTCATAAACATGATATAATAGTTAGAGAGGATGATGAAAAGTTTGGAGAAAATGGGGAATATTGTGATGGAAATTTTTTTTTAGAGATGTAACCAGGGGAGTGTTCCTTGGGATGTTAAGTCCAAAGAGAGGGATGGTACATTAACATTTAGCCTAGAATAATGGCCACAAGATCTTGAATGAGAGATACTTGTTGGGGAGGTAAAGGGCAGGATTGGGTCATATCCACCATTGCTAACCTACGAGATGAGGAAGTATAAAGGAATTCTTACAAGAAATAATATAAGAGATGTAGGTGAAGTTCACCATAGCTAGCACTCCTCTTCATCACATTGAGCCATGAGTGGATGGCTCAATGTTAGAGTTGGGTGGCGAGATGAGATCATGGAGGTGCCTAAGGTCATGCCTATATAATGGGGAGATGGATGTGGAAGGTTAGATAATATGAGGTCAGCAATATTGCACTATGTGAGGCATGGGTTCTTACAGAACTTGGTTCAACAATCATATTAGCTACCTGATTAGCCTAATAGCATGAGGGGATCCAACACATGACAATATGCAAATGTTCTTTCTAGAGATGCAGTAAAACACAACATCTAGTGGAGCTATACGTCATAATGTCAATATCCAAATGGAGATGACCACGAGGGTGTGGTTGGATTATTGCTGGGATGGAAATAATTTTGAGTGGGGAAGGATGTGAGGCACTAGAGTTGATCACAACTTTAATCAAGGCATGCACCATGGATGAAATTCCCATCATACCATTCTTCAACGTTATATCATAAATAATGTGACGTTTTGGAAGACTCAGTCAAGGGTTAATAAATGGGCTAAGGCTTTGATGAAATTGGGACAAAAACAAATAAACAAGAGGTATAGGAAAGAGCACACCCAATCGAGTGATGAAAAATAGAAACTTGTGGTTTCCAATTGAGTGCATCTAAGTTGGAATAAGGATGGCTTAGTGGCATGGACACCATAAGGGCGCGACCCAATAAAGAATCCCAACTCGCCCAAGTGAAATAGGAACCCGAAGTACTAGAGAGAACCCATGATCTTGGCGGAACATACACCACAAGGATGCAACATGACCAAGGTGTATGCCCCCATAAACATGTGGAATGAGATGCCCTAAAGCATGGATGGACCGAATGGGAACAAAAAAGGATGTATGGACCAATTTGGTGGGATTTGACTAGGACCGAATGAGTTGAATGGATCAAGCAAGTGCAAGTGAGCTAAAAGGAGGTAAATCAAGTGGGATGATTCAAGTGCTTGAGAAGTCATCCCAAACTAAAGCATATGAGGATTGTTTGGGTGGTATAACTGACCCAACGAAAGTTGAAGGGTCATGGCTCCACATAACCAAGTGGAGTTACATATATATCAAGAGGAATACATTTCAGAGAGGATGTAACAACTAACTACATGGTGAAGACATGAGTCAAGAGACAAGTGTGAGGTTGCAAGGAAGAGTAGTCAGACGAGTAAAGGCAAGGACGAGTCAAGTTGAGGATGAAACTAAGGGAGAAAGAGCTCAAGTAAGTATGCACTATGGAAAATGAACCAATCAGGCTAAGTGAAGAGAACCAAGGGTGTCACAGGTAGGAAAAGATGATCCATTGGGTCGATTAAGCTGGGTGACATTGTTTTCTGGGAAAGCCGGGTTTTTTTGGCTTCTTTGTTGTACTAATCTCTATGCCATTGTCTCAAACCCTCATGTAAAGAAGAATTACATTGATTAATAAAAGAAGACAAGAGGGTCGTTCCATACAAATTGTGCATTTGTGATATTTTTGATGTGATTACTTTACATGTGATGCTCATGAATGCATGTTAGATGAATTTTTATGATAATAATATTTACTTGCACTATATTGAAGGGTTATGATATTTTTCTAGGTAACAAATAATATAAAGATTATATAAGTAAGCTTGTTATGAGGTGTAGTTCGGGTGGAGTAACATTATACAACATAGGGTAGTTGTGAAACATGTCGATGTCGCATGATCGAGAGGCCACAATGTGCCCAACGAAGTGTCTTGTAACCATGTAGAGCCATTGAGGTTGTGATAGATATAGAAAAAATTATGATAGCTCATATGCAAAGCATAGCACTAACACACATATATTAAAAACTGGTTTATTTTTTTGTCATTTATATTTAATTTGAATAGTTAAGAAAAGAAATATTATTCTTTCCACATAAATTTAAATTACATATATAACATATTTAAATATTTCATTTTTTTTAATATATTAAAAAATTAAAAGATTTTTTTTTAATACTTTATTATAATTTTAAATCCGTATTATTGTTAACTTGAAATATATGTTAAATATATCCATTACTTCTTAAACATATTAAAAATATTTCTAGAAATGATTAAATAAGGAAAAAAATCTCTTACATAATTAAATGTCAAATTACTTTACCATATTTTTAAAAATAATGAAATATAAATTACAATGAAATGCCAAATTGCTTTATCATATTGTTAACTTGAAAATATATTTTTAAATATATTTATTACTTCTTAAACATAATTTTTTTTAATTATTAAAGGATGAAACAAATTTCTCTTATATAATGAAATACCAAATCACTTTACAATATTATTGGGAAATTCAAATATATGTTTGAATAAAATACCAAATTACTTTATCATATTCTTAAGAAACTTCAACTATATGATTGAACATATCTTGATGTTACCATATTCTTAAGAAACTTGAGCATATCTTAATGTTACCATATTCTTAAAAAATTTCAAATATATAATTGAACATATTTTAATTTATATCCTAATTTATGGAACATGTTAAAGAAGTTAAAAAAAAATAAAAAAAAGTCCACTTCATAATCAAATCCCAATTATTTAAATTGTTTCATCCTGAACTTTTATTTTTTATATTATTCTCTTAAATTTAAAATTTAATTATCAATTTAGTTTAAATTATTTATATTGAATTATTTATTTTTATCTTTGTCTTTGACTCTATTTTTTTTTTTTTCGTTTTTCTCTATGTTTTTTTTTTTTTTTTGTTACGATCTTTCAGGTCCAAAGATGCCGATGGTACAAGAGTCAGAGTCATGGCTTCAAAAGCCTTAGAAGGTTATGGATGGAGCTAAATAAGGCCAAGAGGGATCTATAGAATACAACACTTCCTCTTTCATGGTGCCATGGTTGACTAAAGTAGTAATAAACCTGGTCCTCACTTTCTGGTTCAGAGTGGATGCGTTTTCCAGCTCTCTTGTTGCCAGGAGGACAGCAAGATATTTCCTTGTGGACACTAAAGGAAGTGGATTTGCTGCCAATGCATTTCTAACTGAAGCTAGGATCAATTTTGATGAAAATAACACTCAGGTTTGTCAGGTGCTTACATTTCAAAGTAATGTTGTAGGCATCATAAGCTTATCATTTATGGTGGGTTTTGTAAATTTGATTTCATGTATTGGTTGGGCTCTACTTATTTCATTTGACATTGAGGCTGATAGTTCCCTGCCACCTTCTATGCCTATAATTGTCACCATAATTACAGCCATTGGTGCAGCTCTAGGGATGGATGTGGCATCCATAAATTGCTTCATGGCACCTGTTATCGCAAAGGTTTTAATTGCATTTTTCATGTTTACCCTTCCCATGACTTTACCCATTGTACTCCTAATCACAATGTGCCAAGGAGAACTTCAGGCTTATGCAAAGGCATTGTTTCTGATCACTTTGGCTTTGGAGATTGTGTGCATTGTATCATGGAGCACAATGGCTGGAAATCTTGGGATAAAGGGTTTCGAGAGATGGATATACGGTGCTTTTCACATACTATTTTGGCTAAAATGGGCAGCTGGTAGTCTTCTTCTAAATAAATAGATTTCAGTACATTTTTTTATGAAAATCCCTAAAGAACAAGAATTTTTCACATACGCTTCTGCATTCTTGTTGAATGTTGTGTTAGCTGGAGTTCAATGCAAATGGGAGCCATGGCCATGGAGAAGGAATCATTTATTTTCAAGAAAAGTAGGGTCGTAGTCTTGTAACTAGATTATTTTTATCCCAAAGATTGATGTGATGTCTTTGATGTGCTATGGCAGTCTCATATGTAATTTTCTAGTTGATTTGATGTTTTATGGCGATCTGATATGTAATTTTCTAATTGAATTAGTGAATTCTATTTTTCATATGTTTTTGGAACTGAAGTTTAAGTTTGAGCTGTGTAAGTGTATATAACAAGGACATACACATTAATAAAAGTATTGCATTCATTTTCATATAAAATTTTTAGTTTCTTTCAAAATAATAAAAAATTAGTAATTGAATAAATAATGTTAGATTTGAGATTTTTGTGATTCATATTTTAGATAAATTGATTTATGTATTAATCACATCATTAGGATTTGGTATCAAAAAAGAAATTCATTTAGAACCAACTAATGTGGTTCATTCTCATCTTCATCAAAACAAGATGAAAAGCCAATCGATCTTATTGAATAAATAGTGTGGATGCATCATTGCCAGGTATTGGCAAAAGAAAACTAGCTGTTAAAAACTAGACCAAATCCTAATGATGTGATTAATCTAGAAAGACATTTATTTGAATAAATTATTTTCTTTTATAATTAAAATTTAACGTGTGTTAGTGTTAAGTGTATTTAACAAGTACAAACACATTAATAAAAGTACCGCATTCATTTTTGTATAAAATTTTCCGTCTCTCTCAAAATAATGAAACTTTAGTAGTAAATCTATTGAATAAACGATTTTGTTTTATGCCATTAAATAATCCAATATATAAACATAAATGAGAGATATTATTACAAATAATTTCATATAAATAATAAACAATTTGATATATAAACATAAATGAGAGATATTATTAACAATTTGATATTAATTAATTGGTTGTTATAGACTTGATTAAGTGAGACGCGACGTACATCGAATTGCTAACATACACTACTATCATCATCACTGATTAATTATCTATAAACCATGGTTACAGGGAGCTTGAAACCTTAAGGATGGCGACTGGATGGTGGGTTTCTGAAACATTATGCATGGCGGCCTTGGGGAGGTTTGACTTGTTCTGGAAGGCATGAGGTGGGGTTTTGTGCTTGGTGGACAATGGTAGGTTTCGGTTTTTAGTGCGAGTCGGGGAGCTGCTTGGGTGGTCTTGGATTTATGATGACCTATTCTGGAAGGCATGAGGTGGGGTTTTGTGCTTGGTGGACGATGTGGTAGGTTTTGGTTTTTAGTGTCAATGGGGGAGAGGCCTCGGAGGTCTGGGTTTTCTAATGTGATAGGTCGAGGTGGCGAGGCATGATGGGTCTAGTTTTCTTAAGTTTATTTGTTTTTTATTAACCTTGGATTTGGTGGAGAGTGGTAATCCTATGGCTATTTGTGATTGGTTTTACTTTTGATCTGGAGGCTAGATGGAGAGGGAGGTACTGTTGGATGAGGATGATGAGGCTTTCCAGAAAAAAGAGGATGTGGTGGAGTTTATTGAGTCGTCCTATCAGAAAGGACAAAAGTGTTATGTTGAGAGATGGGGCAGTCAGAAGACATTTTCTCCAACAACTATTCTGGGAGGACTGGGAAACCCTCATTCTAGAGTTCGAGGGTTTGAGGCTCCTTCTGGTGGTGGTGTGTTAGAGTCTCACGGAGAAGGAACTATCGGTGAAAATCAGAAGGTGATTGCCCTATATGAAAAAAACAATATTTCTCTGAAACAGAAGACAAAGCCCTGGTGGGTCTGGAAAAGACACCCTGATAGCTGCAAGATGGTTTTGGGTGACGACATAGGGCTTGTGTGTTAGGTCCCTATCTTACTAGTATAGTCCCTTATTGTTGTTAGTGTAACCCCCTTATTGTTGTTAGTGTAATCCCCTTATTGTTATTTTTGTACCCCTATAACCCCCATATTGTTATTATTTTTCCCTTAAATTATTATTGTTAGGTCAGTTAGGATTACATTATGGCCCCACTAGGATTACATTGTGGCCCCATGGACTCCTATATATAGAAAGGAGGTTTTGTAATTTTTATCATCTGAGAATTGTTCATTCATGTAACGTATTGGATGTTTCCCCCTTGAAGTGGCTTATTTCTAAGGCGTTGATATCTCTTTTCTTCTATTTTTGGAACTAGTTTCACAACATTTGGTATCAGAGCTTTGGATTCTAGGGTTTCGCTGCTCCAAACAAGTCATCATGGAATTTTCGCTATAAAGATTTTTCTATGAAGGTTCAAAAGCTGAAATTTTTAGAGTGAAAATCCGAAATCCTGATTAATATCGTCGCAAAATTTCAGAGCTTGGTTCGAAATATTTTCAGAGATATGATCTGTGGAATTTTGGGCTTTTTAGGTCTTTGTCAGGACCCCGAATTTTATCTCAAAGAGGTGATCGTGGGAAAATATTCATAACTCTCTCTCTGAGCATCGGATTGGAATTATGTAAGAAGTGACTGGAATTACACGAACTATAGTTTCCTCCCTATAAATTTCAGAGCCAAAGGAGAAAACAGTGACATGTGGCAAGTCGTACAAGTTCGTTCTATTGAACAAATCCATAATTAGGTCATTGTGGGAGATTGGACATAACTTTTCCTTGAAGAATCAAAATCAAGTCAGACCTGTGGCATTTGTAAGAAGCTTTAGAGGACTACTACAAGACCGAATTTCAGATATTGAGAATATGAAAGTATAGAGATAAGTCAATTTCAATATCGAGCTCCTCAAAAGCAAGTAAAAGGTGTGTATTTTTTTTTCCGAATTGCATAAGTCTTGTTTGAAGAATCAAGTTGAATTGATTCCAAGGGAATATTGTAGAATAGATATCAGTATTGGATTCTAAAATGGCCCCTAAAAAGAATTCAATACCCATTAAGACTTTAGAAGGCTCTACTATGACTCATGAAGACAAAGAATGGAAAAATGACATATCAAAATTACAAGAGAAAGTGCAACAAATTTTGCTCTCGCAAAGAGCAACAAAAAATGACATGGAAGTTTTGAAGAAAGGCATGGAATCTAAGATGGATGGTTTGAAGAATGGCATGGAAGCTAAGATGGATAGCATGGAAGCTAGCATGGAATCTAAGATGGATGGCATGGAAGCTAAGATGGAAAACATGAAGAATGATCTAAAAGCAGACATGGAAGGTTTGACAAAGTTGATACAAGAAATGTTTCCTAATGGTGAAAAGATAGTAGAGGAAACTCATGATGAGAACAAAATAAATCTTAATCGTGATTTCATAAACTCTAATGTTGGAGGGAAGAACCACCATATTCCAAAAATGGATATGAGGAAGTTTGATGGAAAGGATCCTGTAACATGGATACTATAGATGGAGCAATATTTTGATCTCAATAATGTGTAAAACACAAAAAAGATACGCATTGAAACTTTACATTTAGAACAAAACACATTTGTATGGCATCGATGGCTTTGCTCCTGTAAAAGAATTGTCACTTGGTCAATTTTTAAACAGGAAATGATAGCACATTATGAGGATACAAAGAACAACACTTTCTTTAGCCAATTGATAAATCTCAAACAAAAGTGTTCAGTGGGGGAGCACATTGAGGACTTCCAAAAATTGAATATAAGGGTAACTAATATTCCAAAGCAACACAGGATTGATCTCTTCATAGGTACTTTAAAGGCTAACATCCAACATGAAGTTCACGTTTTGGAACCTGATTCATTGGAGAAGGCATTCAGGTTGGTAAGAAAAATTGAATGTAAAATTATGGCGACAAGGAAGTCTACCACTCACTTCTATAAAGATGGAAGTGTTGCTACTCCTAGATTTCCACAACCTACAAGGTTGACACCACAACAATTGGAAGAAAAAAGAGCAAAAGGGCTTTGCTACAGTTGTGATAGCAAATACACTAAAGGTCATAAGTGTGCTGAGAAGAAATTATTTTACATAGATTGTGAAGAGGAAGAAGAAAAGGAACAAGAAGAGGATATACACCAGGAACCAACCCAAGAAGAGGAAGAAATGAGTCTGACCATATCGTGTAATGCATTGGCAGGAATTACCACTCCTCAAACTCTCAAGATAGAAGGACATATCAAGAAGAAAAAGGTAATAGTGTTGATTGATTCGGGTAGTACCCTTAATTTTATTCATTGTGAGGTAGCCAAGGAATTGAATTGTTTCTTATACCCAACACCAGAATGTCAAGTGATGGTTGCAAATGGAAGAACTATAAATTGATCTGGAAAATGCCAT
>JAXQQM020063474.1:0-55861 GCA_034641835.2 Pinus albicaulis
GGACCTATTAATCCACCATTCAAGCAAAAGAAGTATATATTGGTTTGTACTGATTATGTTACTAAATGGGTAGAAGCCAAAGCATTAGTATCTGCTACTGAAAATTCAGTTGTTCATTTTCTTTATGAGGATATTTTTACTCGCTTTGGTGTTCCAAGAGAAATTGTGACAGATCATGGGAGCCAATTCACATCAAATTTGGTGGAGAAGTTGATGGAAGAATACAAAATCAAGCACAGAAGATCTACTCCTTACCATCCACAAGAAAATGGTCAAGTGGAGTCCACAAACAAATTTCTTGAAAGTATCATCACCAAAACTGTTCATCTACATAGAAGAGATTGGGCAGAAAGGCTTCCAGAAGCCTTGTGGGCCTACAGAACTAAATGGAGGAATACAACAGGACATTCTCCCTATGAACTTGTTTATGGGAAAGAAGTCTTGCTCCCCATTGAGTTCCAAGTCAAGACCTTCAAGATAGCAGTTCAGTTGGGGATGGACTTATCAGAAGCCCAAAAGCATAGAATGGAGCAGTTAAATGAGCTAGATGAGATCAGACAAGAAGCAATTCTAAGAACCGATCTAGTTCAATATCAAAGAGCTAAATGGCATGAAAAATACATCAAAGAGAAGAAGTTTCAAGAAGGAGATTGGGCATTGTTATTTGATTCCAAGTTTAAAGATTTTCAAGGAAAATTTCAGACTCATTGGCTTGGGCCATATGAAATTGACAAGATATTTAGCAATGGAGCGGTAAGAATCAAGACCATTGATGAGTTTCAAACTCCTCTTATTGTGAATGGCCATAGATTGAAAATTTATCATAAGCCACTCTCAAAAGATGATTTTGTCAAATTGTTTCAAGAAAGTTCTGCAATCAGGCTGGTACAGAAGAATTCTTCTTCTCCACCAGCCTAGCTTTTGTTCTTTTCAGTTGAAAATAAAATAAAATGGTATAAGCCTGAAAACCAATCATTGATTGGCAGTCTTATACAGAAAATATAGGGTGAAAATCAGGAACACCTGACACTCTATATTTTCCAAAAAAATCTCTCTCTTTCATTTCACAAGTTTTGTCACCACCCACTCCATTTCATTCCACTTCATTCCATTTCATTTCATTTCATTTTACTCCATTCCACTTCATTTTAACCATTTCATTCCATTCCATCAATAAAAATCTTTTTCATGACCATTTCCATCTGGTCATTTGTCATTTGTTCTTTTCCATTCATCCAAGTAATAGCTGTGTCAGTTTCCGCAGCTGACATCTGTTTCCGCAGCTGACTCCAGTTTCCGCAGCCAGAAGTAGATTACGCAGCTACTACTCTGTTTTCAAAAAGAATGTACAGTCAGATGTTATTTCCATAATTATGAAATAAAATGCAGGTGAGAGGATCAAAAATGAAGACATGGAGCATCCAAGACACCAATGGAGATCAATTAGTTGAAGACCAAGGGAAAAGGAAAAGATTCCAAAGGTATGAATAAAATTTATTTCAAATAGCATTGAAAAACACATTTTTATATAGTTCTGAACCATGAGCTCTATCCATTACGTGCAATGATTATATTGACAATTTTGTAACCTTTCACAATCTCCATATTATCCTCTCGCATTCATTATCAAACAGTTTCATCATTAAACCCCCGATTTTCACTCATGATCCAATATTCCACCGGTGACAATGAGACGTATTTGATTTGACCAAGGACTCTTACAGCCGCATAACTCATAACTGTTGATTGAAACGTGTTCACATTTATTGAGCAGCCACCAAAATTCAAAATGCTGCCGAATGTGTTATACTTTGTTAATCTCTTTGTCGTGTCTCTGCCGTGTTTACGAAACCCCACTCTGTTCTGTCTCACTCCATTACGAGCTAGATGAGATCAGACAAGAAGAAATTTTAAGAACCGATCTAGTTCAATATCAAAGAGCTAAATGGCGTGACAAGTACATCAAAGAGAAGAAGTTTCAAGAAGGAGATTGGGAATTGTTATTTGATTCCAAGTTTAAAGATTTTCAAGGAAAATTTCAGACTCATTGGCTTGGGCCATATGAGATTGACAAGATCTTTAGCAATGGAGCGGTAAGAATCAAGACCATTGATGAGTTTCAAACTCCTCTTATTGTGAATGGCCATAGATTGAAAGTTTATCATAAGCTACTCTCAAAAGAGGATTTTGTCAAAATGTTTCAAGAAAGTTCTGCAATCAGGCTGGTACAGAAGAATTCTTCTTCTCCACCAGCCTAGCTTTTGTTCTTTTCAGTTAAAAAAATAAAAAAAATAAAAAAAAATTGTATAAGCCTGAAAACCAATCACTGATTGGCAGTCTTATACAGAAAATATAGGGTGAAAATCAGGAACACCTGACACTCTATATTTTCCAAAAAAAAAAAATCTCTCTTTCATTTCACAAGTTTTGTCACCACCCACTCCATTCCATTCCACTTCATTCCATTTCATTTCACTTCATTTCACTCCATTCCACTTCATTTTTTCTATTTCATTCCATTTCATCAATAAAATTCTTTTTCATGACCATTTCCATCTGGTCATTTGTCATTTGTTCATCTCCATTCATCCAAATAATAGCTGTGTCAGTTTCCACAGCTGACATCTGTTTCCGCAGCTGACTCCAGTTTCCGCAGCCAGAAGCAGATTCCGCAGCTACTACTCTGTTTTCAAAAGAATATACAGTCATATGTTATTTCCATAATCATGAAATAAAATGCAGGTGAGAGGATCAAAAATGAAGACATGGAGCATTCAAAATACCAATGAAGAAGCAACTAATTGAAGATCAAGGAAAAAGGCAAAGATTCCAAAGGTATGAATAAAATTTATTTCAAATAGCATTAAAAACACATTTTTATATAGTTATGAACCATAAGCTCCATCCATTATGTGCAATGATTATATTGACAATTCCGTAACCTTTCTCGATCTCCATATTATCCTCTCGCATTCATTCTCAAACGATTCCATCATTAAACCCCCGATTTTCACTCATGATCCAATATTCCACCGGTGAAAATAAGACATAATTGATTTGACCACGGACCCTTACAGCCGCATAAATCCATAACCGTTATTGAAACGTGCTCACATTTATTTCACAGCCACCAAATTTCAAAACGTTGCTGGATGTGTTATACTCTGTTAATCTCTCAGCCGTATTTCTGTTGTGCTCACGAAACCCCTTTCTGTTCTGTCTCACTCTATTTCGTCCTCTATTACGTTATAGTCTGTACACCCATAGTCATTGTGCTCATTTCCACTCTCTGATATCTACCCACAGTCATTGTGCTCATCTCTATGCATTCAGCCGTTCTATTTCCATTGAACCCTCACGCAGGCAAATTTGTGAAGAGCAGAAAGAAGAATGGGTAAATTGCTAAGAGCAGAACCGGAAGGACCTAAGTTCATGGAGGGATATCCGCAAGTAAGGGATATATTGAAGAAAGCAAAGTGGCTGTGGTTTATCCAAAAATTCAGAGGCTATCATAAAGAAGTGACAAAAGCATTCGCAAGGTCGTTTAATGGCTTGGAAGTAGAGATTGGAGACCTTAAGTTTGCGGTCAATGAAGCATCTATAGCATCTGCCACGGAACTTCTTCAAGAGGTGAGCGTTGGTTTAAGAATAAAAGCATCAGTGATGAAGCCTGGAGAACAATCTTACGAAACCAAGGTATGGACATAACTATTTTTAAAAGCGGAATTCCTGTTCATGCATTGAAAGAGGAATGGGCTACTTTGTTGCTAGTTGTTCAGAAATTCATTACCTGTGAAGGCCGTTTTGGGTCCATGTACATAAATATGAATGATTATTTGAAGTAATTTTTCAGATAATCAACCTCAATATCCTATTTTCTATTAAATAGTTGAAGAAATGTTCATGGACTAGCTGAAATTTAGGAGATGTAGAACCACATCTATATCACCACGGTCTTGTAAAAATTTTGATTGAAAAAGAGTTAAAGGAGAAGAAAGACACATGGGAACAATTTCTGATTAGAAATTTCTTTGAGGAACCTCAGGAAACTCCTGAAGGTAGCACAACAAGAAGGAGTAGGAGAAAAAGAATAAATGATGAAACCCAAAGTACTCCTACTCAAGAAATTCCTGAAGGTAGCATATCAAGAAGGAGTAGGAGAAATAAAACAAATGATGAAATTCAAAATACTCCTACTACTACAATTGAAAGAACTGATAGGGAAGAGAGACTGTCAAAGAGGAAGAAGAAAGAAATCAAGGGTAAGAAGCCAATAACACCAAAAGAGAGAAAAACTATTGAGGCTATACATCAAACCCTTCTTCTGAAGAAGAAGATCATCAAGTGTTATCTGAAAGATTAGTTTATCTTCAAAAACAGTCATCTATGGCCAAGAAGACAGAGAAAGGAAAACAAAAGAAAAAGGACAGTGGTCCACAGCGTGTGAGAAGAAGTTCCAGACTTAAGGGGAAATTGAGGAAAACACAAATAAAAGGACCTCATTTCATTGACTTGGGAGAAGAAACATCTGAACAATCCCCAGCTGACCATAGTCCATCTCACTCTCAGTCAGTTAGTGAACCTGGTTCATTTCATTCTCAGTCAGACATTGAACATAGTCCATCCCATTCTCAACAAGATGTTGATGTGAGCCCTTCTCAGCCAGATTTTGAAGATAACTCTCCTTCACGGCATTTTGGGGACAGCCCAATAAAAATGACACCTGAAATAGACCCCAAGCAACAGGAAGTATATGACTATATAGAATCTTTGGAAAAGGCAGCTACAGGTCCCAGTACTTCGTCCATTCAGCCTCATACAGTACATGATGATTTAGTCCAATCACTAAAACAAGAAATCTTTGAGCTAGAGCTTTTAAATAGACACATCAAAAATGAAAATGAGACATTGAAGGAACAAGGCAAACTGGACAAAATCATTCATGATACCACATTCCATCCAGCTATAGTAAGAAGCATCCAATAGAAAAGGAAATGCTGTAGCAGATTACTCAAATATCATCAATTTAGGTGCCCAATGAAGAACTCGTAATGTTGCAAAGACCAAGGAAGGAGGGGAGGATTGACAGCTGGTCATTTTCTCAAGTGTCAAGGCATATGAATCCAGAAAGAATATCAGAATTTGATCATGAGGACATGCCAGCACCAAGAGGGGGTATGTTATTCAAATCTTCCATTTCCACATCTTTTCCATACATTTTTCTATACCTTTTTCATCCATCTGAACCTCCCAAGTTATTAATATCATTGTATATTGATTGCAAAAGAGCATCTAACATGGTTTTTAACTATATTTTTGTGTCTGCTGTTTGATTTAGATTTTGTTCATCTAGCTGCGGAATCTTGCCACTTTCCGCAGCTGCTGCAACTTTCCGCAGCCATTTTGTGAAACTCTATGTTATAGGTGTCTTCAGGAGAAACGAGCCACATGGGCAAGTCTGAAATGATGTGGACATGGTTCGTGTCCTATTGGCTCGAGCAAATCCGTCTAAAGAGGCCGCGGTCAAAGGTGTCCACATGGAAGTCAACCGTAGAGTCCCACGGTGACAGGACTCTGTTTCGTGTCACGTGAAGGTTCATATGGCCGTTTCTGGATTGCGAAGGACAAATCAACATCTGTGCAGGGCTCCATAGCCGAATTCAAACATCCACTCCTCATAGATTTAATTTTCAATACGGCCATGATCCTAGATCCGTGGACGTAATGGTCTACGTGTTCTCCACCAGCATAAACATTAGGAATCAGTTATATTTCCTCTGTTATAAATAACGCGTTTGTATACGCATATAGATTAGTCTCTATTAGTCTGTGTTAATTTTTATTAGTCTGCTCTGTAATGATTGATACCGCTAATTGCAGCCAACATCATCTTTTCTCGCAGAGACTGCATTTTAATATAAGAAGACTGTTTCCAAACGTAATTCGTACTTGAAGATTGTTGCCAAGGCTGGTGTAGAGGGCCCCTGCACTTGCCAAGGTTCTATGCATTATTGTATAGTTCTTGTTTTATTTCTTTAAAGCTCATTGTGCCATAATCCATTCACATGTTTATACATTGCATCTTTCATGGTATATATGCTTCATTTCTGTTTATAAACTTTCATGCTTTCCATTTCACTTCTGTCTTTCATGTTTTATGTTATTAATCACTGATCAATGTTCTTGTTTCAGGTTATAGATAGGCAGCCCGGGCATTTGCATAACTTTTTGACTAATGACATGGAATTAACATTGTTCTGCTGCTAATTTGTTTTTCTTAGTTTCTGTTTAATTTCAGTACTGCTTTGTTCATTTCAGTTTTGCTCATTTGCTTCGATAACTTAGGCCTCTATGAACTGTCATAGCATCTTCGCTGTTCTCCGAAAGCTGCCACTGGACCGATGGTGAGGGATCAGATATGAAATGTGGAGAGTTGGTACTGTTTTCTTTCTGTGTGAATTTTGAGAGTATTGTAACTGCCTTATAACAACTGCCTCCAGTTGCTACAAATTGATCATAGATTTGTTTTATGAAATGTAGTTTGGTATTAGTTTCCTTTCTCAAGAGTTAGAAAGGAGAATTGTGGTGATATCTTCAAGACATTCTCCAGTTACAATGGACTAGATATTGGAGATTGAATTATGAATATGGTTGATATATAGCTATTTTCATGTTAGATATCACATCAGCATAGGACATTCAAAAATCATATTAATTAATGATGAGGGATCAGAAGACAAGTTGATGTAATCTGATTTAGATTTACTTTGTTGCAATTTTGGATTTCTTTAAGCATAGTTTCTTTTGTGTTTAGACAGCAGCAAGAATAGTTTGGTTTTCATGCTCAATAGTTCACTGTTTTGATTCATTAGACTAGCAGCACATTTTCATTTCAGCAGCACATTTTCATTTCCTTTCAAGTTTTGTCATTGTAAGTTTCAAATTCCTTTTTAAGTTTCAAGTTGGTAAATCATTATAGAGGATATCATTTCCTTGAGCAAACATAACCATACTTGTTTTTATTTTAGAATTTCCATCTCACCTTAGAAAACCAAAAACGACAAAAAGTTAAGAAATAGGTTATCTTGCACATATAGTGCACCGCACTTCATCAGCTTACGAATCCCGGATTGACAAATTAAATGCAGCAATTTAGGACATACTAAATTGACAGACATCTTGATCCTACTCATGGTCTTGAAAAGTAGATCTCGCAAATTGATTCAATCCGCCTAAAGAAACTTCATATTCCTCTCTTCAAAGAACACCATGTATAAAAAACCCACACATAGAATCACACGATAATTGTAATATGGTAAAAAATTAGCTTAATCTAATCTACAAATTTCTTTGAAACCAATCTAATTGAATAATCATACAGAAAGAGAAATAATTTCAATCGATATTATAATATTTTCCTGAAAAGCTCTTCAACTATAAAACTAATATATAGTGTGGGAGTATAGAAAGAAAGGGAAGGTATGTATGTATGTATTTCATAAGTCTGAAAATATGAGAAGATTACAATTCTTTTCTCACTCTAGAAAAACCTTTACACTATCTCTATCCATCTCATGGATTCTTAGACAAGCTTGGTTCAATACTTAACCAATTTTTTGTCGTTCAGGATCCCTATTTCCTTACGTCATTTCCTTGGGTAATTAGGCCTTGTTAATTAGGTAAAATCCCAATCCATACTAAGCAATCCATTAGGGACCTTCTTTTGATTACATGCACCATATGTACAATTTAGATAATTCTACAATTGATAGTACATTACCCTTCAACTTCAATCTCAACTGGATCTTTCTCAGAATTGACATGCATGAGTTTTTGATGGCTGAGTTATCATTAATTTGATCGATCATTGCATGTGGTTCATGCTCAAGTTCCCCACTTTGAACTCTCACAATATCATCCATTAGTTAGAACTAGTTAAACTCATTTTAACTCAGATAAAATGAGTTCATTAATTATAACTCAAGATAAACTCAACCAGGGCTCATATAATGTAGGAGATTCTCTACATGCCTCTAATCTGACCCTAACATTAGATTAACTAAACAAACTAAGTCATCCAACTTATTTAACTCATACAATATGTCATGTGAACAATTTTATTTTAATTTAATCAAGGGAAAATTAAATTAGAATCTTTTTCTTGTTGTCATCTGCAACAATCCCTCTCAACAAGAAATCCATTATCTGCTTCCTCGATCTTGTCTCTGTAGAACTCAAATTTTCCTCTTGATAGTTCCTTCATCAAGATGTTTGCATCGCATTCCTTTGTAGGAATTTATTCTAATGACATTATCCACCTCTGCACATAATCTCTAAGATGGTGGTACCAAATGTTGATATTCTTGGACCTATCATGAAAAAATAGATTAACTAAGAGTTTGATGCAACTCTCGTTATAAAAATAAATCACTGTTGGATCTATTTGCTGACAAAACAACTAAAAAATTATATTCCTCATCCACATAGCCTCACAAGATGCTTGAATAATATCCATGTACTCTGATTCTATTGAACTGAGTGCAACTAATCTATGTTGCCTGTTGTACCAGGAAACTGCTACTGACCCAATACTGAAGATGCCCCTTGATGTGCTCTTCATGTTGGATGGAATCCCTACCCAATATGCATCTGTGAAGCCTTGAAGCTTCACTCCCTCTCTCTGCATGTAACAAAGACCATACTGAGTAGTGCCTTTGAAATATCTCAACACATGTTTGGTTGCCTTCCAATAAATCTTGGTTGGATTAATCATTACTTGACTAAGCTAGTTAACTGCATAAGATATTTACTGTCGTGTGTTCACCAAGTACATGAGTGAACTCACAAGATGCATGTAGATGGTAGCTTCTACCACTTCTCTTGAATTAACATCTTCCTTCCTCGAATTCCATGCTAGAGGAGTATCCATGGTATTTGCTTCTCTCCATGTGAAATTACTTCAGTATCGCATTGGCATACTTGCCTTGAGAGACAAAAAATTCCCCATATATTTTCAAATGAAAGAGTCCCATGTGTTTAACTCAATTTCTTTTGAAAGATCCTCTTTTCAAGACTTGATCAACTTATAATAACCTAATATAATTAAATCATAGACATATAATAATATAACCAATAACTTAACTTAAACCACAATATGGTGAAGGTTCATATCTGCTTCACTTTTGGTGAAGCCAAACCTGGTGAAATAGTTGTCTATCTCAGTGTACCAATCACGGGGTGCTTGTTTTAGTCCATATAGTGCTTGATTGAGTTTTCACACATGAAAATCTGTACAGAAGGTCTCAAATCCTTCTGGGTGCTATATTTACACCTCTTCCTCAATCACTCTTTTGAGGAGAGTTGTCTTTACTTCCATTTGATGTATCTTCTATCCCATCTACGTTTAAAGTGAAAGAATAGACATGATTGATGGTTGCCTTGAAAGTATAGAAAATTTCTTCTTGTAATCAATTCCCTCCACCTGAGAGAACCCCTTGGCCAAAATTTTTTACTTATGTTTCTCAACAGTCCCATCTGTTTCTTGCTTCACCTTATAGATCCACCTAGATCCTACAATTGACTTGTCGTCTAGTCTTGGGACAACTTCCCATGCATTTTTTATGACGATGGAGTCATACTCCTCAACCATGGCATCAAACCATATTGGTTGTTTCATTTCCTTCTCGAATGAGGATGGCTCAGTCTCTACACACTCTATCATAAGAGCCATGTAGCCAATGTATCACTCTGGAGATCTCCTTTTCCTGCACTATGATGTGGGTGGTCCCATATTCTCTCTAGCATCATGCATCAATATTTCAGCCTCTCTTGTGCACTTCCTTCTATCTCTGAATTTATCTTCATGATTAGCTTATTCCACTCTCTGCTCCTCTTCTTGAGGCTGCTTTACATCTTTAGTTCCTTATTTTAGAGATAAGATATCCTCAACTACATGCAACTGAAGCTCCCTCTCAAGGGAAATTTTGTTACATACCTATAATACTAGTGTAGCCCTCTGAGTATTCTTTCCAGTGCCATAGGTCAGACCTGTTAGCGTTCTGTAATTTACTAGAGATTGTGAGAACTAATCACATAGGCAACCATCAAAGCAACTTTGGAAACTAGGATCTAGCCATGCCAGTTTCAGAGAGGGATCTATCTTTAATATTTAACTTTATTTGGATAAGTTTTAGGCTAGTTATGATTGTAATTGGGTTTTGAGTTTTGCTTTGGATTTTTTAAAATTGATTGTATTCAATTGATTAATGTCTATTAGGCAATGCAGTCAAAATATAACAGGATGGTTGCATCAAATTTTCAAAAAGTAAACACAGGGTAAGCTAGGAATATTTAGTGTATCTTTTGAATTTATAAATGGATTATGACATAAACATGAAAGTATTTAGCATAACTAAAGAGAAATTAAGAATTATTTAGTTTGGCCTTCAATGGAAAACATTATGATTGTAAACGTAGCCAGAATAAGGTACTCAAAATTAAATCATATTCATCACGCTTTATGCTTTACAATTGGAATCCAAATGATTACAATGGAAGATAACAATGAGACATAATAACAGAAGAAAAAAATCACTAGTATTTAAGCCACAAAAATATTGTGAATGGTTTGATTATTATTGATGCTCTAGTGCTTTGAAAAATCTTAAAGTACTTCAATGCAATATCCCAAAATAGGGAAATCTACAATGTTATGAACATGTTATAGTATTGCTAAATTGAGATCTAGAAATATGTAAACGCAAACTGGAAATAGTAGTGAAAGAAATCATACCAAAATGTACGGAAACCATGGAGCCATTTTATTAGGTAAATCAGTAGAAAACATTTACAATACAACTCAAATGAACAAGGCAAACAAGCCTCTCATGAATGCATGTACAAAAGGTGTAATGCTGCTACATAACAGAATGTCTATGGATCAAAACTGCGCAGTCATAGATAGAGCACCGCTACAAGAAATAAAAAACATCATAGAGCTGTATATATATGGCTCATAAAATAATGGGAGAGAAGATTTAAGCTCCCAAAGACTATTTCAAGTCAATCCTGGAAGGATTGGCTGAAATATGAAAAACTGCAGAAATGTCGGAGTTGCAGGGTAACAGATGCAACTCAAGAACTAGAACTGGATGGAGATGAATAAAGATGATGCATCAGATGAATATATATCCTCCAATGGATCTCTCAAGTGAAAGGCTGATCCTACCACTAAAGATCTCACCCTCTAATAATCCTGCAAGCCCTTATTGCAATTGCACACTAAAAATAACATAGTCTAGAGAAGGGACTGTGCTGTAGGGGAAAGGGAATGTGTTGGCCAAGTGCAAAAATATGAAATAAGCTCCAGAATCTTCCTCACTAGTGTTCCAAATGAAAGAAAGCTCTCTCCTTTGAAAAAAATCCCCAGAAGTGGTGTTGTCAACCCTCCACTGCAACACCCTGCAACACAACCCAGCTCTCAACAGAAACAATGTTTTAGTTGAAGGAGGTAGCTTTTCCTCAAGCCTGGATGTGGAGAAATGAAGTGCAAGCTCCTTCAAGAGACCTCTCTTGAAAGGAGAAGGAATTCCTAAATAGGAAATCCTCGTGCTAAGCAGCACTGTAACTCTGTTGAATAGCAGGAGAATGCACAAAGTTTGAACAGACCATAAAATCAATAATACATATCATGAATAACAATGGCTTCCTTGCCCTCCCTTTAAACAAGTGAAAGCCCTCTCTCCATGGGTCCCACTCATTAGGGTTTCCTTCACCAAATAACCCTCTTCCCATTCATACTGCGTTGTCTATAAAATTGTTCTCCATCTCCTATCCCAACGATGTTGACTTGGTCAAACTTGACCTTGTCTCTGTGAAAATGTCCTCTTTCACACTTGAGGGTGTGAAATCCCATTCTTATGAATATCCCCTTTCATACTATGAGGGATTTTATTCATTCTTCTGTAATTTATGGGCTTCCTTACCCATTTATTTACCTCCTATGTGTAAACAACAAAATTTAAAATTCCATTTAGCAGTGTGCTAAAGTGGGAATATTACAATCCTCCCCTCCCAAATGTTGCTTGTCCTCAAGCAACTGTAAAGATAAAATTGAGGGGCCTTCTTGAGGCATGAGGTCTGATATGAGCTGGGATCTACCATCCCCATATGAAGCTCCCATCCCCAAGCAATCATCCATACAAAATGGGTTACCTCCAAACATGGAAACTCCTGAAAATGCTCCTCCACCTTGAGCTCCTACAGTATAGGTGGGCTGAAAATCTGATCATGGTAGTCAAAATAGTCTACCCCATGTTGTCATCCTCTCCACTTAAGATAAGTGTAGAGTGTCTGTTAATCGTGGGCTGTGATAATGTTGCCCTCAAGTGGCAAGAAGAAGACTAGATCCTCAAGGATCTCTTCTCCAACATTATGAAACATGTTGGCCCAAATCATCTCATATGTGATGAGTTGGAAGTCACCATCATATGGCATCCAATCAATCATATGGCTCACCTCAAATGGAAAAAAGTGTTTTTCTGTAGTGTCCACATACTCTCTCATGCTCCCATCAGAACATGCAAGGAAAACAGTGTGGGAAATCTCTCTCCCAAGGGACGCATCCAACCAATGTGCCACTCCCCCAATCATGCTCCCAATAAAAATCAGAACAACAACAACATAAGGAACTACAATGAGAATCATGCTAGCTTCCATATGAAGCAAGGGAGAAGGAAAATGGTCCCTTATATGTAGCCAACGCAGTTTGATCCTCAACTATAAAATATAGTGACAAAAAGTGTGGTTTCTCAACCACTTGCTTGCTGTCCCACTCTCCTCATATGTTTGGAGAAAGTGAATGATGTATGGTACAAATTGAGCATGTTCTCCAAAATACATCTCCTCCCCAAGTCCTCCAAGGGAGTGGTCATCAATACTTCTCATGGCCTCAAGTAGACCATGAAGTCTAGAAAAAGGAATGCTCCTCCTTGGAGTAACATCCTGCACATGTATGGTTAAGGGATGCATATATACGTCATACAAGTAATTATGCAAACAAACAATAACCTTACCATATGTCCTGGTCATGCAAATGGAGTGGCTCATAGATGAGTCTCTTCTCATCCTCAAAGAGAAAAGAGGTGGTTGTGCTAACTCTTCCAAAGAGTTATGTATCTCGTCCATCTCCACATGGTCCATGCATCTCCTCCTAAGCTGATCATCCAATATCATACAAGTGAAAAGATCCTTGGAGCACTCCACCAACAGCTGGGAGTTCAAATATGGATCTATCCTCCATAGTGACAATGCTGATGATCTCTCATGAAGAACATCTGTCATATGGTTATCCTCTCCTTTGACATCTCCCATGCCAAAGATGCAAGTTGGATGGCTATTATCCTTCCCTTGCTATTTATGCCACAATGCAGAATCTGAAATGAAAGTGGGTAAATATGATGTTCATATAATGCCTCTCTCCTCCTTGAGTCTACCCAAGACTCTCAACACTGCACAATGACCTCCCAAGGTCTCCACTCCTCTAAAATCAATGAATGGTGCCTCAAAATGTAAAGCACCTCTCATCATCTGCTGATTTGGTGGTCTCCTTGGTGAAATGTCTCCATGCAATGAGACATCATCATCAATAGTAGACTGCATATATGAATGGAAAGAATTTTCCCTGATCTTACTGTGTAATCCAGTCTCCCTCTTAGGTGCATCAACCTCATGAAATAGATAGGGGTGTGTGCTTCTCATCACATGATGCAGGTCATCCTCCTTATCTCCTCCTTGTATCTCCATAGGTTCACACTCTATCATCAATGGCACATGTAAATCATGAGTTGTGCCTTGATCTCCACATGTGAGATCCTGGGGAATTCCTTGCAATGATACAAGAATCCCTCTAGTTGGAGCAAGAGCTCCTCCTTCCTCTGCATGAGGTGCTAGATAAAATCTAGATATGGCAACGCTCTTGACCTCATCCTCCTCAACATAAATGGGAAACCTCCGAATGATTGGATCCTCCATTGAAAAAGGGATTTCCATGCCTTCTTGTGCCAACATACAAGATAAAGGTCTTGCCTCTAGCAAAGTATGATGCAAGTTATCAGCCTCTTCCATGGTTTTCTGAAGTGGTTTTGGTTTTATGGTTTCCTCCATCACATGTAAGGTCTTTGTTTTTTTAGATTTGTTTTGCTTCACCACATGTGTTTCAGAAATTTTCTTATCAAAAATTTTCACCAATGTTTTAATGAACCTTGCATAGGAAGAATTATTTGCATTCTTTAAAGAAAAAGACTCAAATATCCACCATGCATAGGCCTTACATCCAAGATGCAGCACTACTACTCTGATGGCTTCATCTTCAGAAATTTGATGCTGCTACAAAAAGGTGTCTAGCTCTTCCACCCAAGCCCTCGTTGAACATGTAGGGGAACCATCAAAGGTAGACAGAAGAAATATATCCACATTATGCTACTTGCTCCTCCTCACCTTGATCTTGCAAAACTCTAGGAAAGTGATATGACCTATAAAATTTTGAGTTTGAGATTCATATTCATGCAAAAAACCACTAAGATTTCCCCTCTTAAGCATTCCTTCTTCCTCCTTTTCTCTCATGGAAAAACTGGGCATGAGACTACGTTGTGCATCATAGGGTGTGGCTGCATGCTTATACTCCCCATAAGAAAATCTATACTTTGACTTAGTTTCAAACCCTCTTGGAGATTCTGTATACTTCTCCCTTCTTATCTTCTTGAAATCTTCATGGATGCTCTGTACAGATCTTGGAAGAAGCTTTGTAAGCCTAACTTCCTTTCTTCCTCCACATAAAGGAGTCTTCTCCTTTTTGTTCATCTCTTTGTCTTCTTGTCTTCTAGATAACACATTGGCTAAGATCCACAAGATGAGCCAAGATTGATGTTTTTATACCACTGTAATATCCCAAAATAGGGAAAATCTACAATGTTAAGAATCTATTATAGTATTCCTAAATTGCAGATCCAACAATATGTAAACAAAAACTGGAAATAGTAGTGAACAAAATCATACCAAAATGTATGGAAATCATGGAGCTATTTTATTATGTAAATCAGCAACAAAAATATACAATACAACTCAAATGAACAAGGCAAACAAGCCTCTCATGAATACATGTACAAAAGGTGGAATGCTGCTACATAGTAGAATGTCTATGGATCAAAACTACAGAGTCATAGATAGAGCACTTCTACAGGAAATAAAAAAAATCATAGATCTGCATATATATGGCTCATACAATAATAAAAAAGAATAACTAAGCTCCCAAAGACTATTTCAAGTCAATCCTGGAAGGATTGGCTAAAATATGCAAAACTGCAGAAATTTCAGAGTTGCAGGCTAGCAGCTGCAACTCAAGAACTGGAACTAGACAAAATGAACCTAGTCAAAATTTAGACTATGTCTAATGAATTCTAAAGAAAAAATCCTCACGGGCACAAAATTCGAGAGTCTGTAAGGCTCAACACTTGCTCCATATAGTCTTATTTCAGAATATTCCTCAAAAACAAACTAATCTCCATATTTACAATTGTTTCCTAAATGCAAAAACTCCTAAACTTTAGGTAGGAAATAGGGAGGAGGACTTCCATTCAATATTTTGTATGCAGTGGGCATGAAATAACTAGAAAAATCAAATAACCCAGCCTCATTTTGTTCCCTTCTAACCACATCTATCCAGAAAATCACTGACTGTCTTGTTTTATTTGCATCCATAATATTTAGTCCTAAATGCATGAAATCTTCCACATTTTGGTATAAGAACAAATATACAATTAATGAGGGAAATTTAAAATAAACTGTTAATGAGAGGCTCATCAGCTGTGAGTTGACTGCTTCCTGCCAATAAGATGGAATATCCAACACCATTCCTAGCTTCATCATCATGGAAAACATTCCTAGAACTGATTTTTCCACTGCATTATCATCATCCTTACCCAGAATTTTTGCAATAAGACTCAAAACTGGACGAGGGTTAGCATCAAAAAACCCCATATCAAACTACTTGCAATCTGGATGAAACTGCTTCATGTCAGGCTTCAAATGAAACATGAACTGATTGAATTCGCCCCCTACAATATTTTCATAATACTGAACCAGTGAATCATTAGAAAATTGAATTTAGGACTCCAACTCAGGATAGCATAGGGCTTGGCGGATTAATAGAGTAGACACCTGCAAAAAAATTTCTCCTTAGGAATTCATGACAAAGCATTTCCCTGGATACATAACCGATACTATCCAAAAAATAAATTCAGGGAAAAGGTGAGTTTTAGTGATGCATGCAGACAAGACTCCGGAATTGATCATGGTAGAATATATAGGAGAGGCATTAGCATTCAAGACAAATTGTTGGTAAAAGGGGAGATGAATTACTGAACAGAGGGTATCTTGGATATCCCTCTCAGTATCCATGAGAGGGATATGTTGGTGGAACTTGACAGGGATGACCTTTTAGCCATGGTTAAAAGCTTACGTGGAAATTTTTTTACAGGGTGTTTAGATTTTGAAGGTGGCAGAGAGCTCAAACGAGGTGCAACACAACAATTCACAAGTAAATTTGAAAAATAGACAAAAAATCCTTTAAATAGGTGGCACAGGTTTTGAATTGAATGCTGAAAAGACGCGCCAGAAACCGTTAATTATGCTTGACGTGGAAGACAGTTGGGACCAACTCAGCATCCTACGTCACTGTGGGGGCTCTCGGAGTACGTAGGAAAAATATGGCTGGTCCCCCCGCATTAGATCTCTGCTGTTGATCTCTGTTGTCCCCGCAGTCAACTCAGTCAACTGCGGAGGCACTCCCTATGATATTTATCGCGCCAGTTGTGCCCATGGGTTGGGATTTTTGATAGAGATTTTAACAATCAGCGCTTTCCGCCCAACAAACCAATCGTTATTTAACCTTTAATGCGGACCCAAATTATAAAGTTTAAATATTTAAACTTAAACTTTAATGAACATCAATCTTTTTTATGCTAAAGTATAAGAGTTCAATACTTTAACATATTTTCCCATGTTTTATATTTTTATTTTTTCAAATATTTGTAAAATAAAAGGATACTACTGTGATCCACAACATTTGTCTCAACCTGGGGATAGTGTTTTTTGCCACGAAACACTAAGAAATCGCAAATCCGTGCCTTCACTTCGGGCATGGAGTCAAAAATTGCTTGATGAGAAATGTACAATGAGTAAATTGAATATGTACAAATAGTAATCTAATTTCTTTTAGTGCTGGAAATAATGTTTTAGATACTACCCATTTATAGATAGTTAAACTGCTTCTCCATCAATATTTTACAGCATGAAAGTATTGTTTGATCTAACTTCAGAGATTTTGTAAGGACCATACCATAAAGGATCAAATTTTCCATGTTTCCATTTTTCTTCCCTCCTAGTATCCCATCTTAATACCAGATCTCCAGTTTGAAACATGATTTCTTTTGCCTTTCTGTCAAAAATAGATTTCATTTTCTTCTGATAAATGATCAAATTGTCTCTAACTTTATTTCTACTTTCATTTATTTCCATCACCTGGTTTAGCCTTCTAATCAAGGCATTAGGTTCCTCTTGAGAGTCTTGAAGAAAAGAAATTACAGGTTTTTCCAGCTGAGTAGGAAACAGAGCCTGAGCATCATATACCAATTCATATGGGGACTTACCAGTGGATCTTTTGGTAGTCATCCTTACTGCCCATAAAGAAAAAATTAACTTTGAATCCCAATCCTTTTGATTCTCATTGATTGTTTTCTTCAATATCTTCACCAATGTTTTATTAGATAATTATGCTAATCCATTCCCTTGAGGATAATATGCTGTGGAGTGTGATAATATTACATTATAGGTCTAAATTTTTTTTATGAATATGACTGAATTGAAGACCTGAGCATTTTCTATTACAATTTTTACTAGACATCCGAATCTACTGAAAATATTCTCCTCCAAAAACTTCATCACAACCAAATCATTTTCCTTTCTAGTAGGAACTGCCTCTACCTATTTTGTAAAATAATCAGTAGTAGTTAAAATCCACTTAAACTACCCACTTGATGGTGGATTAATCTCTCCAATGAAATCCAATCCCCATTGTCTAAAAGGTTCTTCAATAAATACAGGAAGAAATGGTAAAGGAGGTTTCTGGCAACTTCTTACAGTTCTATATACATCAGCAAATAAAGAGGGCCAATAAAAACCTGATTTAAGAATCTTATGAGCTGTTACCTTCTAGCTGTAGTGACCTCCACATAAGCATTCATGATATTCTTTGATCACCTCCATGGTTTCCTTTTCTGTCAAACATAACAACAATACACCAGCAGGATCTTTCCAATACAACTTAGCTTCAATTATAACATAAGGTTGAGCTTTGAGTTTCATAGCTCTGTACTTAGCTCTATTTATTGAAGGAGGACAAGAAAAGAAAAAAGATAATGAATGATATCCTTATACCAGCCTGAACAAAGAAATTTGTGCTTAATTGTTGACTTTGTCTTAATCTGATCTGTTTCTTCAGTTACTTCATCTACAGGTGCAAGTAAACTAATTCCCAAAGCTTGGAAATTAGATTCTGTCATAAATTTGGCTAGTCCCTATCCTTTGACTAACTTTGTTGGTTTGATATCCAAGTCATATTCCTGGATTTTGGCAATCCATTTTCCTCTTTTTCCTTGCACATCACTCTATACTAGCACATCTTTTATAGCAGAATTAGGCACATATGCTACTATTTGAGAATGAAGTATATAAGTTCTGAAAACCTTTAATGATTTTACTAAAGAATATACTCGTTTCTCCAAAATATTATACTTCAGTTCTGCATCTCTGAGGACTTTGCTGAAAAAGGCTACAGGTTGTTCACTACCTTCTTCATTTTTTTGTAGTAATACAGCAGCAATAGTACAAGATGATGCAAATGAGAAGAGCTGGAAAGGTTTTAAGTAATCTGGACTGATTAAGACAAGAGCTTCTTGGAGAGCTTATTTTATTCTACTTAACGATTCTCTTGCATCTTTATCCCATTTTACTTCAGCATTTTTCTTTAACATATTTGTTATTCTCGTGACAATTTTAGCATAATTTGGTACAAATCTTCTCATAAAATTTATTTTTCATAGAAACCTTTGGATATCCTTTTCACTTCTAGGTAGTGGAATTGTCTGTATAGCTTCAACCCTTGCAGGGTCAATCTTTACTCCTTGTTTTGAAACTATATGACCCAAAAACTTACCTTCTTCTAAAGCAAACAAAGATTTCTTAGGATTTAATGATAATCCAAATTTTTCACATTTCAAGAAAGCTTTCTTCAAGTGTTCTAAGTGTACCTCATCAGAACTTGAAAAAATAGTAACATCATCAAGATAAATAACTACAAATTTATCACCCACAAAAGAAATATCCATTGCTCTTTGGAAAGTTGCTCCTGCATTCATGAGGCCAAATGGCATCCTGGCGTACATGAATGCTACTGAAGGTGTAGTAAAGGCATTCTTATTTTGATCTTCCTTCTCCACAGCCACATGATTATACCCAAAAAAACCATCAACCATAGATAACTTGAATGCCCAGTTACTTTCTGTCGAACAAAATCCATCTTGGGTAAAGGATAGTTATCCTTTAAAGAAGCTTTGTTCGAGTTTCTGAAATCCACACATAATCTTATATCTCCATTTTTCTTCCTGAATGGTACCAGATTTGAAACCCAATCTGAATATCTTAGTGGAACTATGATTTTAGCTTGCAAAATTTTTTTCACCTCCTTTTCAATTGGGGCCAGCAATAGTGGGTTAATTTGTCTGAGCTTCTGCTTGTGTGGTTTAACCCCATCTTTCAGTGGTATTTTATTTTGAATAATATTCAAATCATAAGTTTTCAAATATTCATATGACCATGCAAATGCATCCATGAATTTTTTAAAAAGGTCTACATACCTTTCTTTGTACTCCTTGGGAACTCCTCTAAACAATTTGACTAATTTAGGCTCATGTTGAGTCCCTAAATTGCAGTCCTCCATTTCGCCATCTTGGGATACTTTTTCTTGGTTCATTGACACATCATTAGCATCAAACAATATTTCAAGAGGTACCAGGCATCTAGGAAAAATATTATCTTTCAACTGAATTATCTTCTGATCACCAATTGAATTTTTCAGGTTTTTAGACATATCACTTTGACCACTTTCATCAATTTCTAAATCAATTTGAATATCTTAAAAACTTCCAATCATTGATAAAAACTGATTAATTTGTTCATCATCCTCAAAAACCTGCCAATGTTTTACATTATGAGGGATTGAAGGCCCGTGTCTTAATTCAATTTCATATCTCAATCTGGGATTAATTAGTGGTTTAAATGTGCTAGCTGCAACTGCCAATGAATCTTCCATTCTGTTCTCTTCTCTTGGAATAAACTGTAAATTAAAATCCTCAAAATAATTCTCAACTAAATCCCACACCTCATTTCTATAAGATCTCAACCTAGGATGTTTAGTTTGGCACCAATTTTTAATTTGTCTTATGATTAATTCAGAGTCACCAAAAATAGATAAATACTGAATTCCCATTTTTGTTGTTGTCTACAGACTTAGAATTAATGCTTCATATTCAGCCACATTGTTAGTAGACTCAAATTCCAAGTTGAAGGAAAAAGGAAAAAAGTTACCTTAAGGAGATATAGATATGAATCTAGCTCTAGTGCCCTCCTTAGAGAATTCACCATCAAAATAACACTTCCAAAATTTATTTGAACACAAATCATTATGTACATTGGTTGAAGTGAGCTGCTTTTGTGAATCTTCAACAAATTTTGCATCTTCATGCAGCATGAAACAAGAGAGATCCTCCTTCTCTTGGCCATAAATGGGGGAATTACCTGCATCTTTCTTGGTAGTAGTTTTCAAGAATCTAGTTTCTCTGTATAACCTCCTTTCCTCCCCATTAAAAAAATGAATGATAGCATACGTGAAATCCAATTTCAAAACTCCTCCAAGCTTTCCCCCCCAAGATCTAGACAACAACATACCAAATCTGGCTGGGATATCTTCTTACCACATCCATCATAATACTCTTAGCTGGAAATTGAGCCAAGGAAACAACTATATCCTTGATAAGACCCACACACTTCACCCTTTTCGAATCAAAGGAATAAAGGTCTCTATATGATTTGGTGATTTGTAAATTCAATTCTTTAATCACATACAGTGGCATTAGATTTTTTGATGCTCCTGAATCTAGCATAAAATTATGTAAAATGAAATCATGTAATAGAACTGATATATAAAAAGGTGGAACAAAATAATATACCTCTTCAACATGAGGTCCAAAAGTAACCACTAGTTTCTCTTCTTGCAGATTCACTATATCACCCACTTCATCAGACTGAGATAAATTAATAAATTCTGCATTTTCTTTCTTATAACGAGGTGTTTTGACCAACTCAAGAAGTGGCACTTGAATCTTTACTTTTTATAATTCTTTAGAGAAGCTGAAAGTTTGATTTTGTTTTGTTAACTTTTCAAGTTCTTCTTGATTTTTAATTGAATTTGCATGTTGATTAGGAGTAGTAACAATTTTCTCCAAAATATTTGGGTCATTGGATTTTATTTGAGGAGCTTCAGATTGCTGCTTCTCTTTCTCTTTTTCTTGATTCATGGATTGTTTCCCTTTATCTGATTTTTTAATAGGATTATTTTGTAGTGGAGTTGCCATTTAAGTAAGTACTGATTCTGATTCCTCTCCTTCATCATTCTGAGTCCTCAACCTCTTTTTTGACCTCAAATCATATTTCTTATGCAACTCTACTTGCACAAAATCAGTAAATCATTTATAATAATCATCCATTTCTTCCTGATCAAATGAAATATTAGATTCTTTATATTCTTTCTCACTCTCTTCTTCTGTTTCATCATCTTGCATATATACAATAGAAATTTGGTCTTCATCTTCTTTCTGCTCATTATCAGTAGAATGTGATGGGGCTGCCTCTATATATAAAGGTTCTTGGACTTGATATTGATCTTTTCTTTCTCTCTGTAGAATCTGTAGGGGATGTTTTCAGAATTGGGGATGAAAAACCCCTCTGTTTTGTTGTGTAGGTTTATTGTTATCTAATTCCAACTTTACTAATTTATTTGACAAATTTTTAATGAACTTTGTCTATCATCTATCCTTTGATATTGTGATGAATCTTCTTCTTTAGCTTTTCCCTTGTCTTGAACCTTTCCAACAGTAGTCATGTTTGCCTAAATTTCTAAGGCATCAGTTTGAATTTGTTAAAGAGTAGTGGCTCTTCTCTCTCTCAAGGTAAATCTGAAATCTGATGCAAATGCACTAGAAAAAACAACCCTTGTTCCAATAGGAGGAGGTTTCATTTCCACAAGAAAACTATTGTATAACTTTTTAAATATTTTTACAAAATCACTCATACTTTCATTTGATTTTTTCTTTATAGCATTAAATTCTGTTAAATAATAACTATGGTCTCTTTTTTCACCCCATCTCTAGATGAATTGTCTTTCTAATTCATCCCAATCATTAATTGAACCATTAGGTAATCCTTTAAACCATTTCTTGCCTCTCTTCTTAAAGACTATACAAAAAGTCTCATTACAACATCAATATGCTCTACATTAAAGTTTTCAGGAAAAGTGAAAAACAAAGGCAAGTGTTGTTTTGCAGTTATTTCATCTTCACCAGTAAATCTAGGGAGAAAATTAAGATACTCCTGAGGCATTGCATTCATTGGTTGGGGTAGATTTAATGGTGCATATCTATTCATCAAGAAAGCAGGGGCTGCCATGTTTATGCCCTGATTGACTACTCCTTGAGCAGGGGTAAAATGAATACCAGTTGCAGGTGGGGATAAAAGGGGTGGAACAAATGATATGGGAAGGGGTATATGAACGATAGTAGAAGAACTGGCAACTAAATTAGGCTAAAATTATGTGAATGGAAATGATACAGACTCAAAATATAGTTCTTCTAAAGTTGGTTCTTGGAAGTGAATGGGTGAAGACAAGGATTCTTTTTCAGGGAAAGTGAGTTTTCAGGAAATTTCCTTGGATGGAAAAAATGAGAACTGCTGCCTGGTGCAAGCAGTGTGGCATCAGGTGTAGAAATTTTTTTTGATTTCTGGCCCTTATTTAAAACTAAATTTTTCGGATCTGACAGAATAGGGACTTTTTGCTGAGAGGTATTTGACCTCGTGTGAGGCCTCTTAGGAGCCAAAATTATTTAAAATAAAAGACAGCTTAGTATTTACTCCTCTCTGAACAACCAGAGGAAATATGAACAAAACCCAAGGAAAACCTTCGAATCTTCAGTCCCCGGCAATGGCGCCAATTAATGTTGTATCTTAAGAGACAATCCCTTAGCTGTGATAATGAGTCAGTGCTTAAGACATTTTATGATTATGTCACAAATTTTTATGTCTCTGTTTTATTAACCCTCAAGTATTTATAATCAAACTCATAAATGCCAAATATTATGAATGCTTCACAATGCTACTATATGTTGATGTTGAATGAAGTGACTAGAAGAAAATGTAAGGAGAAGTCCAAACTATTATGTTGTTTTATATAGAAAATACCATTCCAAACCCCAGAAGAAAAATGTGAAGAAAATAGTTAAAACAAAGGAGCACCAATTAAGGTTTTTTAACTCTTATACATAGAAATTAAAAGAAACATGCTACTCATAACCTTGTTTTATTCATAGACGGAAATAAATAATGAAAACTGGAATACACTTCAACATAAACAAAATCCTAGAAACTTGCTTACTCATTCATTAATCTTTGAATCTTTGAGTACAAAAATATTTGTCTGGAGGTCCAAAACTCAGAACCTTTCTCTCTCTTGAAAATTACATTAAATACAGTAAAAAGTAGTTTAGAACTATTGTAACCAATCCTAACTACAAAAAATACTTCAAGACTTCGAAGGTTGTCTATTACATGCCTTGAAAATGTCTTATTACAATTACATTGTCTTGAGAAAATTACATAAAATAAATATCCTAATCTATAGGAATTGCTGATGAAGTGGCTTTTTTTCCTTGATTAATTGATTTGTCTTTCTTTGCTGCCGATCCTTTTGGTAGGTCAATTGTCCAAGCTCTGCACTTTTTCCATATTTCTAGCTTTGTGCTGGATGAATGTGCCAGGTTGTGATATTCTAATCTGAATGCAGTGATTCGGTCATAAGAAGGCCTTTCAGAGAAAAGAGTTTTCACCATCCACAAAAGTTGAAAATGTCTCTGCAAGAAGTTGACCATTGTCTCTCCTTTAAGCACCTGAGTCTTTTCATGCATGTTATCAATCTTGTTTTTTGTCATCACCTGTAAATTATCATAAGAGCTCCATGGAAAAATATTTCCTTCATCTCCCCAACATGTTGGAAGGCCTACCCTTGCCATTTTATCAAAAGATTTATCAAATTGACTTACTGCTTCTTCGATTTCCATTAGTTTCTTTTCTACAGCCTTTCTGAGATCATTCCTGATAATCATTTTATTAATTTCCACTGCATATAACATTATGTCTTGCATATCATTCTCCTTTAACTCCTTATCTGATTTGGAATTGATAAAATCAATAAATCTTTTGGCCCAAATGGCTCTGTTAATCCCTTTTTGCTTATCAGACATAATTGGTTCTTCACACTCCACAATAATACTTTTTTCTTTTGCAATTATCATTAGGAAGCACCAATTGGACTTCATTTCTAAAATGATATCAGTGCAAATGATATCTTTAGCTTGTATTAATAACATATTACCTTTCATTCTTTCTTTGATATTCTTAATCTCAGCTTTAGCATTTTGGAAATCCATTTTTTATTTATCTGCTTCATTTTCCATGACCTTCATCAATTTTGTTGCAGTCTCCAGATCTGTTTGAGCCTTCTTTCTATCTCTTTCAGCCATCTGCAACTCAGTATTTAATTGAATAATTTGTGTTTGAGGATCTTCATCACCTGTAGGAAAAACAAAATACATTTATGATTATCAATGTGAATTTGTAATGAAATTTTAGTCTTCTTTACTTTGGAAAGTTCTTCATCCTTCTACATTAGTTGCTGCAATAAATTTTCCTTTTCCTTCTCTACCTCCGCAACTTCTGTAGCCATTGAATGTTCACTAGTAGGTAACTTCAATTTCTTCCTCAATGTAGATATCTCTACCTCAGCACTTTGCAAGAATTTCTGCACAACACTCTTGTCACTAAGGTCTACTCCAATCTTTATAATAGTATTCTTCAATTCTTCGTTTTGAACTGTTAAGGCTCTTGAGTTAGCCTTTTCTAACTTCAACTGTTTAATTACTTTTCCCAACGTATTCTCTTCCTTTACTTTGTTATATTCCAAATCCACCTCAGGCTGAAAGAAGGCGGGATTCAGGGTAACACCAAACCACGCTCAGTCTGGTAGCTAGCCCTACCAGAACAGGAGAGGGCTCTCTCCGGGTCAATCTCAGGAAAAATGTATCAATAGGCCTTGAGATGACTGAAATGAGTGCTAATTTTAGGCTAGGTATATTAATCAAGGAGTTTGGAATGATTTTTTAGGGGTTTTGTTGGAAAAAAGGGAAAGGCAATTTTGGGCTTGGGGATGAGGCCAAATTCTTGTAGAGTTCAAGTTGGGGCAGGGAAGGCAATGGATTTGATGTCTTAGATTCAATGAATGGATAGAAAATACTGCTGAGGAGCTGAAGAGGGCAAGAAGGTGCAAGGATCCTCTTCAAACGGAGGAAAACATATAAAACTAAACAAAATTTTAAGGCAGAGCACCAGCAAACTAATGAATTCTACCTTAGTTACTCATTTGTTTAATTCAGAAGCAAAGAGAAGGGAAATGGCATACATATAACATTAATGAAACTTACAGATACATGGAGAAAAAAATCATCAAAACTGAGAGCCACAAGGATCCCAACAAGTGCTGCAAAACCCTGGTCTTTCCTTTGCCAAAAATGCAGAAGTGTATGTACAATGAAGTGCCAAACAATTCCCAAGTATCCAACCCTGAAAATGTCTCAGAAAATACAATATATAGAAAAGTATAACCCCTTCCCATGCCTCTAGGGGTCGAGCTCATCCTTCTAGGAGCTATTTCAACCAATTCTAAACTAGGAACTGAAATCTAGGCAATCAAACAACTTGCCTCTATATGGAAGGAAACTGATTCATTCATTTAATTTTCACTTTTTAGTGAATGAATCCTCTAGAACAAGTAAATATGAGCCAAAATTACATCATAGTCATCAAATTACATCAAGATAGATCAATAATTACATCAAAAAGTGAAACTAGTCAAAACTGGGCGAATTTCTGAGCTGAAGAGTCAAAATGAGGCCAAATTTCTCTATGCGCCGCACCCAAAAACTCAATGCGTCGCGCCACTTTGAGCCTATTTGTGAGGCACTTCCCGAAGTCCAAATTGAGCTCATGATATCTCGTTGGAAATCCCTGTCTATCTACTATCTAACCCAAGTATAATTTCTGGATTTGGATGTCATTTTCCCCTCCGAAACGTCAATCTCCAAAGACTGGTTCCTGTGTGTGAAAAAGGTGGCAGAAAGGCCATTTTGAAGGTGTTTTTGACCCTTTTAACCACCCAGAACTTGATGAAATATCTCTGCCATTCCTAAGCATGCATAAATTTTCATAAAAAATCCAAAAATGTAAAGTTTTCATCCAAAATATCTCTCAAATGTAAGTGCGCGCCAAGTGGCGCGACGCGTTGGGTAGGAAAATCTGTTTTGTGACCAAATTTTCAAAAATGACAAAATTTACTCCAAATTTGCTGAAATTTGGAGTGAAGGTCCCCCATCAAGTGTCATGCTCAGCCAATGAAGCTTCGGCCAAGATTATGTCTTTTCACGCCTCCTCGATGCCTTCTTCATCTATGCTGCCTAAGGTGAAAATGAAGAGCTTGGTGTCTTTGTCTTAGTTCGCCAAATGTGTCAAATTCAAATGAGGGACTGTGGGAAGAATGGGCAGTGAGAATGATGGAGTTTTGTTGAGTGAATTTAAAGTGTAATATAGTCACTTGATTGTATGGGGATTTAGGAATCTAGGAATATTTGCAAATGATATGGGAGAGTATGGGGAATAGTAGGGTTTAGGAATAGGGAAAATGGGACAAGTGATATGAGAATGTAAGGGAATCAAGGATTGACAATAATGATAGGATTATGAAGGGGAAAGGGATCACAATTGGGAAATGGAAACTTGGCACCAAAAATACAATTTCAACACACCAATTTCAAACCCTTGGAGTAGCCTTTGTCAAGAAGATGGAGTTTATGTTTACACCATTCAAATTTTCCAACCAACCTTTGAAATCACACCAAACACCAGCAAGAGTGATTGTATCAACTTACTTGAACAAATAGGAGCGAAAGATTTGAAATTGTTTGAAAATTTGGTGAAGAAATGATGAGATTTGGCCTGTCGGCTCTGTGCGCCGTGCCTCCTGGATGCACCGCGCACGTTGAGAAAATGCACTGTGGCAGGAGGCCCAGTGCGCCGCACGGCCTATGTGTGCCGCGCATGTGAACTCATCCATAATTTGGCTTTCCAAACTCTGTTTCATTTTTCTACAATCTTCTTCACGATTTCTTTGGTTTCTTGCAGAATTTTTCTATGAAAATGGCTTATTGAAACACAAAAATGTCTTCCATACCATAGACTTTGATTTTGATTTGGCAAATCCTCTTTCTACTTTTGCAGACTTTGGCACTTTCACAAGAGAACTCTGTTTTTCTTGTTTCCTTTTGATTTGTTGAGCTGATGATGAGCTTTTGCACACTAAACCACCATAAATTATGAGAAAGAATCTTCACTTGCTTGCACACCATGGATTTGAGCATCTTTGCAAATTTTGGAGAAGTTTATGGTGAAATTTGGCTTGCAGCTCTATGCGCTGCGCCACAAACCCAACGCGTAGCGCCTTTTTGCAGGAGGATTTTGGAGGCCTTTCCGGTGTCCAAATGGGGCGCGGGATAGCTCGTTGGAAAGATATTTGAGCATAATTTCCAACCCAACCAGAATGTTTCAATTTGGAATTCATTTTCCTTGTAAAAAATCAAATCTCCCAAAACTGGTCAAAATGAGCAAAATGAGGCTGCCTCAGGGCAGAGTGCTGTTGCAGTCAACTTTTGAAGGTCTTACTCAACTCCAAACTGAGCTCATGATAGCTCATTGGAAAGATCGTTGTGTCTAGTTATCATTTGACTCATCAAGCAAGTAATTTGGCCAACCAAGCTAGGAGAAATCATGATTTGTACAAGGTCACTTCAGAGGTGCATCAATTCTCCTGAGGCGACTGTATTTTTGACATTTCTCTAAAACCATGATACCTGTGTAAAAAGTGAAGGATTTTTTTCTTCTTTGGCATGCTTTGGAAAAAAAACTCTCTCAGTTTTCCAAAATTCATCTTTTATTGCTCAGAAACATCATTTTAGTGAAACCCATCCCGATGTGTGGAACAAGGGATTTGTCGAAATGAAGCGAAATGAAGGGGATAAGGGGCTTCTAAATTCTTGAGAAAAATTTTGTAAGTAGGGAGGGATGTTAGGAAGCAGGGGAAAGTGGAATTTCAGAGATTGAGTGAGGGGAAGGGGTCCAAAAGGGTAAAACACAGGCCTAGCCTAGAAAATTGCCAAGTTGTAGCAAGAAACTAGGGTTTGTGCAAAAATGAGGAATTTGGGGGATCTTAGTGATGGGAAGTGTTTAATAAGGTACATTAAGGATAGGGGAAGGTGTATGAACATCAGGATACAAGTTTTGCTGATGATTTGACCATCCAAGAGAAATTACCTTCAAAACCCTAAGAGAGGGAAATGAACCTTACCTAGGCACAACTGAAGCATGAACAAGGTGTAAAATGACCCAGTGGAACTTGACATGATGATGAAAACCCTCTGAATGATGGTACACTCAGCTGAATGGTGACATGGACCGACATTTGGACAACTTTGACAAGAGTAAAAGCAAACCCTAGACCTAATACCTAGTGACCAAATTTTGCTTGAAGACTCACTGAAATGACAAAATTTGACCTTGACATCTTAAAATCACTTTGTAAGAGCATGTTTGATCACTGGAGGAAGGCTGCAAAGACTGACACTAACATTGGCTCCAATGGGGATGGTAGTTCCTTGGAGGTGCCAAGAACGGCAGATCTTTGGAAAGCAGACAGTGCCTTCATCCATTGGGAAATGGAATCAAAAACTCAAACTGAAATGCATGACTGAAAACTGATGACTTGATGACACAAACTGGCTCTCACTCAACTAAAAACTGACTCAATACTTAAACACAACTGACAAACTGGAAAAGATGCTCAAAGTAGAGCTTATTCAATACAACCTACTCTAATTGTTCCATTCATCACCTGATCAAGTGAAATGGAACAGCCAATGCAACCATGTAAGCATCCTGGCTGCTATTTGATTTCTTCCCAAATGCTTTCTGATACGCAGGAAAAGGGAAGAATCGAAAGGCAACTCCCATGGAAACTTGGAATCAAGTTGACTGCTGATAAACTTGCAAAGCATGAATTGACTGGATGACTTCAAGAATATTGCAAAAGGATCTTCATAAACATAGCTATTGATTCCCATCAATACATTACTACTCTGGTCCAAGCAATCTTCATAGCTGGATATTAAGATTTTCCTCACATCTGTGCTGGCTTTCTTTGGTGACTGCAGCAAGCTATCAAAAGGATCCTGAATTTCGTGAATAACCAAACTCTGGAGCTGATTCCAAACAGAACAAAAGTCTCCTTTATCAATCTCCTCATATGACTGCAAATCTTGATATAGGCTTTGTAATGAAAAATCTGTTAAACAAGACAATGAAGGCGACTTTTGAATAAGATTATTATCAACATTCTTTTCTGGCACATGGTTAGCTAATGGAGAAGAACTTTTACAGCAAACATCATCCAACACATGAGCAATAGGATCATTAAAAACTTGAGAAGACTGCTGCGTTGTATCCATTGAAACTGTCTGACATCCTACTGGCCGTTCATCTTTTTCTTGAGAGATATTACGAAGATTCTGCCTTATAAACTGAAATGCTTCGAAACAAAAGGGTACAGAATCCTCTTGCATCATTAAATCATGTATTTCAGCTTCCACGACTTCATTTGTAATCTGACCTTCAATTTCATTTGGTGGCTGCAAATATGGAGCTAGGGAGGATTTTGTATCCAAAATGATTTCATCAGTCATTTCAGGGGAAGATTTCTCATCAACAACTTGTTCAATAATTTCGCTACCTGTCTCATCCTCGACATTAAAACTGAGAGATTGTTGATTTCTTACAGGCTGCTCATTTGAAGATTTACTATGCAATTTACCCTTCAAAAACTGGAATTATTCAAAACAAAATGGTACGGAGTCACCTTGTATCATTTGATCATATGTACCAGCTTCCATGTCCTCATCTGCAACTTGAAAATCAATGGCTTTCGAGGGCTGAAAATCTGAATATGAGAAGTCTTGAACAAGGTTTTCATTGCGCTCAAGATGGTCCAGATCAAGACTTGTTGACATTTGATTTCTGATTGTATGAAAGTTGTCTCTGATGAACTGAAACGAATCAAAACAAAAAGGCAAAGATCCTTCACTTACTTCAAAATTTGCTGCACTTTCCTCATCATTGTCATAGCTGATATGCATCGGTTGATCACTGTACTCGAGCTGCTGAAAGTGAACTTCCTCCTCACACAAACTAGCTGCTGATTCGTCTGCAAGATTAGCTTCTGTTTGGAGAACATAATCATCATCATACTGATCAAACTGAGGAAAATCATCAGTATACAACACATCATCAAGCATACATGTCATATCAACAGCTCTCTCTTCTTCAAGATGATCTATAAAGCAATCACTATGACAACTGGAATAAGAAACAAAATGTTTTGGATCAGCAACTTGTTCTTCTTCAATCAGCGAGCCATGGGCTTCAACATTATACTCATTCCTTGTGGTGTTCTTTTGCATCATCTCTTCTACTGCACTTACCAACATGTCAAGATTTACCTCTAGAGATATCGATTTCTCCAGATCTACGTTTTTCATCTCTTCTTCCTTCAACCTTGCCCTTCGGATCAGCAAATGAGCCTCTACATTCACTGCCTCATTCTGCATTTCTTGAAGTGTTGCAATATTCCTTTCTCTCAACTGAAACTCCATCTCCGGATCAAAGGCACTCGGGTAGTGCAAGAGAGTAGATCTAGGAGAAGGTCTTATATCAGCTGGCATTGAAAAATATACTTGGTTAAATCTGGCAGAAAATTGTTGTATTGTCTCCCCTAGCAGTCTTTTCAGCTGGTTATACTCTTCTATAATAAGGAAAGGATTCTGTCCGATCACCCACCTGTCAAGGAAAACTTTGACGAAATTCTGGAAATCTGAGATGCTCGCATCAGGCAGGGCTTTAAACCAACTCTTGACTTTGGCTTGCAAAGAAAGAGAAAAAAGCCTAATACTAACATCTTCGTCATCAACTTCAAAAAGATCTAGAAAAGTCTCAACATTCTGCACATGTTGCTCAGCGTTGACATTGTTACATTCACCGTCAAATCTTGGTAGATATAGGTCATAATTTTTAGGGAAAGCATGAAGAACAGAAGGTAAAACAAGAGGTTTATACCTATCTGGGACTATAAAAGGTGTAGGAGTATATACAAGAGCTACGGGATCAGTTTGGTTTTCTTTAAGCTCATCACTCTGAAGAGAGTCATCATAAGATGTGGGAAAAGTAAGGAGGCCAGGATCAAAGGGAAACTCAGTATTTACACTTTTTGAATAAGTCGAGTGAAGATTTTGATCACCTTTATCATACAACAAATTCTGAAAAAATTTCAGGACAGCTTCAAGAACAACGAAGAAGTAATTTACAAGAAACCAGACTAGATCTTGAATACCATTCCACTTTGGATACCTAAACTTTGTGTAAGATCCTTCCATTTTCTTAGAGAAAGAGTTAGTCCTCCAGTGGAGTCTCTACATTGAGTCGGAGTCACCAGGTGAATGATTTCAGCTTTCTTATGTCTGATCGTTGTCCACCATCAACAATCAGATCTGAACTTGATACATGTACTGGGGCAAGACAATCCACAAGTCAAGTGTCACGTTCACAAGCTAGACCGGAGATTGACTGAAGCAGCGTTTATCTACTTCCGCTAATGCAAAGCAAAAGCGTTTCGAAGGCTACCTGGCATAACTTCAGGCTCCGTCTGTAGCTTATGAAACAAATAACACCAACAAGCAAACCATTTTCTTCCCCAGTATGGTCGCCACTATGTTATAGCCCAAATCCACCTTAGGCTGAAGGAAGGCGGGATTCAGGGTAACACCAAACCACGCTCAGTCTGGTAGCTAGCCCTACCAGAACAGGAGAGGGCTCTCTCTGGGTCAATCTCAGGAAAAATGTATCAATAGGGCTTGAGATGACTGAAATGAGTGCTAATTTTAGGCTAGGTATATTAATCAAGGAGTTTGGAATGATTTTTAGGGGTTTTTTGTTGGAAAAAGGAAAAGGCAGTTTTGGGCTTGGGGATGAGGCCAAATTCTTGCAGAGTTTCAAGTTGGGGTAGGGAAGGCAATGGCTTTGATGTCTTATATTAAATGAATGGATAGAAAAGACTATCGAGGAGCTGAAGAGGGCAAGAAGGTGCAAGGATCCTCTTCAAACGGAGGAAAACATATAAAACTAAACAAAAGTTTAAGGCAGAGCACCAGCAAACTAATGAATTCTACCTTAGTTACTCATTTGTTTAATTCAGAAGCAAAGAGAAGGGAAATGGCATACATATAAAATTAATGAAACTTATAGATACATGGAGAAAAACATCATCAAAACTCAGAGCCACAAGGATCCCAACAAGTGCTGCAAAACCCTGGTCTTTCCTTTGCCAAAAATGCAGAAGTGTATGTACAATGAGGTGCCAAACTTTTCCCAAGTATCCAACCCTGAAAATGTCTCAGAAAATACAATATATAGACCATCCTAACCCCTTCCCATGCCTCTAGGGGTCGAGCTCATCCTTCTAGGAGTTGTTTCAACCAATTCTAAACAAGGAACTGAAATCTAGGCAATCAAACAACTTGCCTCTATATGGAAGGAAACTGATTCATTCATTTAATTTTCACTTTTTAGTGAATGAATCCTCTAGAACAAGTAAATATGTGCCAAAATTACATCATAGTCATCAAATTACATCAAGGTAGATCAATAATTACATCAAAAAGTGAAACTAGTCAAAACTGGGCGAAATTCTGAGCTGAAGGGTGAAAAATAGGCAAAAGTCCTCTATGCGCCGCGCCTAAAAACTCAATGCATCGCGCCACTTTGAGCCTGTTTTTGAGGCACTTACGGAAGTCCAAATTGAGCTCATGATAGCTTGTTGGAAAGCCCTTCCTGTCTACTATCCAACCCAAGTATAATTTTTCAATTTTGAGTTCATTTTCCCCTCCAAAACTTAAATCTACCAAGACTGGTTCCTGTGTGTGCAAAAGGTGGCAGAAAGGCCATTTTGAAGGTGTTTTTGACCCTTTAAACCACCCAGAACTTGATGAAATCCTTAGGAAATTCCTGAGCATGCATAAATTTTCATAAAAAATCCAAAAATGTAAAGTTTTCCTCCAGAAGATCTCTCAAACGTAAGCGCGCGCCAAGTGGCGCGACGCGTCAGGCAGGAAACTCTGTTTTGTGACCCAAAAATTCAAAATTGACAAAATTTTCTCCAAATTTTCTGAAATTTGGACTGAAGGTCCTCCATCACGTGTCATGCTCAGCCAATGAAGATTCGGCCAAGATTATTTCTTTTCACGCCTCCTCGATGCCTTCTTCATCTCTGCTACCTGAGGTGAAAAAGAAGAGCTTGGTGTCTTTGTCTTAGTTCGCCAAATGTGTCAAAGTGAAATGAGGGACTGTGGGAAGAATGGGAAGTGAGAATGATGGAGTTTTTTTGAGTGAATTTAAAGTGTAATACAGTCACTTGATTGTATGGGGATTTAGGAATCTAGGAATATTTGCAAATGATATGGGAGAGTATGGGGAATAGTAGGGTTTAGGAATAGGGAAAATGGGACAAGTGATATGAGAATGTAAGGGAATCAAGGATTGACAATAATGATAGGATTATGAAGGGGAAAGGGATCACAATTGGGAAATGAAAAATTGGCACCAAAAATACAATTTCAACACACCAATTTCAAACCCTTGGAGCAGCCTTTTTCAAGAAGATGGAGTTTATGTTTACACCATTCAAATTTTCCAACCAACCTTCGAAATCACACCAAACACCAGCAAGAGCGATTTTATCAACTTACTTGAACAAATAGGAGCGAAAGATTTGAATTTGTTTGAAAATTTGGTGAAGAAATGATGAGATTTGGCCTGTTGGCTTTGTGTGCCGCGCGCACACCCAGTGTGCCGTGCCTCCTGGATGCGCTGCGCACGTTGAGAAAATGCACTGTGGCAGGAGGCCTAGTGCGCCGCGCATGTGAACTCATCCATAATTCGGCTTTCCAAACTCTGTTTCACTTTTCCACAATCTTCTTCACGATTTCTTTGGTTTCTTGCAGAATTTTGCTATGCAAATGGCTTATTGAAACACAAAAATGTCTTCCATACCATAGACTTTGATTTTTATTTGGCAAATCCTCTTTCTACTTTTGTAGACTTTGGCACTTTCACAAGAGAACTCTGTTTTGCTTGTTTCCTTTTGATTTGTTGAGCTGATGATGAGCTTTCGCACACTAAACCACCATAAATTATGAGAAAGAATCTTCACTTGCTTGCACACCTTGGATTTGAGCATCTTTGCAAATTTTGGAGAAGTTTATGGTGAAATTTGGCTTGCAGCTCTATGCGCCGCGCCACAAACCCAACGTGTAGCGCCTTTTTGCAGGAGGATTTTGGAGGCCTTTCCGGTGTCAAAATGGGGCGAGGGATAGCTCGTTAGAAAGCTATTTGAGTCTACTTTCCAACCCAACCATAATTGTTCAATTCGGAATTCATTTGCCTTGTCAAAAATCAAATATCCCAAAACTGGTCAAAATGAGCAAAATGAGGCTGCCTCAGGGCAGAGTGCTGTTGCAGTCAACTTTTGAAGGTCTTTATCAGCTCCAAATTCAGCTCATGATAGCTCATTGGAAAGATATTTGTTTCTAGTTATCATTTGACTCATCAAGCAAGTCATTTGGCCAAGCAAGATAGGATAAATATTGATTTTCCCAAGGTCACTTCAGAGGTGCATCAATTCTCCCGAGGCAACGGTATTTTTGACATTTCTCTAAAACCATGACACATGTGTAAAAAGTGAAGGATTTTTTTCTTTATTGGCCTATTTTGGACAAAAACCTCTCTCATTTTTCCCAAATTCATCTTGTATTTCTCAGAAACATCATTTGAGTGAAACCTATCCCGATGTGTGGAACAAGGGATTTGTCGAAATGAAGCGAAATGAAGGGGATAAGGGGCTTCTAAATTCTTGGGGAAATTTTGGGAAGTAGGGAGGGATGTTAGGAAGCAGTAAAAAGTGGAATTTCATAGATTGAGTGAGGGGAAGGGGTCCAAAAGGGAAAAACATAGGCCAAGCCTAGAAAATTGCCAAGTTGTAGCAAGAAACTAGGGTTTGTGTGAAAATGAGGAATTTGGGGGATCTCAGTGATGGGAAGTGTTTAATAATGTAAATTAAGGATAGGGGAAGGTGTATGAACATCAGGACACAAGTTTTTCTAATGATTTTACCATCCAAGAGAAATTACCTCCAAAACCCTAGGAGAGGGAAATGAACCTTACTCTGTGCACAATCAAGCATGAACAGGTGCAAAATGACCCTTTGGAATCAAGATGATGATGACAACCCCTATGAATGATGGTGTACACCTGCAATCGAATGGTGACATGGATCGACATTTGACAACTCAACAAGAGTAAAGCAAACCCTAGACCTAATACCTAGTGACCAAATTTTGTCAAGACTCACTAAAATGACAAAAATTTGACCTCGACACCTTAACATCACTTTGTAAGAGCAAGTTTGATCACTGGAGGAAGGCCGCAAAGGCCGAAATTAACAACTGATAACAACTTCCATGGCATTAGTCTTTCTGAGGTCATTTACAATCAATTCACCTGTTTGCATATGCAAGTTCATTTTATCAATTAGAGGAATCTTCTTTACATCCACAGTCACATTAATAGTGTTGAAATTGCTGGAAGGACAAATTGACATATCTGTAGGATGTGAGAGGGCAATTATAAACTGATATTTTTCAATATCCATCACAATTAACAACCTTGTTTGTTCATTAGTAACTTGATGTTCAACTTGGGCATCCAACTTGGCCTTCATCTTCTGATTTCTTTCTTCAATTTGAGAAAACACTGGTTTAATCATGGGTACCTGTTCATGAGAAGCTTCATGATTCCTAGGTGAGGCAGGAGCATTTTAATCTTCTCCCAAATGCAAAGAAAAAACAGGAGCAGTAGATGCAGGCTCTTCAACAATTTTTTTTCTCTTCATGGCTCCCTTCTCCTCATCATCTAGATCAATCACCATTTCCTTAGTTCTTTTAACTGTTTTCTCTGCTATAATAGGAGTCTGAATATTAGCATCTACTGAGTTCTTCACATCTTTACATGCTAACTTCTCTAGTTCTGGCCTTCTTTCATGAACAAAAGTAGAATATCCATTTTGAATCCTTCTATTTGAAATAACACTGCATGTTTCATAAGCCCAACTTTGTCCTAATAACATCTACCTGTCATCTAATATTTTTGTCACTTCATCAAATGCCTGTCTCATATTTACTATGAAAGGGCCTACAACCATGGGCAACTTGTACATCTGACCTTTTTTCATAGAAAAAAATGAACCTGGTCAACATTTAGACTCTGTCTAATGAATTCTAAAGAAAAAAGCCTCATGGGCACAAAACTCGGGAGTCTGTAAGGCTCAACACTTGCTACATATAGCCTTTTTTCAGAATATTCCTAAAAAACAAACCAATCTCCATATTTACAATTGTTTCCTAAATGCAAAAACTCCTAAGATTTAGGTAGGAAACAGGGAGGAGGACTTCCTTTCAATATTTTGTATGCAGTGGGCATGAAATAACTAGCAAAATCAAATAACCTAGCCTCATTTTGTTCCCTTCTAACCATATCTGTCCAGAAAATCACTGACTGTCCTCTTTTATTTGCATCCATAATATTTAGCCCTAAATGCATGAACTCCTCCACATTTTGGTATAAGAAAAAATATACAATTAATGAGGGAAAATTAAAAGAACGTGTTAATGAGAGGCTCATCAGCTGTGAGTTGACTGCTTCCTGCCAATAAGATGGAATATCCAACACCATTCCTGGCTTCATCATCATGGAAAACATTCCTAGAACTGATTTGTCCACTGCATTATCATCGTCCTTACCCAGAATTTTTGCAATATGACTCAAAACTGGACGAGTGTCAGCATCAAAAACCCCCATATCAAACAGCTTGCAATCTGGCTGAAACTGCTTCATGTTAGGCTTCAAATGAAACATGAACTGATTGAATTCTTCCCCTGCAAGATTGTCATATTACTAAACCAGTGAATCGTCAGAAAATTGAATGCAGGGCTCCGACTCAGGATAGCATAGGGCTTGCTGGATTAATAGAGTAGACACCTCCAAAACATTTTCTCATTGGGAATTCATGACAAATAATTTCCCTGGATACATAACCAATACTAGCCAATAAATTAATTTAGGGAAAAGGTGAGTTTTAGGGATGCATGCAGATAAGGCTCCGGACTTGATCATGGCATAATATATAGGAGAGGCATTAGCATTCAAGACAAATTGTTGGTAAAAGGGGAGATGAATTACTAAACAGAGGTTATCTTGGATATCCCTCTCATTATCCATGAGAGGGACATTGCTGGTGGAACCTGACAGGGATGACCTTTTAGCCATGGTTAAAAGCTTACATGGAAATTTTTTTATAGGGTGGTCAGATTTTGAAGGTGGCGGAGAGTTCAAATGAGGTGCAGCGCAGCAATTCACAACTAAATTTGTGATCCAGGTGGATATTGGTGGTCACCTGCCTATTCCACTTGGGGCCCCACCATTGTCTCTTTCAGTTTTGGCTCAACTTACTATTTTTAGCAGTTTTTCAGGTCCTGAACTTCCGGAGCCGTTTTGAGGCCCTAAACAACGTTTTTTAAGAAAACAAAGAGCAATTTTGCTCCCCGTTTTCCCAAAAAACATCGTTTAGGGCTCTGCACTGCTTTCGGAAAATTGCTCCCCGTTTTCCCAAAAAACATCGTTTAGGGCCTCAAAACGGCTTCGGAAGTTCAAGACCCGAAAAACTGCTAAAAATAGTAAGTTGAGCCGAAACTGAAAAACTGAAAGAGACAATGGTGGGGCCCCAAGTGGAATAGGCAGGCGACCACCAATATCCACCTGGATCAATTTGAAAAATAGACCGAAAATCCTTTAAATAGGTGGCGCGGGTTTTGAATTGAATGCTGACAACACGCGCCAGCAACTGCTTGATGTGGAAGACAACTGGGACCAAATTAGCTTCCTATGTCACTGCGGGGGCTCTCGGAGTACAGAGGAAAAATAGGGCTGGTCCCCCCGCATTAGATCTCCACCGTTGATCTATGTTTTCCCCCCAGTCAACCCAGTCAACTGCGAATGTACTCCCTATGATATCTATTGCGCTAGTTGTGCCCGTGGGTTGGGCTTTTTGATAGAGATTTTAACGATCAACACTTTCCCCCCAACAAACCAATCATTATTTAACCTTTAATGTGAACCCACATTATAAAGTTTAAATATTTAAACTTAAACTTTAATGAACATCAATATTTTTTATGCTAAAGTATAAGGCTTCAATACTTTAACATATTTTCCCACATTTTATATTTTTATTTTTTCAAATATTTGTAAGATAAAAGGATACTACTCTGATCCACAACAATGAGCATTCACCCTTATCTATTTCAGGAGGTTTCTGCACCTAAGGAGAAGATTGCACTACGGAGTGAAGAGAGGGACAACTCAGTCCACTCATATATACAGTCCACTTTAGATTTTGATGTCTCACTACATGGAGGCATTCCACCTGGGAGGCCACCAAATCTAGAGTTGATGAGAGACATCTTGTCTTTGGGTTCACCACTCTTGGATTTTGGAGAGGTGAAGAGTTTGGAGGAAGACTTTGGCATGGGGGATGTCAAAGTAGCAGGAAACATCAAAAGGAGAGCTTCACATGCCAGATCATTATTGATGTCTCTTGGGAGGATTGATCCATATTGGAGGTCTCAAATCTTGGTAGAGTACTCCAAGGATCTTGTTGCTTGCATGATTCTTGATGACCCAGATGGAGATGACAGATTTATGGTGGATGACATGGTCATCTATTCTTATGGCAGAGTCTTCTTGACTAGAGCTTCTAGTCTTAAGGAGAAGCTGTTACCTGCAACACGTGAGGACTTCCTTTCCATGCATTATGGTGCATATGATCAAGAGGAGGTCACAACCACTTCCCTACTCATTGGAAATGAGGGAGGAATTCCAGTTGATCCATTTCAGCTCAAGATCTCAAGTACAAGATGGAGGAGGTATAATTTCACATTTTGCATTGTACTTCTTTTCCTTGTTTGAGCAGCATGATGTATCAAGAAGAATTATCCCTTCTTGCATATTTTATGATGATGTACTTGTAGCATTGATTTTGGCTACCTTATTGGTGGTTTGTGGGGGAAGCGACATGATTCTTGGTGTGCACCATTGACACCACATTGTATGTTCATGTTTCCATCTTATGAGATGACTATGGTAGCAAACAAGTGGCTGGTGAGGCACTTGTTATTTTTTGTTTTTAGGCAGGCATGGAATGCACTGCACTGGTTCCTTGTGTTGAAATTTTATTCACTCTTCAGTTGACATTTGGCAGCTTGTTTTCATAGTATTTTTCTTCCATATATTGTTGATATGTTTGTAATCATGGGAAGCTTTGTTTGGAGAGCGGAATTTGAGATGGAGATGTCCATTGGGGGTATGATTCTCCATATTTTACATGTTTTATGTTTCAGGAGAAACAATGGGCACACCATGATTTCCACAACACACCTCTTTCATTCATGTAGGAGGAGCAATTAGGAGAACTTGCATTCTTGGAGGAGGTACTTCATGGTTGACTTATCTTGTGGGGTAGCTTGGGCCATTTTTGAAGGGAATAACATTGCAACCCAATAATAGAAACCCCCCCATACTTACCATAAATGGAGATAGAAACTACTTGGATGGGAAAATATAAACCCTCCATTCAACCCCAACACATTGCATAAAACTAGGGTTGCATATTTCTTTGATGAGCTACCTAGAATGGCTCATTTCATTTGGATGATAGCATGGGTGAATGGGTCACTCATTCGAAATGAGATTTCCCATGTGTATCATTACTCCTACTTGAGGAGGCCATGAGACAACAATAAGGTTTCCACTTACACCTTCCACCTTTTCACGATGTGAGCCATATGGTCATGCATCTTTGGGAGGAGACATTGGAGGGTAGATTTGTTGCAGATTATCTTGAGCAGTGGTGGGGACTATTGATGAGGAGGCCACAAGAAGAGGAAGGGAGGATTTTTTCTCTCTCTATACAATTGCTTGAGGACAAGTAACATTTTTTAGGGGAGTACTATAATGTTCCCAATTTTTAGCCTCAAGCTAAAAGGAACTTTATAGTTAGCAATAGATGAATAAAATGGGTAGGGAGGCCCATTAACCTCTTTAGAAGGAAAAATAACATCCCTCATGTGAAAAGGGGAAGAATAAGTAGCTGGATTCAACACCTACAGGTGTGAACATGATTAGATTGTGTTGATTCAGTCATATTTGACCAAGTCCACATGCATTGTCTAGATACATTGTATCTCCATGATGGACAACACAGTTCTAATGGAGGACAAATTGCATAGGCTAGGTGGAACATATGGATGGGACCCATTGTGGAGAGGATCACTTGATATATATGGATAGGAGGACAACCATTGTATTCATGCTTAGATTATTATTTTCTTTGGTCTGTTGAGACTTTGCTTCCTCTTGTTGTTTAGCAGGGTTGCAGTGCTGTTTAGCACAAGGATGTTCCTGGTCGGGAATCCCTACCTCATCCTCAGGGAAGGAGATGTTATTTGGGATACATTTCCTCATTCCAAAATTTTTTCCAAGCTACCTCCTTCAGCTATAGCGTAGTTTCTATTTGGTGCTGGGTTGTGTTGCAGGGTGCAGCAAAGGAGGATCTCTTAGAGTCATTTCCGGGCTTGTTTTTCAGTGGAGAGTTTGTATATTCATTGGAGGATCAATAAGAAGGAATCCTGGGCATATTTTCATATATTTGGCATCAGTCCAACCATCCACCATCCCTCACAGCGTAGTTTCATTCCATATCTTTGTTATTTTCAGAGGCAGTTGCTAGGAGGGTTCATTGAGCTCATCAGGAGAGTCTATTTCTGAGTAGGGGGATCAACCTTATAATTAGAAATACCATTGGAGGAGGAAATCTGTATTTCAGATCTGTCATAGCCTCATTTTATATCAGATCCAGTTTTCAGTGGCACATTAACCCCAGGGTTATTTGTCACATTGTATGTTTTCCGGCATTTCTAGCAATCCTCTCCCGGCTGGCTAGAAATTTTGTATTGGAGCCCATATATCCATTATTGGGCATTTATTTTGTTTCCTTCATAAATATTTCATGTATGTACATTTTTAGCAGTAGCTACACTAATATAGACTACGTAGTCACTACTCTCCGACATTCTATATAGTTGTAGCATCTCATGTATCTATTGCTTTGATCATTGGAGACTTGTTCTTATGCCTTGGGTGGCATGTGCCTCATGATATTCCGTACATTGTTGCTGATCCATTAATAGAATGAGGGTTGAATATTGTTCTCTCTCATGACATGATCATATTTTCTATGTTTACAATATTGTGTTCATGTATTGTTGTAGCTCCAACTTTGGAATATCTTAAGATATTCTCATTGTTGTAGATTTTCCCTATTTTGGGATTTTACAGGACTGTCATGTTGGGGCTTGTGGTGGAAATTTATCTTGATATGCTATCACGCAAAAGAAACTCCGTGCCAGTTACTTTTGGCCTACTATTTTTGGAGATTGTATCCTCACAGTCATAAGTTGTCATGCATGCCAAATTTTTATCGTAAGATCTACAAACCGCTAGCGCCAATGCATCTTGTTGTCTCTGCGGGATCATTTATGAAATGGGGTATTGAATTCATGACCTGTAACGCTCGTTCGTCTCGGGGGCATGGTTATATTATTGTCACAGTCAATTATTTTACCAAATGGGCCGAAGAGATGCCTACATTCAACAACACAGGACAGACAACTGCATTGTTTTTCTTTAATCATGTTATTGCACGGTTTGGGGTCCCGCAAGCTATATTTATGGATGATGGGAATCATTTTCGAAACCATATGATGTTTGAATTGACTACCAAGTTAGGATTGTTGCATGATAATTCTACTCCTTATTATCCACAATCAAATGGATAATTTGAGGCTATTAAAAAAATTCTTAAACGAATGCTTCAACGAATGATAGGAGTCCATAAAAGGAACTGGAATTTGATCCTGTACTCCTCCTTGTGGGTGTATCGAACCTCAGTGAGAAATGTAACCTGATTTAATCCTTTTCAATTGGTGTATGGTCTGGAAGCTATCTTACCAATCTAATGTGAAATATCATCATTAAAACTTGCAATAGACTTGTTACATGACACCTCAGTAGAAGAAGCGTGTCTCCTTAACCTCATCCATCTTGATGAAACATGTCGTGAAACCAAATTGGCCAAAAAAGCGCATAAGAGACATATAAAGCTGCAATACGACAAAAATTTCTAGCCTCGCATCTACTCAGAGGGTGACTTGGTCCTCCTTTATGATCAAGAAGCTGATGTAATAGGTATAGGGAAATTCGAGCCATTATGGCATGGCCCCTATATTGTCAAAATATTTCTTGCTAAGGGAACCTATGAGTCACTTGATTATGATGGGATTCCATTGGCACAACCTAGAAATGGGTTGTATCTTAAACGTTACTATGCTTAACCATGAGCGTACTAATTTTTTGTATTATATTATATATATGTTGTTGATTTGCATTCACTATATTAATTTGTTTTTAGATTTTTCTTGACGTTAGTAATCCCCTTTACATTTCATCGCAAATGTCTAAATCTTTGAAACCAATTTTTGGATATGCTGATGGTGCTAGTCATAGTACGCTGAATCTATCCTCTGCAGCGTGGGCCATTTTCACTCCGAACGATGAGTTATTGAGTTTTCAAGGGATTTGTATTGGTAGATCTACGAACAATATCCCTGAGTATAGTGCGTTGATCAAACCTCTCTCTGATGTGATTTCATTTGGTATTAACCACATAATCGTAAGGTTAGACTCACAACTTGTGGTATTAGAACTTACTAGTGTTTATATTGTTAGAAATCCAACATTTATTATATTGTTCCTAAGAGTTCGAATTTTGGAAAGACATTTTGATTTTGTTCAATATCAACACATTTCCAGAACTTTGAACACATTGACTAATTCATTAGCTAATCAAGTTTTAGATGAACATTTGCAACATAGGTAAAGAAAACATTCACATCATTGAATAGGATTACACAATAAACACAGGAAAAAATCTGATATCATATAGATAGATAGTTATAGGTTTCTAAAACATTTGTGCCCAAGACACATTGGTCATATAACCTCAAAATGTATGCAAAATATCATAAGTAAACTAGTGGTGCTCATGGTAACATGCTATAGATCTATCAATCCTACGGACTAACCGCTTCTAATGGTTAGGAACCCCAAATAGTGTGTTGCTGTAGTCGCATGGGAAGCTCTTCGATCCAGCAATCCAGATTTCTGAAGGTCAATCCCTCTATGTGCTGCTAAAGCTCAACTAGAGTCTCAGCCATATCAAGGTCCTGAAGGATTGCTCTCCCGACAGCCCTCTTTGTTGGTGCATCTACTTTGCACTCTGGTTCCTCTACTGGTTGAGCACGACCAATATCTGCATTACATCAAAAATTTAGTTTAGTCTTGGGAAAACATCAAAATATGAAAACATTGTATAAACCTTATGAAAATAAAAAAACATGCTCAAAACATTCTTACCTATTGCACCCCACTAAGCACCTTTTGGTAATACTAAATATGGATCTCCTCGAAAGTCAACACTTGCATATGCGTATTCATCGATGGCGACAATCTGTTGCTGGAACTAGGCGAACAATGCAGTAGAGAACACAATGGTCGATTGGCCTGCATGCCAACCCATGATTTCTACCCATCTCTGCATTCAAGGATCTCTAGGACTAGTTATATCCAGTGTCACATGTTGTGGCTGCATCAGTGGAATCTGTTCCAAAGCGAAGGAGATAAGGATTGAACCATAACTGAAATTTTTCTTCCTTCCTCCCTTTTGTTTTTTCAATTTTTCCTTTATCTGAGATAAAATAGCTTTAGACTAGTTGAAGATTGTTGGCTCTAAGCACTCTAGCATGTACTGCATATACGATCTATTCACTACATTTAGTGTAATGGTGCCAACAAGTTTAGTGATTGTGAAAAGGATAGTTCTCAAAGGCAAATCTCTGACATCTAGGATGTTTATTTTTCCATCTTTGCTAGATTCTACCCCTGGATAGTAGTACTATAGAATATAATCCCTCACTGTCTCTCCTCCAATGGTATACCTTGAGAGTGAAATGGGAAAACCTCTCCTTGACAAACCTATGAGAAAATACACATCCTCAACTGTTATGGGAACCAATTTTTTCTTAATGTGAAATGCCTCTATCGCCGGATCCCATGCTCGAACTAAGAACTCCAAGAGTTCTATTTTTTGCCTTATTCTCGAAAATTTGAAGTACTTAAACAGTCCACAGTCTCTTATTGCTCTTACAATACCTGGATCATTCAAGGCAATCATAGCTTGTTCTTCATGTTCTCTTTCCCTCCATGTAATCATCATTATAATCCGACGGAAACCTAAAATAAAACCATAAGATCCATTAGATTCCATTCATTGTAAAAAAATAGGCAAATTTTTGGCACAACATGAAATCAAAAACTTGAACTGTGCCTAACACACTCTCTGGGTTGAGACAGTGCATTGCACATGCAAGTACCCTTCACTGTACCTGCTATGCAACGCAAGTTTCGACATTCAGGGGTGCATTTCCCTCATCTTGGGTAGAATTTACCCTAGGGGCCTTAAAACCCTAAAAATTTGCAGAAATTGGAGAATAAATGAATACCAAGGGAAAGAGGAGGTTCATGGTACTAACTTGGATCAAACGACAATGTAATTCATCCATAGAAATGACCGCAATCAACGACTGAATTTCGGGGGAAAAATCAAGTTCAGAGCTCCAAAATGCAAATGGTAACTATGGAATGATGAAAATTAATAGTGAAACTACTTTTAATAGTCATTTAATTATTTGAAAATTACATTTATTGCTATGGCTATATTTTTATTATGTTTTTATCATGAAACAGGTATTTTTAATCCATTTGATGTTCTTTTGAACAGGAAATACAACTGATGAACATATTAGTCATGCATATTTATTCAAAGAATGACTTGACCACAAAGCATACTTTTCCTCCTTATTTTTCGAGCTTTGTTTAAAACTAAAAAGGATTTGAAGTGCACTTTTATCTCTTTTTCGATTTTCTATAATAGCGAAAAAGGAACCCCTAGAGTCTTCTTTCAACTCTTTTCAAACTTCGATAATGTGAAAAGATTGTGAGCACTTGTCTTTTCGAGCTCCTTAAAGTAAATGAATCGATATCTACTCAGTATAAGTTTAACCCTTTTCTGGACTGAGATGGATTATTTACGAAAAAGGAATACCTTGGTTAAACATGACCAAAGACGTTCTCTCAGATATTATTTTACACTTTTTTGGGGCTGAGTGACAAATTTATGAAAAAGTACTTATGGATTTCTCTTTCATCCTCTTTTTCAGAATCTCTAAATATGAAAAAGGACCAGGCTATCACAGTCGTTAAGCTCGTTAAAACATAAAATAGTGGCAGGCTTGTCGATCATGGCAAGAATCGAGTTTCATTCATTGCTAGACTCGTTAAATTATTAAATAGTGATACTTTATTCGCCCAAAGGGTTGAATTATAGATCAAGCAAATGTTATCCTCCTCAAGCTTGTTAAAAAATAAAGAGGTACTAGTCGACAAAAGACTGGGGAAAATTTGGGAAAAATGAGCAAGAATTTCTTTATGGTAGCAAGTCGCTCTTGAACATGACACTTATTTCACTCCATGTCCATGACCGTTTGGGTTGGATAATCATCTTGATGGTTCATTCACACCTATGGTTCATCATACCTTCACTTCAGTTTTGGGTCAATGCTACCAACTCATTACAGTGTCGCTGATATGTTTAAGAGAAGTCATCCAGTGATTAAAAACTCATCCTTCTGCAATACTCATAAACCTTCATTCTCATCACTGTCATCCCTGAAAATTTCTATATCAAGTCATACCCTTGTCTCCGAAACTAGTAACTACTATTTTGCAATAAGGTGACTTCCTGTCGACGACAAATCAATATCCAGGAAGTTCACTTAGAAACATCAGATTCCAGTACCATGAGGCTTGTTACAACATCGACGAGATCCTCACTTCTGGACCTTTGACCGAAAGATTTTGTTTGGCATTCGAAATAAAATCATCTATTCTTGGCTTATGAAATGTACTGCAGTACCTTGAGAACCATTTACATTAATGATGATTCTCTCGCGTTTTTTCAAAACACACATCATTGGTTGGTAATAAAATGATGACTTTCCATGTTCGACTAAAAATCATATATTCGCCTGGCTAGACTTGTATTCGAATGATTGAGTGAATGAGATAAGAAGATCCTAGATATAGTTTCATCCATCTGGGCTGAGATTTCAGGATTTTTATACACATCATCTGTACGGTGACCTTACATACAGATTGTCATCCAAACATGGGCCTATATATGTAGGCATGTCTGCATCTAGGCAACATTCTAATGAAGATGACTTTCTGAATTATGTACATGATTAGATTGTTTTATGTACTGAATATGGGAATGCGTACCCTTGGAAATTATGATCAAAGAGGATATATCATGATTTAATTCATTGTGAGATTGATGCAGGTGACCAATCCACTTCATCTCCAGCCCATCACAGTGTAAAGCATCTCAATCAAATGTTCTTATTATTCGGATCTCATGCTTTAGGGGGGAATTGTTATAGGTCAATTTGGGCACCATTCCCAATGACCTGGTTAACTGGAAATCATCTCCAGGACCAATTATTAAGGGTCTATCATTCCCTATCATTTCAGTTGCTACATGCCCTAAGACAAGAAAAAAGACAAATCAAGCAAGACTTTCATCAAGCAAAGGTTTCCAAGGTTTGAAGCTTATTATATAGCATATGAGAGCTCACCAACATAGGCTCTAAGGGGCCTAAGTGCATTGCGTATGTAGGTATCCCCATGCAAGGCTGCTCTTCAAAGCACTTCCCGACATTTAGAGGTGCATTGGTCACATTGGGAGCGAAATTATCATTGTTCCGGAATCTCTACTTGGCTAGTGCCTTCTAGAAGAGTTCACATTTTTCAAGCTTCGAATCCAAGTGTCCATTTGACATCTACATGATTGGGAACATGTCTTGCCTATCATTGGAAAGTGATTTCTTGCAAAAAAACCTACAATTCATCTATAAATTGAGCACATATCTGAGTGCTTGAGAAGGAACAATTTGAGTAGAGAAATGCTGGATAATTTTCAATTGAGAACTAGATTTGTGTAGCTGTTTCTGGATATATTTATACTGTGATGAAGTTTGGGGGTGTTTCTGGAAGGGTCACTTCAAATTAGTCATCTGGTTGTAACCTCTCCTTCTATCATCAATAAAGAATACAAATTATTTTTCCCTATATGCATCTGTATTGGCTTTGATTTTCCATATTGCAAGATCTTAGTTGATGTATATGGTTTATGATTTACTGATTTAGAAAAATAACTTGAATAGATATCTATATTATTGCATCTTCTGCTATGTCAGTGTTCTTTCTTGCAGGAAGAATTCCACACAAACCGCTTGAATTTGAAGCTGTAAGGGAAGCGACAGAAGGAGCCATTTAGAAGCGCTTGGATCACAAGTAACTTTCTAATCCTCTATATGTGCCTATTCTTAGTTAGGAGAAATAGTCATATAGTCTTTCACCTGTTTTTCTAGGCTAGCACCTATCTAAGGAAGCATGATTTATCTGTAATTCACAATTCTGGCCCAACAGATATCACATTAATTTGGGGCATTCTACAACTTATCACCCTCAAGGTAATGGGTTGGCTAAATCCTCAAATCAAATTTCGATAAAAATCATTAAAAATTTGTTGGAAGAAAATAAGGAATCATGGCACAACAAAATGGTACATGCACTATGGGTAGATAGATTGAAAAATAAGAAGTCAATTGATATGTCACCATATTAGCTAGTCTATGGAATAGATGCAGTATTCCCAATAGCTTTGAGAATGCTAGTAATGAAGCTCATTCAAGAAGTACAATCTAAATAGAATGATATATAGAGAAGAATAAGCTAAACCATTCAGATGTAGCAATCTAAAAAAAGAGTATACAATAGAACACAGTTGGTACAAGAAAACATCATGAAAATATTTGATAAAAGGACCAAAGAAAATGATTTTTACATTGGAGACAAAGTAGTAAAGTGAGATTATAGAAGAGAGGACAAAGGTAAGCATGGAAATTTTGATAACCTATAGAAAGGTCCATATATCATTCATTCCGCAAGGGGTAATAATGCATTCTTCCTACAAGAGATGGATGGAAGAGAATTCTTTTGGGGTCCTGTAAATGAGAGGATGATGAAACATTATTTCAGTTAAGAATCTCAATTGGAATTTTCTTCATTGTACATAACATTTCCTAAGCAAAATTTCAAACAAGATACTGGACCAGGTTGAGGCCCGAAGTGAAGGCCATAAGCCTAGTCTGATAAAACAAAATAGAAAAAAGAAAAAAAGAGAGAAAGGAAATGAAGAAAAGAGGGCAGGTAAAAAAGGAAAAAGGTAAGCCCCATATAAAAAAATGAATATTTCTGAAAGTGTTGCACATTTAAATGCCACTCCCTTTAGTTTAGTTTACTTTTTGCAAATAATATTGTGTGAAAATTTTTCAAAGAATGCCACAATTCATGATGATCAAACTGCTTAAACATGATTCATTCATGTTTTGAATTTTTGCTGATAAGTTAGAAATGAAAATTTTCCAAATTTTTTAATCTTGGGTTATCGATAGGTAGGTAGAAAATTACATTGGTTCAAAAGCCTAATCTGAACCAGTAGGAGAAATAAGGGATAGGTGGTAAGTTAGAGGTTTAAAAGGAAAAATGATGTCATGGTTTGCAAGTCTAAATGCACCTCAGAAAGAAAGAAAAATTATTTAAATCATAGATTGGCTAGGTATGTACATAGAAGAGCTCTTAACACTGGAGGATGTACAAAGTTTTCAATTTCAGATTGTTGATTCATGCTCAAGAACAAGTGTTTCAGACCTCACGTTTAAAGTAAGCATGGATTTTAGTTTTTAAAGGTCACAGTCATAAAATTTGTAGCAAATCACGATGACAGAGTAGAAATAAGCCAAATAAACTGGGCTACAGGTCTACAAAGTTCTTGACACCTCCTAAAGGAGACGTCCTCCCCAGTTGGAGCCATTGTTAGACTTCCGTATTTTTACAGTATCACCAGATGACTACTTATTCCTTATATTCTTCATGCTAAAATTAATATTCCATTTATTATCAATTATTTTTAGAAAATGAAACGAGATCCTCGATGACAAAGAGGTCAAATAATCCCATCTACCATTTGATTCATCTAAAAGAGGAAAAAAAAAATCTGATTAAGTGTAGTGAAAAGCCAAATCTCACTGGCTTCATTATTTTTCATTTACCATCTCCCTTACCTTCCATTTTATGTTCTCTGATAAATCCTATGCTTTGAAATCCCATTTTTAAACCCTAATCCCTTCATTTTAAACATTTTCCCCTTCTTAAACCCCTTTCTCAATCTAAAACCCCATTCCCATTGCTAATATCCTTTCCCCTTCACTCATTCCCCTTCTTTCATTAAAAACAATGTAAAACCAAATTTTACATTGTTTTTAAATAATTTTCATCTTTCAAGTCCCACTTTAAATAAACTCTGTTTATTTCCCGACCTCGTTATATTAAAACCCCGAATATTCTTTATATTAAAGAATTTTCTTTAAAAACCTTTTCCTCTACGTTACTATATCCTTGGGCCCTACTGTACGTTACTACTTGTTAAAAATATTAAAACCCACATTGATATTAACCTTGTCCCCACTTTATATTTAAACCCATATTTCCATTAAATCCTAGTTTCACCTATCATCCAAACCCACTATCGGCTTGTCCCCTGACCACCGTTTGATCTTCACCCCCTAATCCGACGGCCACCACTACATATCGCACTCCCAACTGCCCGATTTTTAAACACCATGTGGGGTTGTGAAATGGGCGGTTTTGCAACCCTCCCATCTACCACACATCACTCCTGTGCTTCATTGCATCCCCTCAAAATAAAACACCTAACCGCTTAGGCACTATGTAATAAATCGGCTTATCACAGTAGTTCGGGAGCTTATCGCAATAGCACAGAGTTTCAACATATGTTTAAATGGTTAGTGGTTGCATTTTTAAAATACCTGGAAGCCATTTCTAGATGAAGAAATTGAAAAACCTCCTCTTTCCAGACTCCTTCCACAGTCTTCCTAAGTTCCTTCAAGCCATATCACCCTCCCTATAGACCTGTGTTTTAAATTAACGAATTGTTTTTGCATTTTGCAGGTGATTAGCATAATAGATTAATAGGATAAATAAATCTTGGTTCTAGTTCCCAAAGACTTCTTTAATCCATACCTTCTAGATTTCAATTTAAAAGCCTTATTCGACATAATATTGCAAGCAGAAGCATTTAAAAGGGCGATAATGATTATCAGTGATTATACATTCACTCCAACAACAACAAAGATTATCCAAACTAGAAGGACAGTGAAAAGTATAAGAAGAAGACGAAGAAGTCAGGGTAAAGGAGCAGACAGGTTAAAAATGAAAGACAAAGTTAAAAAATAGAATTAAGGAAAAGACAGTGAAAGGTAAAAATTTCACTGTGACAATGAAAAGTAAAAGAAGTAAACAGTGCAATCAATGATAAAAGGTGAAAATAGATGAAAGGAAAAAAAGAAAGGTTAAATATGAAAATGGATTAAGGACACAATTAAAGGATAGAGTAAAGAAGAAAGTAGATAAAACAGTAAGGTAAAGAAACAATTTATAATGACAACAAAGACAGTAAAGAGATTATACAGATCAGGATAGCATAAATTTTAAGGAAAAATCAGAGAACAAATCAATGAAGGAAGAAAAAGCTAGATGCTGGCCACCTACAGCTTAATTTGTATTTAGCGAAAGCTACCACAGTTAATATTACAGTCAAAGATATTTTAGCATCAATTCATATGTTATTATAAAATTTACTTTTGCATGCAGTTGGTCAAAGATATTTTTAAAGTTAGCTCAATAGTTAATTTCAAGTTATTGTTACATTAGGTCTATTAGAGATATTTTTGGCTTGGGCCTTGCACGGTCTCAATTGTCAAAACTTTATTTACTTTGTAGTAATTGCAGTCTGTCACCTTAGATTAGGGCGACCACCTCAGTTGTAGTCAAATACTCCATGTATTTTTCATTATGAGTGTTGGTTGTTTTTTTTGGTTGGACTTTGTTTAGACTCTGAGTAGCAAAGGTTATTGGATTGGAGCACTGTAACTATTTTTAAGCTGGACGTCAGTAATACAAGCACTTTCACAGGATCCTGGAGCTATGTTAATGGCTATGTTATCCCTTTTATGCTAATGTATTCCCTTTGTTTTTCCATACTGTACATACATTTCTCTAATAGAAAAACATAAATTTTATATTAAGATATGCTGCTTGAGCACCTTAACTTTGTTTTTTACTGTTATCTTACTGTTTTCCTCTGAAAGTATGAATAAAGAATTCTTAAATTCTCTTTAGTGTGGCTGGATTGTTGTCTTGAGGTTTTCTTTGTGAAGTATAGCTAAGGAATTCTTAAATGCTCTTAACTTTAACCAAACTGTTATCTTAAGGCTTTCTCTAAAGTTTAGTTAAAGAATTCTTAACTACTCTTTAATTTCATTGAATTTTTATCTTGAATGTTTTTTCTCTAAAGGACATGGATGCAGAATTCAGAGATTGTCTACTCTGCATTTACGTTGAAGTATAGTTAAAGGATTCTTAATTTCCCTTTAGTTTTTACTGAACTCACAAGTTTTTTTCCATCTCATATTCATATTTCCATAGAGATCCAATTGACATAGTTAAATTTCCCTGTGAAAACCCTTGAAAATTTGATGTACAACTCAACCCTTTTATGACTCCATAGCCCAATGGAATAATCTTCCCACATTTTATATATCCAACCAAAAATACAATCAATCAAACAATCAAAAAATCAAAGAAACAACCCCAATATTTATAATTACCCTAAAATCAAAAGAATATAATCATAAAGCTAAATAAGTTAATCATAAATACAGAGGGAGCCCTATTTGAGCCCAGGAAGGCTAGGTCCTGGAGTCCAAAGTGGTTTGATGTGGTTCCCTTCTATTTTTTCTTGTCAATATTACAAATTATAGGTAGTTAACGGTATTGAGAATATCTAAGCCTAAAAAAGAACATTTTGAAGATATATATGTGTAATTTACTTGTATAATTGCATTATATCTATTTTTTAGATTATCTATGCTATATTATTGTTTATCTCTACATTTTCATTGTGAAGAAATGAAATTGGGTTCTTAAGATGATTAATGAATGGTAAAGTAGAAAAACACAGTGTGCACGATAGTTAAGTATATTTGTTGAAAAACATTCATATATTTAGCATGCTGGCTTGGTGAAGCTCTGTATAAGTCTTAAGTCAGGATAAGTCGTAAAGCCACATTCCATAGTCCCTCTATATGTAGAAACCTAGTTCTATCATCCCCTAATATTTCCTCGGGTGAGATTTTGGTTTTCACTATAGATCATTCCCGAAAGGGCCAATAATCGAGGGTTTTGTTGGTTCAGGACTGAGATCTGATTGAGGGATATGTGGATGTGGCATCCGACCAGAAAAGAGATTCAAGATTTGGTATCTCTGAAAGAGCAAGAATTTGTTGTACAAGAAAAAATGAATCTACACTTTTCAACTCAAAAGTGTTTGTAGAAATATATTTTCATAGATCAACACGAGATCATCTTCTCACTAACGAGCTACACAAGTGGCTATCAAGAATAGCTAATAATATGACCCGTTTCAAGAATGAAAACCCTACTGCATGGAACCCGAAGCTAGTTAAGAAAATTAAGGAGACTGCTAACAAGATCTCAAAGATTTTTAACTATTGGATTGATAGTAGTCTTGGAGGCTTTATTACTGAGTTCACGATTGATACATCTATATCCTACAGTGAAGCTGAGCAATTATTTTTCAAAGGTTTGCGAGGTAAGTACTTAAATGCTTTAAATCTCTTGATTAATATGTTGTTATGTGAAAAGGGTATATTGTGACGCATTTAGATTGATTTTTGAAGGGAGTAAATTTGCAACCACCCAAAGCGGAAAAATATTATGAGTAGATTGAGATAATTTTATTGAAACTGGTTTCAGTCCATTTTTGTGCGAATCTAGAATTGAGGAAGAACAAACTAAACCTACAACCCCTAGAAGTGCGTTGCAGATATAATTTGGAGATCATGAGGGCACCTCTAGGATTCCCCCTCTCGCTACTCCCATCATGCTGCATCCCCATCCCCATAGTGTCCCTCCACTTCCACCTCCACCTCCCCTGTTTAACATGGCTCAAATAACGAAGATGCCTGTTTTGAAGGGTTGTGCATCAGAGGATCCCGAGAATTTTTTTGTTGTTGCAGAAGCAGTAAGGATATTGCAATAACTCATTAATCAGGATATGAAGAAAGCTCAGCTTGTCATAGAACTGCATGAAAGAGCAATGTATTGGTATATGAAGAACTCCGCAACACATCTGAATTCCACATTGGATTAGAAAAAGAAAATGTTGAATGCCAAATTTAAGAAGGAAAAAACGCAGTAACAATGTATTACAGAGATAAACAAGATTAAGAAATTAGCAACCGGATTATTTGGGAAGTAGATCAAAGGTTCAAGTTGCTACTAAGACAAACAATCTTTCAGATCCCTAATGACCAGCAGAAGGATTGGTTTATAGTTTTGCTATTACCACATCTTAGACTACCATTATCACAACAAAATATTGCAACACAAGCAGAAGAATTGGAGATTGTGATGAAACTAGGACTTCATCGGTAGAGGATATTAATATAGGGTTCAAAAGATCCAGACCCACTTGGAAAGCTTACATATGGAACTCTAAGACTTGAAGAAGGGAAAATAAGTTTTTTCTGACATGCATTCAGAATTTTAGTGCATGAAGTGCAAGGCGAAGGGACACTATAAGGATCAGTGTAATTTTTTTAGGGAGTACTTGGGCACTGGGGTGGCTAATACATTGAAGCCTTGACCAATTTTCCGGCCAAGTGTGGAACCAAATTTCTAGCGTAGCATGTGCCAAATTCGAAGCTAGCACCCCACTCACTAGTGTCATTTACTGCAGAAGTATGTTTATTTGCTGAATCAATTTTTTTGTAACTTTTGTAGCTTGGTGGGGCATGAAGACAAGAACTGTCATAAATATGATTTGACGATGCAGTAGATGACTGGGGTGTAACGAATTCCATTTGAAAATTGTGATGATCATGGTTCACTTGAAATGTGTGGAACATTCCAAGGCCGAGGGTGTGGCTAAGGATGAGGTCCTAGAAGAGGTTGAGGAAACATTTAGGTTATAACTACCGTCATCCTGGACATTTTTCCAAGCATTTCAAGAATATCGTTGCCCCATATTGTAAGTATTGTAGAGAATTTTATCATGAGATAGAAGATTCTCCCATGTTATTGGCTAAAATGGAGGAAAAAAAAAATCAACAACATTCCCAGAACCTACAGATCATGAGAGTTGAACCATATGAAGAAGATATAAGTTTGAACATAGTGACAAGAAGTGGTGTAGCTATAGGAGAAGACAAAGTAGAAGGAAAAAATCTTATGGAGGATACATGGGTTACGAAGTCTAGAGAAAATAATAGTGGGTTCAATGTGAATCAAGAAAAGGAAACCTTCATGGAAGTGCAAAAGAGTTTTATGGACCCTGGAGCTTCGACATCAACATCGCAAACACAATCAATCCCAGAAAAGAATAAACCCAAGGTGGTTACTGTGACGAAGGATTTTGATCCATCTATTCTAAAATCATTCCTGTAGTCCTATATGAAGCTGCAAAGGGATCAAAAAGTTGTGGAAGGATTGCAAGATTTGATTGACAATTGCGCTGGTAAAAAAGAACCATAACCTGAACAACATGCAGTAAGTAAAGTATACAAAAATAAGAATAGAACAGACAGTGAAATGTGGTTAACTATACAGATAGGAGATTAATAAATGGATTAAGTAATTCTTGATTTAG
>JAXQQM020063554.1:0-55741 GCA_034641835.2 Pinus albicaulis
TGTACCCCAAAAATATCCCAACCTCTGCGGTCGGCTCCAACTTCTTCCTGGCATCCTTTGTCACATGAACGTAAACAGATGAACCAAAAATCCTTAAATGGGAAATATCAGGCTTCTTACCAGAGAACACCTCCTCGGGTGTACTCATGCCAATTATCTTGTGAGGACAACGGTTCTACACATATACTGCAGTATTGCATGCCTCCGCCCACAAGTCAATGGGTAGGCCCTGATCATGCAACATCGCCTGTGCAACACCCATGATCGTTCTGTTCTTCCGCTCTGTAGCCCCATTCTGCTGTGGGTTATGAGGTGCTATGAGCTCTCTTCGAATTCCTTCTGCACTGCAAAATTCCTTGAATTCTCTAGAGATGAATTCAGCACCATTGTCGCTCTTAAGAGCCTTCACCTGCTTCCCCGATTCTTTCTCAACCAGTGCCTTGAACTCACATGACTTTGAGTATGTCTCGCTCTTCTTTTGCATGAAGAAGATCCAACACTGACGAGAAAAATCATCAAAAAAGATCATATAGTACCTGTGCTTTGTTGTTGAAGCTACTGAGAAAGGTCCACACACGTCTGTGTGAATTCTCTCAAGGATCGTCGTGGCGTGACTATCCTTCTCATGAAAGGTGGCTTTCACAAATTTTCCCAAGGTACATCCCTTGCACTAATATAACTACGCAAGAGTACCCTTAGGAAGCCCAATACAAATCTGTTGCAGTATCTTTAGAGCTCCATGGTGAAGGTGACCCAATCTCTGGTGCCACAACTCGCCATCATCCTGGCTCACCACTCCTTCTGCCTTGCCTGCCATGGCTACGCAGCCATCTACCTGGAATTGATAAAGGTTCTTAACTTGAACCCCTATCCTCTGGGTCTCACCAGTTGCCTTACTGTGCAGGAAATCCTTTCCCTTACTAAAGGCAACATCATATCCCTTGTCTTCTAACATCGCCACAGAGATAAGATTCTTATTCAATCTTGGAACATGCATCACATCCTTGAATATGAAGGGTTTACCAGACTTCCTCTCAAAGGAAATGGTATCGATATCGGTCGCACTCTATCTACCATCATCGCCCATCTCGATGTGCACTCCAAGATCTTTCTCATCCAGATCAGTAAACAAATCTCGATCTCTTGTCATGTGAAAAGACGCACCACTGTCCAAAAACCACATTGAACCCATCACACTTGAGACCAAGAATGCGATCAATAAAAAATCCAACTCAAACTGCGAGGCTAAGGCATCTCCAGCTGCAGATCTAGCAGCCTGCTTATTTTTCTTCTTCTGCGGACAATTTGTAGCATAATGTCCGTGTTGGTGACAGTGAAAGCACTTCACCTTGGACATGTCCTGCTTCTTGCCTTTCCCACCGGATTGAGAAGCTTTCTTGCTCTTCTCCTTCTTTTCTTTGGTAGCCAAAGCTTAATTCTCTTCATCAGAGTTCCTTGATGAAGATTCATCCCTGGTACTCTACCTTATCTCCTCTTGCACAAGATCTGACCAAAGTCGCTCCCATCCTGGCAATTTCTCCTGGCCATTGACATAGTCCTAATAGGAATGCCAACTCTTTGGAAGCCTAAGGAGAGCCAATCTCACCAATTCCTCATCATCAATAGTCACCCCCACACTTCCCAGCTCATCCCTGCATTGGATGAACTTCATGAGGTACTTGGGCATACTGTCGCCTTTCTCCATCTTTATGTTCTTGAGTTTGTCCTTGAGCGCCAACTTCCTCTGGTCACTCTTGCTTTGGAATAAATCTGTCAAGGCTTTCCACATCAAGAATGGAGAAACCTGACTATGAAGGCTGGACACTATGTGATCCTTCAGGCCCTCCAATATAATCCTTTGACACTTTGTTGTCTTATTTTTCCATGCGTCAAGTACGAAAGCATCAGTAGAAGTAGCCTTTGGAATTTCTTCATCTACGAACTCCTTCAACCCATTGTCATCTAACACCGCCTCCATCCTGTCCTTCCATGCAATATAATTCGAGCTGCCCTCAAGGGCATACTCCAATCATAATCCGTTGAAAGACATCTCAACTTTGACACCAAGAAAACACTACTGCAAATTCAAATTCCACCAGTACAAAACTCAATCACTTCAATGTTTTGCAATTGCTCCAATGATGAATATCGCTCTGATACCATGTAGAAATTTGAATAAATGTTAAGTTATTCACCGAGATTATCCTGATCACACACTATTTTAGCTTCATGCATAATACATAACCTCTTCTACTAATGATCATTAATTGCGGAAATATAAACAATCGCATGCGCACATTAAAACCGTAAACAATCACACATAAAAACACAGTATTTATGGGAAATATTAAAGCTAAAAACCCCCAACTATCTGTATATTATAATTATAGAGATCATGTAACAATCATTGTACAAAATCCTCACAAGCTCTCAGTACAATCTCTAATTTTTACACACTACACAAGCTCAGATCTAACAAAACACATGCTCCAATCTACTCCACCTGTTAGCCTGCCTCTACTACGCAATAAAAGATGAATAATGGCCCAATATGAGTTCGAATCCACTTGGTATGCACTGCGCAATCCTCATTGGCCTCTCCATCAATGTGTGGTGCAAACTCATGCACCAGTATGGTCACAACTGATAATCACACTTCCTCTTTCACCTACCTCTCCATTGGTCTCCACTGAAGTTGTCCATGCACTAAAGTTAACTGATGTATTCTTTAGTTGATTTATGATTTAATAATTATTGAATTAATTAATAATTAATTCACACCACTCTCACTAATGTATCAATCAGTTAGACTAGATACAACTAGCTCAACTATGTTTAACTGCGTTAAACTGAATACAACTCCACTAACTTCCTCAATCAAATCCACCAAACTCTGTCACCTAAGTTCTAACTGAAGTCTCCATGAAATAGCTCCACTAAAGCCTAAGGAATAGCGTAATTCCTTCTGTCAGCTACATGTGCCACATCTGTGCACTTAACTGAAGTGCTCCAAGAGGATAAGATAATGTTTCGAGTCCAAATATTATTAAGAGCTAATAATATTCGACATATATATTTTTAGACTGGCAATCTAAAATTAGATTCTGCCCAGTATGTATAAAATTATAAGTCCATCTATTTTTTCCGACTTGACCAACCATACACAAATAGCATCCTACAACTCATAGAACAAGATCCATATGTCTAAAAATAGACATAGTCTAAAAATAGACTTTGCGCCAAAAATAGCCTGTGGGCCCACTTAGTGAAGGTCACTCCTTTCCACTAAGCTCATCATATTTTTGCAATCTCAACACTAATTTTTCTATTGTTTCCTTTATTATCATTATTTTTCATGTTTCTTAGATGCTATTACACAGAAAAGTATAGGTTGATACATGTTCTTTGAGGAACTTCAATCCTCCTGTTTGTTATAGCCTTTATGTTTTCTCTTTTGACAGTCATAAGGAATTCTTTATTGCTACTTAGGTCCACCAATTTTTTTTTTTTGTTTCATGTATGGTTAGTATGCTAGCTTAGAAGTAAGATTCATGGTATGCCCTGCTCATTTGAAGTTTTAAAAACCCTATCTTGAAGCCTTTATGTGAAATATTTATTGTTAGGTTAAGTCAAAGGGGCCTCGTTCGATCTTTCCCTTTGTCCATGCTTGCAAACTTGTTTTAGAGTTCCCAATAACTTGATATATGCTATTTAGGAGTTCCCTCTTCATAAATTAAGTTATTTGTTTAAATCTTGTATGTTTTCCCAAAATCTGAAGGTGAATTTCTAAATTTAGGAGTTCTAATGCTTCTATGCTTCACTGAAATGTTCATCATATATGTTTATTGGTTTCATTATTGTTCATAGAGATCAATGGTTTTCCTTACTTCATGGATTGTAAATTTTAAACTATATATGTTTAAGACCTCTTAGTCTTTCTCAAAATTAATGTTCATTACACATCATACATCACATTAAGGATCCAATGACCTTGATAAATTAGCCTTGCAATACACTCTATTTCATCATTTAGACACTCTTGAATTTCACATAACTCCATAGCCCAATGGGTTTGACATTCTCTCACTCCACCTATTCCTTTTGACCATATTTCCCAACCAAAACAATCAACAAACCCTACACCTTACCACTAGCCTAAAATCAAAACCCTAGAGAAAAAATAACACATCCTTTGCATTCAATAGGGTTATCCCTCTCTGAGTCCAGGAAGGCTGGGTCCTAGGACTCGAAAGACTATTTCCATGTTACCCTATCATTTGGTCTACCAGTCGGCCAAATCAAGGGATGCTAATAGACTACATTATGAAAATGGAAAAATATGCAAACATTAAATTTAAAAATGCCTTCTCAAGAGAGAATTTTGATTTCCATAATCGAATGATAGGGGTGGTTGATAATCAGTTTCTTATTGAGAGGGAGTATTTAAAATGCTATAAGAAATTCTCAATTTCATTTTTCCTTGATTAAATTGAGAAAATTCCATGCCTATTTATTAAATATTTTCCTTACCTATAGATGCTAGCAAGAGAGAGGATCACATGTGTAGCTTTGAACAGAAAGTGAGTGTTCCTCGTGAGTGTTCGGTTTTATGTGTGTCGAGGTTCTTCTACTACGGAGGGGAGAATAAAGTGAGTCCCTAAAAGAGAGATATTGTTATAACCCTAGTAGATACATAAAAAAAGAGGAAAGATACATCTAACATCAAGAAGAATACTCCACCCAGATGTCTTGGCCATTGCAACCATTACAACACATTATTAATATGATCAACACTAAAATAATCGAGATAGCTCAACTATTTTAGTACAAGATAAAATAAAGATGAGTCACAAACATTCAAAGATCAATATTACAAATATTCATAATACATACATGAAGAACGTGTTGGCCATTAGGCTTCTTATATTAAGTAAAAGTCCCAGGAAACATGTATAAAACAAACACCACTAGCTTCAATAGTGGGGCATTCGAGCCACTACTTTCTCTTCAAAAGAGCTAGCTTGTCTCTCTAATGTCTTGTGGGAGGAGCCAAGGTGAAAATTCATTTTCCTGTATAATGAGGGTGCGTATATAACCAATGGGGTATCATTCACCTTCCTTCTGACTCTTTCAATATGCTCATAACTATTCGAATTCCCTAGGACTTTTCGACTTTACATGGATCTTCATATTTTGTACATGTCCTTTGGACTTCCACTTTACAATACATTTTCGAATACAAATTTACATATCCCACAGAATGAAGTGGAATTTGATAACTGATGACATGACATGACATGGACTACATGATGACATGGCAGTGTCAAGTAATTATTTGTTTCTTCTTATTGTATGTTTTCTTGATAATTATTTCTTTTCCACCTCCACATGTCTTAGAGATGAGGGTTCTCTAGTTTTATTAGGTTTCTCTGCACTATGCTATGCTCCACCATGGGAGAAATGCAAGTGTCACCAGTTGGGGATTGTAGTTTTGGAAAGTTCCATTTCTAGCTGCTTGATTAAATTAGGTAATCACCACATTAAATGTTTGAAGAGTAGACTGCTAAGCTCCCAAATAGAAAACATGGAAATAGTTCTTAATTTTATTTTTCAACATAGTAAATTATGGTGGTCCTCACTATGTTAGCTTCATGTAATAACTATCCTTGTGATTGGAGTCCTCCCTGTTATGTATTCTGTTTATTTTATTTAGAATTTATTTTGGACGCCTCATTTCCTATTGTGTATAATCTGGTGGTGGTTGGTGTTTTTAAATTTGTTGTTCATCTTATCGTGGCTTGTAATTGAGGTTTGTGGAGGCTACATAGTCCTTGAACCTATGTTAGTTCTGGGGATGATCCCTTCCATATCTTTCCTAAAGCTTCTTATGGTTATTTTAACCTTGGGGTGTTGTTGTTTTCATGTCAGTGTAATTAATATAACCAAGAATCAAGGCTAGTGACTATTCTTTAAGAGTGTCCTTGGTAAATGGTGGTATATGTTATTATGAGACTCTTTGGGTTTTCTCTAGTCCACTAGGTCTCATGTGTCAATGTGGGTTGGGTGGTAGTCGTATCTTTTATTTCAAATATTTTCTTCGGTGTTAGCCCAGTTTAACTAGCAACTTGGCGAACTTGATTTTTGCATGGAAGTAGGGAGTTACGATGGCCGGAGTCTTGAAGTTACAATAGTGGTGTTTTTTGGGTTAGAAAGGGTGCCCCAACAGTGGAATTTTAGGCTATTTACCTCAGAGAATTTGGCATACGCAAGGTAAGGTGGTTCTGCGTTGGAGAGATTCATTTTTACTAGAGCACACTTTGTTCCATATCATAAGCTTGAGGTGTTGTCCTTTCCATGCCTAGACAAAGAGGACAAGTAAGCAGAAGGGATGGTTATTATTGGGAATGTTCAAGTAGAGATAATATTTGTCCACATCACCAAAATAACAGTTTGACAACCAAATATAGGGAGTATATCCATGTTCATATGTGCAAGTAAATGGCTCAACCTAGAGGAGAAGCCTCTTCCAAAAAAAATTCCCTCTCAGATACTAAAGTGCTAGAAGAATCGACAAATTATATCCCTTATTTTTTTCCTCATAATTCGACTTTTATAGTTAATTTTGTGTAAGAAAAATATACTATACTAGTTTAAGGTAATTTAATGATACACATTAATTTTAATTATTTTATAATTTAAAATTAACTACTTAAATAGTTTAAATTAATTGAGTGAAAATATATAAACTCATATATATATATATATATATATATATATATATATATATATATAATTTCTAATTTATTTAATCTTAATAAATACTTAATCATTAAAAATTATATTGAATTATAATAAATACTTAACACTTTAAAATAAAATGACATATTACAGTTTTATTTTACATTTTTATTAATTATTATTCTTAAATAACATGTTGATGTGTAAAATATTTAAATGTAATATAATATAAACGATAAAAACTAATAAAATAGTATTAATTATAAAAAAAATAGATAATACAATACATTTATTAATAATAATAAAAAAATTAATAAAATAAGCAACCAACGTATTTCTATTGCAGGTTAGATGGTGTATTAAACAAAGGAAAAATAGATTGGGTTATATCTCCCAATCCCTTTCAAACTTTTCATACTTTAAATTTTTTTATCTTAATTACAAAAGTGACTTTGATAATTAACTTAATTGTAAGAGTTATAGATTCATTTACTTGGTTAGATTTATTCCATGTATTCAATTACTTTCTCAAGACTCCATGTCATAATGTCTATTCGATTTATTTTAGTAATAACGCAAATGTACTTTATGAATGCATATTTTGCTCGATCTTATAATGTCTATTTGATTTATTCTTAATAATAACATAACTATATCTTATGAACATTTGTTTTTCTAAAATTGAAAAGAGAAAAAATCGAGTTCAATTTACTATATGTGATTAATCAATCAATTGAGATACAAATAAATGTTAAAACCTACAAATAAGAAAGATTATTGGCAAATCTACTCTTGAACTTGAGTTTTTGCAAATATCGTTTTTTCAAATACTTCTAATGTTTTAATATTTATTTAAATATTAATACCCTTTGCTATTGCAAAGAAAATAAAAACTTCAAATAAATATCAACAATTTATTGTTTATAATATCACCCAAACATACCATCGATATATTTTAAAAAAACAACACGAAAGCTAAAGTGCATATAACATTAAAAAAAAAACATCTCTTTACTTCATATATGTTTTGAGCGAATAGTTACAAAATATATGAAAATTAAATAAATTTCAATTTCAATAGGTAATGCTAGATGGATGATTATTTGATGGTAATTGTAATAACATAATATGTAATGAATATTTAGCAAAACTATTTAAGCAGGTTTTGACACAATATTTATAAATATAAGGCTATGTGTAGATGTAATGTGAGAAATGTAAGGTAAGAAATGTTATGTTAGTAAACATTTGAAAGGTTCAAGTATAAGGCACATGTGTAGATGTAATGTAATAAATGTAAGGTAAGAAATGTAATGTAAGTAAACATTTTAAATGTTGCAATATAAGTAGTATGGGCCACGTGTAGATGTAATGTGAGAAAGATAAGGTAATAAATTTTATGTTATTAGACATTTGAAATGTCTGATTATAAGGCACATGTAGATGTAATGTATTAAATGTAAAGTAAGTAAACATTTGAAATGTAAGTATAAGGCACATGTATAGATGTAATGTAAGAAATGTAGATTGAGAAATGTAATGTAAGTAAACATTCGAAATATCTTATTATAGGGCACATGTGTAGATGTAATGTAAGAAATATAATGTAAATAAACATATGTGTAGATTTAATATGAGTAAAAATTTGAATGCACATGTAGATATAATGTAATAAATGTAATGCAAGTACACATTTGAAGTGTGAGCTCAATTATAATCAATATATTTGTAATAATTATCTAACACTCAGAAAATAGGTATGGTAAATAAATAAAACCTATTTTCATATTTACTCAATTAACCTATTCATAATTAAGAAAACTCAAAAAAGAGGTTTTATTTAGGTGTATTAATCGTTTGGATTAATCAAATTTTTAATAATATAAAATATATTAAAATATCATGATATATATTAACTATAGATATATCTAGGAAGGAAGAACGAATGAGTAGAGTGATAGAAGTGTAGAGATAAGTGGAGGGAGGACTATAGATAAATGGAAAGAGAGGGGAAAGGAGCAATGAAGAGAGAGACAAAGGAGATTGAGTGCGGTAGAGAAGGGTAAGAGAGGGAAACACAAAGATGGAAATGGGAGAGAGAGAAGGAGAGAGGGAGGGTGATAATGAGGATTGGAGGGCAGAGAGATAGAGAGAGAAAGAGAGATATAGGAGAGAAAGGGACGGAAGGACGAGATATATGACTTGAGAGAGGGGACTAGAGAGGGAGGGATAGAGAGATGGAGTTGGAGGGCAAGAAAGGGAGGGAAGAAAAAATACAGAGAGTGAGAAGTCGAGAGAGAGAGAGGGTGTCAAGAGAGAGATAGAGAGAGTGTGTGCACATTTAGGGGTGAGATTAAGATAAAAATAAGGAGAGATAGAGATTTCTTGCACTAAATGCATTGATTTCAATGTAGGTGGCTATTTCTAATCCCATTTTACTTTTTTCACTAAATGCATACATTCCAGTGTAGATGCTAGTTTCTAATCATATTTGCTTACTTGGATTAGATACATTGATTTGAGTGTAAATGTTGATTTGTAATCCTATTTGATTTATTACATTAGAAACATTGATTTTAGTGTAAAAATTGTTTTATAATCTTATTTGATTACTTCCACTAGATGCATTGATTTCAATATAGATGATTTCTTATTGTATTTTATTGGTTCCACTAAATGCTTTGATTTCCAATCATATTTTTTACTTGCACTAGTTACATTGATTTCAGTGTAGAATTTTTTTCTAATCTTATTTTATTTTTTGCATTAGATGCGTTGATGTCAACATAGATATTGATTTCTAATTTGATGTAATTGGATGTATCATGGTACATTAATGTTAAAGTGATTGAATGTGCATTGATTTCACTGTAGGCATAAAAAATTATTGACAATGTTCATTGATTTTTGTGTTATAGTAATTCAACGTATTAATATTGGAGAGTAAGAGAGATTTCATATTTTCTATCATTCAACACTATTATTGTCACTTTTGCATTCAAAACTTTTATTTCATCATTAAAATTATAAATAATGTTTATCATCTCACCAAACTAAGGTAACTAATATTATACATGTTTAGCATATTTAAAATGATGATACTAATATTAAATATATCTACATATTATTGATGAAATTACTCATATATTCCATAGATTTTTTATGACAGTACACAATTGAATATTAAATGTATCTTAACACTAGATCTATCAAGTGTGGAGAAAATCAAATCTATAAAAATGCAAACCTTTCCTCAAATTCTATATATATATACTTATTTTCTAATTTTTGTTTTATAACTACTTTAACGCTTAAAATGTTTTATAATTTTTAAAGCATATGCAATTTTCCTGTGTTTTAAATATTCTTGCCAGGGTTTTCTCATTACTCTAATTTATAACCAATTTACAATCATATTACCGAAAAGAGTTGTATTACATCATCATAAAATTAAAATAAAAGATGTTATATAGCTTAATTTTTTTTTTGGTTAAAAATATGAAAAGTAAAATGACGTCCGCAATTCGTCTCGGCACACTGGACAGGTATCGCCGTATGCCAGCCATCTTGAAATGCAATGGGTATGGTAAAGGTGGCCGCACAGGACTTGAGAAGCGGGCTTCCCCACTTCAAAATCGAAATGGCAAACCGGGCACGACGAACTGCTACTATGATGCAGGAGCATCAAGCACCTAGCCAGCAATGTGACATCTTGGTCACATGTTGTGGCTAGTTAGAATAAATTAGATTTAGAAATAGTTTAAATAATATATTTTATTAAATTTGTTATTTATTTTAAGAAAATTTTTAGTTTGTTTTATATTTAATTAAATAATAATAGAGTTGGCAGCTAATGTCTATTCGCCCATGCAATATTCCATCGATTAGTAGTTTAGCTAACTCATTTATTTCTGCACAAGATCGATTTTTGTATGTATGTGTATGTATCTGATCCTGCAGGTAGCCAGCGCTGGAATGGAAGTGTAACAGCGTTTTTTTTCTGACGTTATAATCGTGGTACTGCTGGATGGGTTTTAGTCATTGGAAAGAGCGCTGGGGAGGAGTAAGCTCTGCGCAAGCCAAGAACAGAGGAGAACGTTGTGAGAAGTGGATCACGTGCTGGAAGTTGCAGCTATGTGGACCAGAATGCTGAAAGAGCAGCGTTGAAGGTAGCTGGCAGTGGATTGACAAATTCAAACGGTGGAATGAGCTGTAAAACGCAGCAAAGGTATTGCAGGTTCAGAATTTATGAATGACTGTTATGTTTGCAAAGTCGAATTGTGAATGGCGCTGTTGGTTGACTGTTGAAACACGTTGAATGTTGGTATCAAATGATAAATTGTTGCTGTGGGTAAATCGATGCATATAAACACCGTTTTGAGCATTTGTTGTAGAAGTAAATCGGTATTGGATATGGTAGTAGTCAAACAGTGTTTGCTGTGATATCGATTTAAGCATTTGCTGTAGTAGCGCTGAACTGTGAGTGATACCTTCCACATTTTCTAATGTAAGCTGTGCCATCGATATTTCAAAACGAATGTGTGATCACTACGTGCTGCATAACTTCAATTGTATTCAAATTAAAATCAAATCTACCTATTGTTTGGCTGCGTTGGGGAATTCTGGCAGTATTGAATTCCATGTGCATAAATTCAAGATATCTGTAGGGTGACCATTCAGATTTGAGTTTTAAACATTAAGCTGCAAATACAATTTGTTGAGAGGCAGATATGGTAGTTATTTATATTCATGGTGATGGCTCATGCCATTGGGAAAATTAATTTGACATTGTCATTAAAGGGTGAATGAAGAAGTAAACCGAAATTCAAGCATAAACTTGGGATAAGTAAAATTTCACTTTTTACTACAAGAAATTGATTGGTAGGAATCGTGTGTTGTTTATTCCTACATCATACTATCATTATTTATATCATGCTCTTAAATAGTTACGGTACGCCATGATCGACTGCCGGGTCTCTCCCCTGTAAGAGTCCGGGTCTCTCCCCCTGATCACTGTCAGAGACTCTTTCCAATGTGTGAGGCAATACTGGACGGCCCCGGCTAGCTACTGCCATAGCAAGGTCACGGCGAAGATCGTTGTTAGTAGCCTCTAACTCCTCAAGAGCGAGTGATAACTGTTGTACATGTTGCTCGTCCACTGTTTCTCCTGTAGGAACAAAATTATCTTCAATTTCTTGTGCATCATGAGAAAAATAGGCTATCTGAGTTGCTTCCTGTAGACCGAGCTCAAGAAAAAGAGTGTCTACAATTTCGTCTATCTCATCAGAATCGTGTATCTCAATTGATTCTTCTGGATTGGGTGCTCCTCCGTTTCTCTCAATTAAAACTCGTAGGATACGGTTTTCTCCTTGCTCGGCTTCCAGATAAGCGCGTAGTCTTCTTGCCCTCTGCAAATTACTTCGTTGACGAGTTGCATTGGCTATTTCGTCATCACTGTCCTCTATAGCCAGCTCATTCTCTGGAACAATAGACAATGCATCCCCAACATAAATTTCTTCCATGACAATGCGATCACAGAAGTGTAATAAATCGTTCCGTAAATCTTTGACTCAACTGAATGAAAATGGATAACAACACATGATGTTGTCACCTTTATACCACCAAGAAAATGAGGTCCGCTAAAAGACGCAACTCAAAATGCGTTGCTTTATCTTAATCATGGATTAATTATCGACGTCATCCTTTTAACACCAGTTGGTTTGTTGACAAATTGTATGGCGGGATGTTTTGTTTAAATTTAGATCAATGGAAAATTGTAGTTATATTTGATTATTCGGTTTTTTCACTATTTAGGTAGGGAAAAAATCATCTAAGAATGTTCATTAGGTCGAAATTATTCAACTTGATCGAAATCGTTTTTACTATTTAGGTTTTTTATTCCTGAAGAAAAAGAAGAAAAAAAAAAACTAGGAACGTTTTTTATGTTGAAAAAATTCAAAATGAAATCATTCAACTTATAGTTGCAGAAGACTTGAGCCATTCTTTTTTACTTACAATATATGTAGTTATAACAATTGTATTTTTAAATTTTATTATATAGATGAAATAAATAATTTATAATACTAGTTTAACTTGTTAAACAACATTGTTTATGTATTTTTTATGACAATTTTGTATATAATTTCAAGTAATGTAATCTAAAAAATAACTTAGCATAATAATTATATCCTTCATAACTTCATACATTTCATATATATATATATATATATATATAATTTTTTTATCTTTTTGACACTTACTAGATTAAGAGTCAAGTTCATGTAGATATTTGTAGGTGCACTTTAAATAAAACAAACCACTTTATTAGTGCGAAAAGAAATTATTAAGTGTGTAGAGGTTCATGGGAAGGGAAACCTTATTTCAAATTGAGAATATTTAATAATTTTATAGGAAAATAAAATTAACCATTATTTCTCTCAATTCTCAATTTTCTATCATTCTTTCAACCATTTTCTAACAAACATCCATCTCTCAAGCTATGGGCCTATATCTCCTCTCTTTACTTATGAAAAACCATGTGTAAAACCATAATTGCTTATTACTATAACTCACAAGATAATAATGCCATGGCATTGCAATAAGTAAGAGCTAGTTAAATCTAATGAATGTGTTGTTAAAAATACTAAAGAAAATGACATTTTTTTTTTAAGAAATCATTGCTTAAGTGTCTATAATGTTTGAACTAAAAACCATGTTTTTTTTTTTTAAGAAAAAATTGTTTATGTCTATAATGTTTGAACTAAAAACATATTATTTCCTCTCTTAACTTATTTGCAAATAATTTCTTTTTAGATTCCACTCCCACTTTAAAAGCAACAATTTAACACATTCTACCCTCAATAAATAGTACCACAGGGAAAATAACTATAAGCGATTGTTTATCATAAAGAAAAAGATATTTCTTAAGTATTGAAATAAAGCACCATAGGCGAATGCACAATTACAATGCTAAAAAAATGTTCAAATATACACTCGTCAAGGATAATGGGGTGTGTTAAACTAAAATTACAACCTTTACCTTTAAATAACTTCTTTAGCCTTTGTGGTATCATGGTTTAGCTTCGGGAGATGACCCATATTGAATTTCTATTATTATTTCGTAAATAACTCTTCCACAACCAACTTGGATATATTTAAAAATGAGTTGTCTTCAATAGCTCTCTCATATTCTTTGCAATTAGTTAATATATTAAACTAAATGTGTAGTGAATGCATTTATAATATACAATGTTCTTTCCATTGCATATTTATATTTGAATGTGAGCTATGTTTTATATAATTTCGAGAGGATAAATTTGTCATAAAAATTGGTTTTTAGACTACTCGACTTTGAATTGTGTGTCTCCATGAACACTGAACATTAAAGGAAATCAAATAAATTATCAAGATATAATTAAGGGTAATTACTATAACATGACATTATGGGCATAAAATATGATTAGATAAAAGAATTTATAGCTGCATAGAAACTATTTCAAGAAAAGCATCCTTGACCATTCCACGTACTATATAAATTTCTTTAATTTCTGTACCAAATTAATAATTAGCTATTGCATATTGTAGAGGAAAGCAAGTATCAAGTCACGAGTTTCATTTCATAGTTGAATAAAATTAGTAATATTGTGATGATATATGAGTTATAACCTTCCAATCATATTAGTGTATATTCTTGAAAATATTTAACAAAGACAATCTTTCCAATATCAAGGAATGCATAATCACATTACTAATTTATGGTGATTATTGGTTAAAATCATTGTTGGTTAAAATTCATTAAGTGTGAGCAAAGGAATTGAGTTTTTGTTAATAAATCACTAGAAGGAATATGATCAAGTGCGCTTTAGAAAATCTATGTAAAAATAAATAACATAGAGAATGTTAGGTTTGTTGATGAATGAAGTTGAAACATATAAAAATGAAATCAAAAAGTATCTTGAGGGAAAAATCAATTAAAAAGATACAAGATTCTCCATAAGATTAATTATTTCCAATTAAAAATTTTAGAATTTTACTAACAGCATCCACCCATTATATCATATGCCCATAAACGGCCATAGAAAAATGCGCTCATGTTGAAATTTGTAGTTGATGTTGAAACATGCATGTTATCCATATCAAAATATTTATGAGAATAACATGAATTAATTCATATATTTGTGAATGAACTTAGACATGATTAGATATCCACAAATAATTTATACTCGTATCCATGATGGTTTTATGAAAAGGGGTTCAAGGGGAAAGAACAATTGAGAAAATTTAGTATTCACAATTCTTTAACAAAGGGTAACTTGTTGTAAAGCGTGAATATTTTTGTAGGAATAGATTATTTTAATGAACTTGATTTGTCTTTGGATTCACAAATTATGCATCCAAAGTTATAAATTTCTCATTGAGACTTTCTATTTCCCTAATAGATATAGGTCAATAACGAAATATCTCTTATGGTAATTGTGAGGTCCAAATTCTCCATGAATAATCGATATTACAACTATCTATTTATATGAATATGCCATATTTCTCAGTCATTTGATGGCGGTTTTGACAACATAAATACTTATTTCACAACAATGATTTGCAATATATGCATCAAAGATCCATGGAATGTTTAAATGTAAATGGCATGGGATTTTTACTCACTAGTAGAAAATGGTGAAATTAGTGACTAGGTGACCCAGCTAAAAAAAATAAGCAATATTAAGAGACCCAGCTAAAAAAGACTAACAGTAATGATTAATTTACTCCCGGCTTAAAATATATGACTCACTAGTAAGTAATTGTACTAAAAATAACTAAGCCGAATGACTAATTTAGTCTAGGAACAAAAACATGACTACCTAACAAGAACTACAATAATACAAATTATTCATTTATGTTAGTCATTTTAATTGTGTCACTTCAACAATATAAACTTAAAGGTGATAGGTTACTCAAAGGATGTTCTAGATTGGATGAAATGTTATAATTCCTTAGACACTTCTTTAATGAATGAACGAATGATTATAATTATGGATATTATTAGAATCTTTAGGGTTATATCATTTTATAAAATTCACATGGAATTAAATTCAAAGGTTGAAAAAATATAGAAAATGGGAGTGGGAAAACACCTCCTTTTGGAACATGACATGACCACTTAAATATGTTAAAACAACCTTGCCAACTTATTTATTGGGTTGCACATATATTTCAAATTTTTTCTTCGTCTTGCAAAGTGTTAGTGCTAAGGCTAAGGTAGGAAGTTTAATCAAGAGATGTTCTTCTTCAAACAGTCTGCGCACATGGGCGGACGCTATGCACAGGCACAGGAAAGACTCGACTGCCTACAAAATCAACTTGTCGCTGCGCTCTGACTAGATCGACTGGCCCTTCTTCGACTCGGTGCTATGCTCTAACATGCTGACCCGACCTGAACATGCACTCAAGCAGGTGCTATGTAAAGACACTGTTTTTCCCAAATTGCTCAGAAAGGGATCAAAATTTATATTTTTTCCTCCAAATCTCCCACAGTCAAAGGAACAAGGTTGGTGGCTCTTTCTCCTCACTTTCCAAGTGTTTTTCTCATAATCAAGAAAGGCATTTTTGTCCTAATATGATCAAACCCTTTTCTCAATAAAATAAATATTTTGGCCCCTTAGGTTTGGGTTTTCAAAGAAAAGGGTTATATATGTATAAATACACTCAGTGACAGCAGACCAACCTCTAAAAACTTGAACACACTCGTTAAAAGCTTGATCTTTCCCTTATTTGCAAGTTTGTCCTCAATCACTCATTGCCATCCTTTGACCTAAAAGCCCTCAAACAAGTTTAAAAAGAGGCCTTCTATGCTAAAAACAATCATCGTGTCTAAAGAAGAGATTCATACCACTAGTAATGAAATTTAAAGGCCTACAAAGCCTAAGCACAAGGGAGGAAGGGTTAATATGTTTGAAACATTGGAAACCATTCAAATCACCTCCTCTCCAATGATACTTACCTATTTTCAAGATGTTGGGTGTTATCAATTTTGTGAAGGTTAAGATAGTCCAAAGGCATTCATATTTGACTAGTTTGTTCATTCTCTGTTTGAAAAATCACGAAGTCAACCTAACAGGAGTGAAATTTGAACTCTCATATGAATCCATTTCTAAAGCCATAGGAATTCCAGATATTGGTGATAAATTTTTTAAACAAAAGAAATTGGACTTGAGTTATTATGATCCCTACCTCAAACCTAGCTGTCAGCAAGGTTGCAAGGTTGTCTTCCACCAGCTAACCTATTTATAATTAATAAAATTCAAAAAAGAGGTTTTATTTAGGTGAAACCTATGGCACAAATACCATGGGACAAATTCTTATCAATACCATTGGCTAGATACAATGAGCCAGATAACATGTTTATAAAAGACATATGGTAAATAAAAAAAAATATATCAAATAGGATTAGAAATCAACATCTATAAATAAATTAGAGGTATAGAAAATAAATAAAAGTCATCTTTATATTTACTCTATAATCTTCTTTATGTTTACTAACACTCAAAATATAGGTTTTATTTAGGTGTATTAATCGTTTGGATTAATCAAATTTTTAATAATCTAAAATATATTAAAATATCATGATATATATTAACTATAGATATATCTGGGAAGGAAGAAATGAATGAGTAGAGTGATAGAAGTGGAGAGATAAGTGGAGGGAGGACTATAGATAAATCTAAAGAGTGGGGAAAGCTGCAATGAAGAGAGAGACGGAGAGGATTGAGTGAGGTAGAGAAGGGTAAGAGAGGGAAACACAAAGACGGAAAGGGGAGAGAGAGAAGGAGAGAGGGAGGTTGATAATGAGGATTGGAGGGCGGACAAAGAGAGAGAGAGATGGGGGAGGAGAGAGGGATGTAGGAGAGAAGGGCAGAGAGAGGAAGGATGAGATATGTGACTTGAGAGAGGGGACTAGAGAGGGAGGGATAGAGAGATGGAGTTGGAGGGCAAGAAAGGGAGGGAAAAAAAAACATAGAGAGTGAGAAGTCAAGAGAGAGAGGGAGTGTCAAGAGAGAGATAGAGAGAGAGTGTGCGCGTTTAGGGGTGAGATGAAGATAAAAATAAGGAGAGATGGATATTTCTTGCACTAAATGCATTGATTTCAATATAGGTGTCTATTTCTAATCCCATTTGATTGCTTTCACTAAATGTATACATTTCAATGTAGATGCTAGTTTCTAATCATATTTGCTTACTTGGATTACATGCATTGATTTGAGTGTAAATGTTGATTTGTAATCCTATTTGATTTATAACATTAGATTCATTGATTTTAGTGTAAAAATTGTGTTATAATCTTATTTGATTACTTCCACTAGATGCATTGATTTCAATATATATGATTTCTAATCATATTTGATTGGTTCCACTAAATTCTCATTGATTTTTGTGCTATAGGAATTCAACATATTAATATTGGGGAGTAAGAGAGACTTCATATTTTCTATCATTAAACACTATTATTGTCACTTTGGAATTAATTTTTTTTTTTTCATCGTTAATATAATAAATAATGTTTATCATCTCACCAAACTGAGGTAACTAATATTAGACATGTTTAACATATTTAAAATGATGATACTAATATTAAATATATTTACATATTATTGATGAAATTACTCATATATTCTATATATTTTTTATGACATTACATAATTGAATATTAAATGTATCTTAATAGTGGATCTATCAAGTGCAGAGAAAATCGAATCTCTATTAGTGCAAACCTTTCCTCAAATTATATATATATATATATATATATATATATATATATATATATATATATATATATATATATATATATATATATATATATATATATATATATATATATATATATATATATATATATATATATATATATATATATATATATATATATATATATATTCTAGTTTTTGTTTTCTAACTACTTTAACAAGTAAAATGTTTTATAATTTTTAAAGCATATGCAACTTTCCTATGTTTTAAATATTCTTGTTAGTGTTTTATCATTACTCTAAGTTATAACCAACTTTACAATCATATTACCAAAAAGAGTTGTATTACATCATCATTAAACTAAAATAAAAGATGTTATATAGCTTAAATGTTATTTTTGGTTAAAAATATTAAAATATAGCTTATATATGTTTAAAACCTCTTAGTCTTTCCCAAAATTAATGTTCATTACACATCATACATCACTTTAAGGATCCATTGACCTTGATAAATCAGACCTGCCATACATTATGTTTCATCATTTAGACACTCTTGACTTTCACTTGACTCCATAGCCCAATGGCTTTGACATACTCTCATTCCACCTATTACTTTTGACCATATTTCCCAACCAAAACAATCAACAAACCCACACCTAACAACTAGCCTAAAATCAAAACCCTAGAGAAAAAATAACACATCCTTTAGACCCAATAGAGAGATCGTTCTCTGAGTCCAGGAAGACTAGGTCGTAGGACTCCAAAGATTGGTTCCATGTTACCCTGTCATTTGGTCTACCAATATGCCAAATCACGAGATGATAATGGACTGCATTATGACAATGGAAAAATATGCAAACATTAAATTGAAAAATTCCTTCTGAAGTGAGAATTTTGATTTCCATAGGTGAACGATAAGGGTGGTTGATAATCCATTTCTTCTTGAGAGGGAGTATTTAAAATGCAACAGGAAATTCTAAATCTAATTTTTCCTTGATTAAATTGATAAAATTCCATGCCTATTTATTAAATATTTTCCTTACCTGTAGATGTTAGCAAGTGAGTGTTCCTCGTGAGTGTTCGGTTTTATCTGTGTCAAGGTTCTTCTACTATGGAGGGGAAAAGAAAGAGAGTCCCTAAGAGAGAGGTAGTATTATCACGCTAGTATATACATAAACAAAGAGGAAAGATACATCTAACATCAAGCATAATACTCCACGAAGATGTGATGGCCATTGCAACCATTATAACACATTCTTAATATGATCAACACTAAAACAATCGAGATAGCTCAACTACTTTAGTACAAGTGAAAATAAAAATGAATCACGAGCATTCAAAGATCAATCTTACAAATATTCATAATACGTGCATGAAGAAGTTTTGGCCATTAGACTTCTTATATTAAGTAAAAGTCCCAAGAAAAATCTATAAAACAAACACCACTAGCTCCAATAGTGGGGCATTCGAGCCACTACTTTCTCTTCAAAAGAGCTATCTTGTCTCTCTAGTGCCTTGTGGGAGGAGGCAAGTTGAAAATTTATTTTCATGTACAATGAGAGTGCATATATAACCAATGGGGGATCGTTCAACTTCCTTCTAACTCTTTCAATATGCTTATAACTACTCAACTTCCCTAGGACATTTTGACTTTACATGAATCTTCATAGTTTGTAAATGTCCTTTGGACTTCCACTTTACAGTACATTTTCGAATACGAATTTAAATACCCCACAAAACGAAGTGAAATTTGATAAATGATGACATGACATGACATGGAATACATGATGAGATGGAAGTGTTAAGTCATGTTTTGTTTCTACTTGTTGTATGTCTTCTTGATAATGATTTCTTTTCCACCTCCACATGGCTTAGAGATGAGGAGGCTCTAGTTTTATCAGGTTTCTCTACACTATGCTATGCTCCATCATGGGAAGAATACAGGTGTCACTAGTTGGGGATTGTAGTTTTGAAAAGTTCCATTTCTAGCTGCTCGATTTAATTACGGAATAACCACATTAAATGTTTGAGGAGTAGACTGCTAAGCTCCCAAATGGAAAACATGGAAATAATTCTAATTTTTTTTGTTTAACATAGTAAATTATGGTGGTCCTCACCATGTTGACTTTATATAATAACTATCCTTCTGATTAGAATCATCCTTGTTATGTATTCTGTCGATTTTATTTAGAATTTATTTTGGACGACTCATTTCCTATTGTCTAGACTCTGGTGGTGATTGGTGTTCTTAAATTTGTTGTTAATCTTATGGTGGTTTGTAATTGAGGCTTGTGGAGGCTACATAGTCCTTAAACCTATGTTATTTCTGGGGATGATCCCTTCCATATCTTTCCTAAAGCTTCTTACGGTTATTTTAACATTGGGGTGTTGTTTTTTTCATGTTGGTGTATTTAATGTAACCAAGACTCAAGGCCAATGACTATTGTTTAAGAGTTCACTTGGTAAATTGTGGTATATGTTATTATGATACTCCTTGGGTTTTCTCTAGTCCACCAGGTCTCATGTGTCAATGTGGGTTAGGTGGTAGTTGTATCTTTTATTTCAAATATTTTCTTTAGTGTTAGCCCAGTTTAACTAGCAACTTGGAAAACTTGGTTTTGCATGGAAGTAGGGATTTATGATGGTTGAAGTCTTGAAGTTACAATAGGTAGTGTTTGTTTGGTTAGAAAGGGTGCCCCAATAATGGAATTTTAGGGTATTTACCTCAGAGAATTTGGCATGTCCAAGATCAGGCAATTCTACATTAGAGAGATTCATTTTTACTAGAGCACACTTTGTTCCATATCCTTAGCTCGAGGTGTTGTCCTTTTCATGCCTAGACGAGGAGGAAAAGTAAGCAGAGCAGATGGTTATTATTGGGAATGTTCAAGAAGAGATAATATTTGTCCACGTCGCCAAAATGACAGTTTGACAACCAAATATAGGGAGTAGATCCATGTTCATGTCCAGAAGGAAATGTCTCAATCTAGAGGGGAAGCCTCTTCCCAAAAAAATTCCCTCTTAGATACTAAAGTGCTAGAAGAATGGATAAATTATATCCCTTATACAGGAAATATGTGAGTAATATTTAATAAATATATGAATACAACAGACTTGTATTGGAAAATTAATTTCTTAAAGGGGCATACACTACTTGATTTCCATGAGTGCTAAAAGGATTTTCTGTAATCCTTTAATCACATGCATGGGCACTTTAGTGACTAGGCGACTAAAAATTAGTGACTAGGTGACTAAAAATGTTATTTTCCACAACTCTTCCTAGTGAAATACTACAAAACAAATTAGAAATATTAAGAGACCCAGCTAAAAAATACTAACAATAATGATTAATTCACTCCCTAGTTAAAACATATGACTCACTAATAAGTAATAGTACTAAAAATAACTAAGTTGAATGAATAATTTAGTCTAGGAACAAAAACATGACTACTTAACAAGAACTACAATAATACAAATTATTCATTTATGTTAGTCATTTTAATTGTGTCACTTCAACAATCTAAACCTAAACGTGATAGGGTATTCAAAGGTTGTTATAGATTGGATGAAATGTTATACTACATTACACACTTATTTAATGGATCAATGGATGATTATAGTTATGGATATTATTATAATCTTTAGGGTTATATCATTGTATCTAATTCACATGGAATTAAATTCAAAGGTTGAAAAATTATAGAAAATGGAAGTGGGCCAACACCTTCTTTTACAACATGACATGACCACCTATATATGTTGAAATAACCTTGCCAACTTATTTAGTGGGTTGCACATCTACTCTTAAATACTGATAGTCTCAAACTATCTCTGTAGACTCTTTAGATAAATCAAGTACATTGGATTTTACATCTTCTATACATTAGTCTATCATAACCACTATCTTGCACTTGATGATCCCAAATTCTAGGTCTCAGTCCAAAAACCAAGTCCAAGAAGCCCTCCACTAGGTCACCTAGGGTTTCACAAAGTCATAGGATGGATTTGGTGCCATACAAACTCTGTTTTTCCTATATGAAGAAAATACATTTAAATAAGGGTACAACTGATTTTGTCCCAGATTCACCAAAGAGATCATTCAAGGAAGGTTTTTAGCCTAAAGCATGAATCTTGCAATGGGACAGATGTGCTTTGCTCAAATTTCCGCACGAGGGTCAAAAAGCCATCATATTGGAAATGAGGTAAGGTAAAAGAGAAAATCATCATAAGAAGACCATTCATAGAAAGAAGAAATCAGCAAGCATATGTTTGATGGGAATCAGGGTTTGTAACAGTTTTGACCAAACAAGGAATCAATCCTAGGGTTACAAAGGAAAAGGCCATCTTAGCTCCTTCAAATGATCTTTGGAGACCTTTTAGGAATTATTAGTGAGTGTTGTGAAGTTTTTGAGAACTTAGAAGAAAATACTATTTAATTTTTTCTAAGTAGCCCTAACACCTAGGAGTTTGGAAATATGTACAAAGATGGTCACATGGTGACAAATAAGCCTCCTTCATCACAATAGAGGGTTTCAAAAGGTTTTCAAACTAACTTGTACGGTTAGGAAAAAAAGGCATTAACTCCCCTACACCAAAGGAAGAAAGAGGATGAAGAGTATCAGCAAAAGGGTCAAAAATATCAATTCAAGGGTCTGATTTCTCAAAGAAGTAGTCAGAAGAAGTTTCAAATTATCAAAGAGGGAAAGCATGAGTTAAAATTACCCCAGGAGGTGATTATGGTAAGCACAAGTTCACTGTTGCTAAAATAAGTTGTCCAAGTTCAAAAAAGACAATAATCAAAGGAAGCATATGTGTAGGCACCTGCAAAAACATAAGTGGCCAGAAAAAGCACAGAAATGGTTAGAAACAGGTCAAGGTGAGGAGAAGCAAAAGGATCAAGAGGACTTATCAAGGGCCTCAATTCATTGATTTAGATAGTGACACTAAGGAGAAGGAGATGAACAAAAAATTGCTTCTCTTGGAGAAAGATACTCAGCTTCAAGAGTAGGAAAGAGACTTTGAGATGGCACAAGATTTCATCCACTATTAAAAAGAGGAGCATAAGAATTTAAAGGAGGTGAAGAGAGGCTTTGCCTTAGAAAATAAAATCATAAAGCATTATGCAAGGAATAACATGCTTGCATGTGCCAAACTGAGAAAGGCCCTCATTGATCTAGAAGACCTGGAAAGAGCCGAAGTGCATGAAATCCTTTGATTTTTGGCTAAGGCTTCTCAATAGGTGTCTGATACCTCTTGAGGGACCTCTCCACAAATTTTGAGGCAAATTGGAGAACTTTTTTTTTTTTTCCAAATTTTGATCCGATAGAGCGCAGAACCCTAGGTGCTACACACAAAAATGGTGCATCCTTAGCTCTCAAAGTTTGTATTTTTGGGTTTCTCGCACCAACAATAGTATTCTCACCAAATTTCAGATCATTTTGAACACTTTTACCCCCTAAAAAGGTAAAAAAACATAAAACATTTGACCTTTCTGCCTCATTTTCAGACGAGTCGTTGCACACATAGAACTATTGGGATATTTACACTTTAGATAGGTAACTGACATCCAATAAGCACAAAAAAATCATTTATGGAAGTTAGACTCATCAGGCTTTCCAACGAGCCATCATGCATCCAAATCCGATGTCTCGGAGGGGTCCACAACTCAGTTGCAAGAGACCCCATTTTCTGCTGAAGTGGCGCTATGCACAGAGTCTACCTAGTCTGTTTTCGACCAAAATTCAACAAAACACACTCATTTATTTCAAATACATATTTTTGAGTTTTTAGAGTCAAATTAAGCTAGAATTAGGTGCAAATATTCATTTTAGCATTTATTTCTTGGGATATTGTGTGCCTTGGGCCTTGCATGGTCTCTTGGCCATAAATGATATTTATGACTATATTTGACATTTTCCTACCACATTTAGGGTTTTAGTCCTCATTTTCTCCATAAATAGAGCATGAGGCCCCTATGTATTTTGTTGGCACTTGATGAGCTTGAAGAGAAATATACATGGTTTCTTGAGCTTGGAGAAGAAATTGGTTTTGTGAAGTGGATTAAATGGCTTGTTTTCTTGGATGATGGAGAAGCTTGTTTGCAAGATTCCATAGCTTAGAGAATGGTAATGTTTTCCTAATTTGTTTATTCTTTCCTTTATTATCATTATGTTTCATGTTTCTTAACTGCTATTAAACAGAAAAGTATAGGTTGAGACATGTTCTTTGAGGCACCTCAGTCCTCCTGTTTGTTATAGCCTTTATGTTTTCTCTTTTGGCCATCTTAAGGAATTATTTACTACTCCTTAGCATGGAAAATTTTAGGGGCTAATATTGGTAGGTGGGCTAATTTTCAATGTTTTTTCCGAAAAAAAGATTCGCCAATTCCCATTTTTTTTAAATTGATTCGCCCAAATTTTATAGTATAAAAATATTTTACCCTAAAAATCGCCAATCAAATTATATATATTAATATAAAATTACTGTAAAACAATTTTTTTTACAAAACCAACATAAGAAAATTTACAATTCACATATTGGGGACTACTAAGATTCGTTAAGTTTTTAAACTTTAATATAAACGTCCATCCTTAAAATTTACCCTACTCCTTAGGTACACCAAAAATTGTTTTTTGTTTCATGTATGGTTAGTATGCTAGCTTAAGAGTAAGATTCATTGTATGCCCTTCTTATTTGAAGTTTTCAAAGCCCTATCTTGAAGCCTCTCTGTGAAATATTGATTGTTAGGTTAAGTCAAAGGGGTCTCATTCGATCTTGCCCTTTGTCCATGCTTGCAAACATGTTTCAGAGTTCCCAATAACTTGATATATGCTCTTTAGGAGTTCCCTCTTAATAAATTAACTTCTTTGTTTAAATCTTGTATGTTTTCCCAAAATCTCAAGGTGAATTTCTAAAGTTAGGAGTTCTAATGCTTCTATGTTTCACTAGAATGTTAATCTTATATGTTTATCAGTTTGAGAATTTTTCATAGATATTAATGGTTTTCCCTACCTCATGGACTGTAAATTTTAAACTATATATGTTTAAGACTTCTTAGAATTTCCGAAACTTAATGTTCATTACACCTCATACATCACTTTAAGGATCCATTTACCTTGATAAATTGGACCTGCAATACACTCTGTTTCATCATTTAGACACTCTTGAATTTCACTTGACTCCATAGTGCAATGGCTTTGACATACTCTCACTCAACCTATTCCTTTTGACCATCTTTCCCAAACATAACAATTAACAAACCCTACACCTAACAAATAGCCTAAAATCAAAACCCTAAAAAAAAAATAGCACATCCTTTGCACCCAATTGAGAGATCCCTCTCCGAGTCCAGGAAGGCTAGGTCCTAGGACTCCAAAGACTGGTTCGATGTTACCTTCTCATTTGGTCTACCAATATGCCAAATCACAGGACGATAACAAACTACATTATGACAATGGAAAAATATGCAAACATTAAATTGAAAAATGCCTTCTCAAGAGAGAATTTTGATTTCCATAGGTGAATGATAGGGCTGGTTGATAATCCCTTTCGTGTTGAGAGGGAATATTTAAAATGCAACAAGAAACTCTCAATTTCATTTTTCCTTGATTAAATTGCTAAAATTCCATGCCTATTTATTAAATATTTTTCGTACGTTTAGATGTTAGCAAGAGAGAGGATCACATGTGTAGCTTCGAAAAGTAATTGAGTGTTCCTTGTGAGTGTTCAGTTTTGTGTGTGTCAAGGTTCTTCTACTACGGAGGGGAAAAGAAAGTGAGTCCATAAGAGAGAGGTAGTATTATCACCGTAGTAGATACATAAACAAAGAGGAAAGATGTACATATAACATCAAGAAAAATACTCTACCAAGATATGATGGCCATTGCAACCATTACAACACATTCTTAATATGATTAGCACTAAAATAATCAAAATAGCACAACTAATTTAGTACAAGTGAAAATAAACATGAATCATGAAAATTCAAAGATCAATCTTACAAATATTCATAATACATGCATGCAGAACGTGTTAGCCATTAGGCTTCATATTTTAAGTAAAAGTCTGAGCAAACATGTATAAAACAAACACCACTGGCTCCAATAGTGTGGCATTCGAGCCACTACTTTCTCTTCAAAAGAGCTAGCGTGTCTCTCTAGTGTCTTGTGGGCGAAGCAAGGTGAAAATGCATTTTCCTTTACAATGAGGGTGCATATATAACCAATGGGGGATCGTTCACCTTCCTTCTGAATCTTTCAATGCGCTCATAACTTCTCAACTTCCCTAGGACTTTTTGACTTTACATCAATCTTCATATTTTGCACATGTCCTTTGGACTTCCACTTTACAATAAATTTTCAAATACGAACTTACATATCCCACAAAATGAAGTGGAATTTGATAACTCATGACATGACATGTCATGGACTACATGATAACTTGGCAGTGTCAAGTCATTATTTGTTTCTTCTTGTTGTATGCCTTCTTGATAATGATTTCTTTTCCACCTCCAGATGGGTTAGAGATGAGGAGTCTCTAGTTTTATCAGGTTTCTCTGCACCATGCTATGCTCCACGATGGGAGAAATTTAAGTGTCACCAGTTCGGGATTGTAGTTTTGGAAAGTTCCATTTCTATTTGCTCGATTGAATTAGGGAATAACCACATTAAATGTTTGAAGAGTAGACTGCTAATCTCCCAAATGGAAAATATGGAAATAATTCTAATTTTTTTTGTTCAACATAGTAAATTATGGTTGTCCTCACTATGTTAACTTCATGTAATAACTATGCTTATGAGTGGAGACCTCCTTGTTATGTATTCTTTCTATTTTATTTATAATTTATTTTGGATGACTCATTCCCTATTGTCTAGACTCTGGTGGTGGTTGGTGTTTTTAAAATTTTTGTTCATCTTATGGTGGTTTGTAATTGAGGCTGGTGGAGGCTACATAGTCCTTGAACCTATGTTATTTCTGGGGATAATCCCTTCCATATCTTTCCTAAAGATTCTTATGGTTATTTTAACCTTGGGGTGTTTTTGTTTTTATGTCAGTGTAGTTAATATATCCAAGACTCAAGGCCAGTGACTATTGTTTAAGAGTGTCCTTGTACTAGTACAAAATGGCGAATTAGTTACTAAAAAAATGACTAAAATTTGCATATAAATCACTATTTTTTGGTCGGTGACCAATATTACCTAATTTATAGTGTCTTATAACGCGACCAACTTCTGGTCGTTTTTAGCTTAGTCATTAATTGGTTATCTCAATTTTTTTGTCTAGTAGTATATTTGGTCATTAATTTTGTCATTGATTTAGTCATTGATTTATTCACTGATTTTATCATTGATTTAGTCATTCATTTCGTCATTGATTTAATATTTGATTTGGTCATTAACTATCACAATTAATGACCAAATATACAACAAAATATAATACTATATGATCACCTGAGAACCAATTAATGACCGAAGAAATATGACAAAAATGTTGGTCGTATTATAGGATATTGTAAATTAGCTACTAATAGTTATATATATGAAATTTTTAGTCATCGTTTGAAACCAATTAATGACTGAAGAAATATGACTAAATTTTAATCATGTTATAAGATACTGTAGCTTATATTCATTTCATTACTTTCATTAATAATCATTATAAATGACTAATTTAGTCATATGTTCATTTTATTTGTGTTCATCATTAATCAATATAAACTACTAATTTAGTAGTTTTAAATTGTTTTTGTGTTCATTATTAATCAACATAAATTAATTTGTATGATTTAAAAAATGTCATACAATGTGCATGTTCATCTAATATGAAAACACAAAGTCTAGTATTTTAATTACAATACTAAAAAATATCAAGTGCAACTATAAATAATTTCCATCACATAAATTATATTATATGAAATGTTAAAGTATTACAATATGATTTTCCAACTTAATGTTAAAGTATTACAATATTGTGTTTTCAAGGCATTGCAGATGAATTCACCAACTCTAAAGACTTGACCCTCAATTTTTATATGTGTGTCTGATGCGAGATATTGGCTCTAAGAGTATCATCAGACCAGTTCTCATCTCTCTCTTTTTGCATTTATCGCTCCAATGTTATTCCTCCCCTCTTTTTTCAATTCATGCTTCTTACCATCAATACTGAGTTCATTTTCTGAAAAAAATGGAAGATAAAATGCATAGTTTAAAATATAAAAGACAATGAACACAAGAATATAAACTAAATTATATTATAAATAGTTTATATGACAGATACCTCAACATTTACCTATCCACCAATGTCGTGTCTGGCATTCCTATAACATTTGCTTGCCCAAAATAACCGTCAGGTGAAATAATCACAACATTCAAAACCAAAGGAATTCCTAATAGAAACATTTCCAAAGTCGATGGCTTAGGTGTTTAAGAAATCTCTAACAACGAATGAACAATATCCAAGATGTGATATGCATCATCTCCCCCATCCTTTTTCCAATCACATTTCCTGTAACCTGCCCACAGGAGAGTCAAGTAACAATAAAAAAAAGACATTTGTTTTTATCTTTTATATCTATCAAATTTGAATCTGATTTTTTTCATGAACATATTAATTCATATTTAAAGCCTTCATGACATATGAGAAAGTGTCAATCAAATAGGACATCATAAAAATCGACATCAATGAATTCTTCAAACAATTTCTACAATATCAATATTTTTCTTGTTGTGATATCTTGGGTAGAAAAAAGAACATGTATACAAAATAAAGATGCATATATTACTTATGGTCAAATTTTGTATATGGTTTATTCTTAAGCTGTTTTTTAAGATGTTCCTCCGCCTTTACCAAAGTGAATTTTACCTTGGTTAAACTATGTATCTTTTTATTCAGCATCAATTTTTGCAAGATAAATGTCACATTATTCTTTCGCATTTCTCAACATGCTACATATGATCAATTGAAAGTCACATAAAACCAAGAGAAAACCCTTTTCTAACTAAAAAAAAAAAAAATAGTGTCTGTAATAAAACTCAATTATAATATTAGAAAATCAAAAGAGAGTGGACCATTTTTGTTGTTCGACTTTGCCTATTTTTGTTATGAAAGTGCTCGAGCTTCAAGAACCAACAAATGTGAGGGAATTCGTAAATGTGAAAAAAAATATGTTGACCTAATTTGTAGACTTCTTCAAAATGATGTGAGTGATGCCATTTTCGGATGTGGTAAATATCATAATAAGAAATGGCATGTATTCTAATAAATTTCATTGCAATGAATACCATGGCCCTCCATGGGTTATAGGTCCTCAATATGTTAATCTTGAGGATTAAAAAGAGATGGCAACGATAAGTATGGGTGGTCCTAGTTTGTATGGTGGATATCTTCAAACCAAGGTCATCATCTCAATGAACCTAGGTTTTGACATGGTAAACCTGGAGCTGGTCTTCACCTAATTTCATTCCATCATTCTTTTTCAAGACTCAAGAGGACATAATGATCCTTAAACTTATAATAGTGTTACATTTGAGGTTATAAATAAAGCTTATCCAAAGAAAATGGACTTTTGGGCTCCAAGAGATATGGATAATTTAAATGACAACAATTATATGTTTTTTTCCCAAGATTCAAATGTAGGGATACATTTTGTGGATTTTACTAATAAATATAATGAGAGAAATAATTCATGAGGAGAATCTACTGGTCATTTTGATTAGGGAAATACTCGGAGATAATAATAATTTAGGTTCAAATAAAAGATGGTGTTGACTCTTGTAGCTTCTCAGTTGTTGGTAGGTTTTAAGGTAGGAATTTCAGTTCTTCAAGGGTGGGGTCCTTCAGCATAATTGCATCTGCCTTGGTCCTATCACCCTAAAGAAAAATATAAACAATAAAGAGTAAATATGTCAAGTTTAGGGAAATTACTATTTCTATAGTTGTCAAGCTTATAGTTATTTTTAACTCTGTTATAACTCTATTGAGACCACCTACTCTACAGTAAAAAATGGCAAAGGAGCCATTAGTCATACCTACCCATGGTCTCTTGTAGGCATGATAGAAGAATAGGTTGAGCCATTAATTATAATTGCACATATATTGAGGAAATACAATTCATTATCTAGTTAGCCAATTGCACATTGAACCCTATATGGATGAGCAGCCCTAAATAAAACCAGTTTTCTCTATCATATTCCTTGGAAAGACAAACTCACTAACATTGCTTGTAATTTTTCTGTTTCATTTTATAAACTCCTTCTTCGGCAACTACTATTCGATAATGGATTTGTTTCCTAGGAAGGATGAAAAATTGTTCTCATGACATGGAATCAGCTTAGTGTATTTTTACCCTACATGACCAAGGAACTTAGGAGCCTTGGGCGCATCAATAGTAGAATCCTCCAAATGTAACAGTAGCATACATTTTTTAGTAACTAATTAGCCATTTTGTGTTAGAAGACCAAGATGTCATGGACTATGTGCAAGGGAAGATTTAAGAGCCTCCATCAAATTTAGCTATTGCCGCGAAGACAAAGTATAGAGAAGGGGAAATCAAGGAAAAGATGATTATCTAGGATTATATTCATAAGCACTTGGTTGCTTACATTTCTGAGCTGAAGACATCCAAGGAGATGTATGATAAGCTGGTGAGCATTTTCAGGGCTAGCAATGCTAATCAAATCCTCTTCTTCAAGAATCGATTGAAGAATATCAAGAAGGGTGAGGATGAATCTATTCAGTCCTATTTTATGAGGCTCACTGAAATCAGGAATAAGCTCCTAGCTATTGGGGAAGCAATATCTGATCGAGATATGGTTCTTATTTCACTTGGATGTCTCCCTCGTGATTGGCATGTATTCAATACCACTATTCTTAATAATAATGTGATTCCTGATTTTGATGAAATATTGATGAGATGCACTCAAGAGGAAATAAGAATGATGGAGTAAGCGTCTAATGGTAATGGAAGTGGCCCTACTTCCTTCTCCGCTCATGCAAACAAGAACCATGGTGGCCCGCGTAATCAAATCCATGGTAGAGTGGGGCCGAAAGGAAGGAAGGGAAGATGTTACACTTGTAACAAGTTTTGTCACTATGCAAGAGAGTGCACTAATAGAAAGGAATCTCCCAGGGATGATGATAACAACAACTCGAGAAGGAATGGCAGGAACAAAAATTTCGAAGGAAAAAAGAAATCTCCCTCTAATCATAGTGGAAATGGGAAACCTTTCAAGAGGTCAAGAAATTCCAGGTACGATGAGTCCAATGTTGTTTATAATAAGAGAAATGAATTTATTCTTGTATTCTCCCTCTTTGCTGCATCTCCACTTGACACCCTGGATTTCTAGTTGATTGATAGTGGTGATTCAAGGCACCTCACTTGTTATAGAGAATCCCTTTCTGATTTGGTTGAGAAGGATACTAATCTAGAAATTATCCTTGTAGATAATTCCACCTATCCCGTGAAAGGGACATAGATTGTGACCCTCCATCTATCTCAAGGTCAAGTCCTCTGATTACAAGATGTGTTGTATGTACCTAATTTGAAGAAGAACCTTGTGTCCATTTTAGAAATGGAAGACAAGGGGTTCAACGTGGCATTCGTTTATGGAAAGGACTTATCTGGAAGAAGAACTTCAAGGAATCTCTTTATATTGGTTTTAGAGTTGATAAAATCTACAAGGTTGGAGGAATTCCATTGGGGGAGATGACATGTGATACAACTCTTCAAACAGAGTTATGGCGCGGAGGTTTTCACACCTTAATTACAAAGCCCTTCCCGAATTAAGGAAGGTGGTGACAAGGATTCCTGAATTTAGAGATTATCATGAAGGTATATGCTAGGATTGCGCCGAACAGAAGCATACAAGGGGACCAATCGCTTCAAGTGTCACAAAGACAACTGAAATCTTGCAGTTCATACATTCTGACTTATGTGGTATGCTTCCCGTGAAATCCTTGGGAGGATGTTCCTATTACATGACTTTTAGAGAGGACTTCTCCCGCAAGAATTAGATATATTTTTTGAATAAGAAGGACGAAGAATCCAAATGGTTCTGTACCTTCAAGGCCTTGGTGGAAAATCAAACCGAGAAGAAAATAAAAGTTTTGAGGAGTGAGCATGGGACCGAGTATGAGTCAAATGAGTTTAGGTTCAAATAAAAGATGGTGTTGACTCTTGTAGCTTCTCAGTTGTTGGTAGGTTTTAAGGTAGGAATTTCAGTTCTTCAAGGGTGGGGTCCTTCAGCATAATTGCATCTGCCTTGGTCCTATCACCCAAAAGCAAAATATAAACAACAAAGAGTAAATATGTCAAGTTTAGGGAAATTCATATTTCTATAGTTGTCAAACATATAGTTATTTTTAACTCTGTTATAACTCTATTGAGACCACCTACTCTACAGAAAAAATGGCAAAGGAGCCATTAGTCATACCTAACCATGGTCTCTTGTAGGCATGCTAGAAGAATAGGCTGAGCCATTAATTATAATTGCACATATATTGAGGAAAGACAATTCATTATCTAGTTAGCCAATTGCACATTGAACCCTATATGGTTGAGTAGCCCTAAATAAAACCAATTTTCTCTATCATATTCCTTGGAAAGAAAAACTCACTAACATTGCTTGTAATTTTTTGGTTTCACTTTATAAACTCCTTCTTCAGCAACTACTATTCGATAATGGATTATTTTCGTAGGAAGGATGAAAAATTGTTCTAATGACATGGAATCAGCTTAGTGTATTTTTACCCTACATGACCGAGGAAATCAGGAGCCTTGGGTGGATCAACAGTAGCATCCTCCAAATGTCACAGTAGCATACATTTTTTAGTAACTAATTAGCCATTTTGTGTTAGAAGACCAAGATGTCATGGACTATGTGCAAGGGAAGATTTAAGAGCCTCCATCAAATTTAGCTATTGCCGCGAAGACAAAGTATAGAGAAGGGGAAATCAAGGAAAAGATGATTATCTGGGATTATATTCATAAGCACTTGGTTGCTTACATTTCTGAGCTGAAGACATCCAAGGAGATGTATGATAAGCTGGTGAGCATGTTCAGGGCTAGCAATGCTAATCAAATCCTCTTCTTCAAGAATCGATTGAAGAATATCAAGAAGGGTGAGGATGAATCTATTCAGTCCTATTTTATGAGGCTCACTGAAATCAGGAATAAGCTCCTAGCTATTGGGGAAGAAATATCTGATCGAGATATGGTTCTTATTTCACTTGGATGTCTCCCTCGTGATTGGCATGTATTCAATACCACTATTCTTAATAATAATGTGATTCCTGATTTTGATGAAATATTGATGAGATGCACTCAAGAGGAAATAAGAATGATGGAGTAAGCGTCTAATGGTAATGGAAGTGGCCCTACTTCCTTCTCCGCTCATGCAAACAAGAACCATGGTGGCCCGCGTAATCAAATCCATGGTAGAGTGGGGCCGAAAGGAAGGAAGGGAAGATGTTACACTTGTAACAAGTTTTGTCACTATGCAAGAGAGTGCACTAATAGAAAGGAATCTCCCAGGGATGATGATAACAACAACTCGAGAAGGAATGGCAGGAACAAAAATTTCGAAGGAAAAAAGAAATCTCCCTCTAATCATAGTGGAAATGGGAAACCTTTCAAGAGGTCAAGAAATTCCAGGTACGATGAGTCCAATGTTGTTTATAATAAGAGAAATGAATTTATTCTTGTATTCTCCCTCTTTTCTGCATCTCCACTTGACACCCTGGATTTCTAGTTGATTGATAGTGGTGATTCAAGGCACCTCACTTGTTATAGAGAATCCCTTTCTGATTTGGTTGAGAAGGATACTAATCTAGAAATTATCCTTGTAGATAATTCCACCTATCCCGTGAAAGGGACATAGATTGTGACCCTCCATCTATCTCAAGGTCAAGTCCTCTGATTACAAGATGTGTTGTATGTACCTAATTTGAAGAAGAACCTTGTGTCCATTTTAGAAATGGAAGACAAGGGGTTCAACGTGGCATTCGTTTATGGAAAGGACTTATCTGGAAGAAGAACTTCAAGGAATCTCTTTATATTGGTTTTAGAGTTGATAAAATCTACAAGGTTGGAGGAATTCCATTGGGGGAGATGACATGTGATACAACTCTTCAAACAGAGTTATGGCGCGGAGGTTTTCACACCTTAATTACAAAGCCCTTCCCGAATTAAGGAAGGTGGTGACAAGGATTCCTGAATTTAGAGATTATCATGAAGGTATATGCTAGGATTGCGCCGAACAGAAGCATACAAGGGGACCAATCGCTTCAAGTGTCACAAAGACAACTGAAATCTTGCAGTTCATACATTCTGACTTATGTGGTATGCTTCCCGTGAAATCCTTGGGAGGATGTTCCTATTACATGACTTTTAGAGAGGACTTCTCCCGCAAGAATTAGATATATTTTTTGAATAAGAAGGATGAAGAATCCAAATGGTTCTGTACCTTCAAGGCCTTGGTGGAAAATCAAACCGAGAAGAAAATAAAAGTTTTGAGGAGTGAGCATGGGACCGAGTATGAGTCAAATGAGTTTAATGAATTTTGTACAAAAGTTTTCATTAAGAGGGAGACCACAACTATGTAAAGTCTTGAGAATAATGGTGTTGCTGAAAGAAATAACATGACCATTGTGGAAGCTACTTGCGCCATGCTATGTGACCAAGGTCTTCCGAAGTTTCTATGTGGAGAATCTGTGAACATTGTTGTGTATGTTAAAAATAGATGTGTGCAATCTGCTCTAGACTCCAAAACTCCTGAAGAAGTATTCTCTCATAAGAAACTTGATGTTTCTCATTTTATATTATTTGGTTGTCTTGTTTAATTTCATGTGCCGAAAGAAAAGAGAAGCAAGTTGGATGCTTCTGGAAAGAAGGGAATGTTTTTGGGCTATAGTGAAACTTTGAAGGCATATATAATCTAGGTGCATGGTCAAAGAGAAGTGGAGATATGCCACTATACCACCTTCGATGAAGATGTTGCCCTCAAGAAAGTGAGAAATCTTCCTAGCTCCAAGGAAGACAAAGAAGACGAAGAAGCAAGGAAGCAGGAAGAACGGAAGGATGACCTGATGCCAAATGTTGACGGACCTATGGATCCCATTGATCGACCTCCTTCAAATAAGAGAATACCCTCACAGCTCCGGGATACTCTCGTAGATGCCAAGAGACATATTTCCCCAAGGGGGACATTTCATGAAAGAAAGAAGCCGAAGAGATACCATGAGTATCTAGCAGCCATGAGTACGATATAACAATCTAAGCCTGGATCATTTGAAGAAGTCATAAAGCATCGAAGTTGGAAGGATGATATGGACGAAGAATATGAGTACATTATGAGAAAAGATGTCTAGGAAGTGGTCCCAAGACCGGAGGACAAATCTGTAGTCACCTCAAAATAGCTCTATAAGATCAAGCATGTATCTGATAGAAGTGTTGAAAAGTAAAAGGAAAGATTTGTTGCCCGAGGCTTCTCTCAGAAAGAAGGCATAGATTATGATGATATATTTGCACCTGTGGCCAGATACACCACCATCTAATCTATTGTTTCCCTTGCTGCAATGCAACGATAGAGTCTCCATCAGATGGATGTGAATGTCGTTATTTTGCATGGTTATATAAAGGAAGAAGTGTATCTGGAGAATACTCTGGGGTTCGAAGTCCAATATAGAGACTCCCGTGTATGCATGTTGAACAAAGCCCTCTATGGGTTGAAGCAAGTCCCCAGGTCTTGGTACGAGAGGATAGATAACTACTTGACGAAGCTGAGATTCACTCGAAGTAATGCTGATCCGAACCTTTATTTTAAGGTTGATAGAGAAAGGTGTCTCATGTTGGTTCTCTATGTGGAAAATCTCTTCCTGACAGATGTTGACCCTCTCATTCATTAGTGTAAGAGGGATCTAGCTTCCAAGTTTGAGATGAAATACCTAGGACTGATGCACTAATTCCTAGGCTTGGAGGTCTGGAAGATGCTAGGTGAGATTTTCCTTTCTCAAGGAAAGTATGTCGTGAAGTTGTTGGAGAGATTTGGTATGGTGGACTATAAGTCTGTGTCTAAACCAATGGAACTTAACTTTAAGTTGAGTGGAAACATTTTTGGTCTTGTGCCAGCAAATCCTACCGAATATCGACAACTCATGGTTGCCCTGATGTTTTTAGTGATCTGCCATCCGGACGCATGTTTTGCAGTGAACACTTTGATTCAACATATGGTTGATCCTCATCATATTCACTGGATTGGTGCCAAGAATATGTTGAGATATATTTGGGGCACAATAAACCATTGGCTGAGATACATTGTCGAGAGTTTGAGACTCCATGGATATATTGATGCTGATTGGGTTGGCAATGTGGTGGATTGCAAGAGCACATCTGGATGTTGCTTCACCTTGGGTTTTGCTTCGATATCTTGGATGAGTAGGAAGTAGAATTCGATGGCTTTGAGCATCATTGTGGCTGAATACATTGCAGCGAGAATGGTCTATTGTGAAGTTGTTTGGTTGTGAAAGATCTTCAATGAGATGTTTAGGCATGTGCTAGATACCACCATTATCCTTTGTGATAACTAGAGTGAGATTCGACTTTCTAAGAATCTCATGTTCCACAATCGATCCAAGCATATTGATATCAGGTACCACATTATCCAGGATATGGTACAGTGAGGCACCATAAGGCTTGATCATATAGGAATTGATGAGCAGGTCACGGATATTCTTACAAAGCCCGTGGGGAAGGTCAAGTTCCTAACCTTCTGTGAGATCTTGGAATCGTGGAAAGACCTTATTCTGAGGGTCTTGATTGAGTTGGACTATGAGCTCTAGGAGCTCTAGGGGGCTTGGGGATAACTTCTTGGATCTATAATATAGGGCTAGGCTTGCCAGAACTTGTTGTGCTTCTGCCCCACTGTTATGATATTGAGTTCATTCACCTCTCTTGTTTTAGACTCATGGGAAGTACCTCTCATTTGGCTAATGAGGTGGGAAATGTGGATAGAGACCAATATCAAGACCGATGGACACATCAAATATTGTTGTACTCTCTATGTCTAGGATGGAACATGTCCAACACCTTGATCTAGGATCAATTATGATGAGGTTCTTACCTCTAAACTCACTTCGGGTCAGTAAACTAACTTTGAGTTAGTATGAAACTCTTTTTGAGTCCAAGAGAGGTTTTTTCCTCTAATCCAACTTCGGGTCAACTTAGTGTGATGTCTTTGTGACTCACCTTTTTTTCTATCTGAGAAAGAGCCAACAAAGAAAGCTACGGTAAAATGACGCACAATGTTTGGTGAAAGTATATGATGATACTGATGGAGTTATCCCTAGTTGAGAGGAAGTGTTAATTTTGGGAAACTAGGTCAAAAATTCATGTTTCAATGCTCATATGAAGATGGTTATATTTTTTTTGGATTCCTCTTTCGGAGAGGTGCAAGCTTTATCTAAAGATCATCTTCATTGGATGAGAAAAACATTTATTTTGAATTTATTTTCCACATGTGCAAGGTCGCCCAAATTTGTAATGTAGGCTCACATGCCTAATAGACGTGTCACACACCCTCATTGATGGATATAAATTAGAGAGACTTGGAGGTCATTTCATCATCACCACATTAGACATTCTCTCATTGTGATCTAACTAGTTCATTAGCCTTTCGAGGCATTTTTCTCTTCACACGTGTGGAGCATAGCTGTTGTTTTATGTGGATCTATTTAGGGCATTTTGCTGCAGTGTTGATCAGCATTGATCATGGTAAACCCTTGCTTGTTTGACATCCAACTTCTGCGAAAAATCCGATTTTAGGAGGTCTTACTGTTGGGCACTAAAATCGAGGAAATCTAGGCTATTTGACGGAAGCCCTAATCTATTGTGTTGACTTTTTTGTTGCTTCTTGTGTTGACTTTGAGTTGACCAGTGTTGACTTGTGATGAGATTCCTCTGAGGGATGTGGGTGTGACACATGGAAGATTCGCTGACCAAGAAATACTTTGCTGGTTGAAGCATCCTATTGACTCTCGTAATGCAACAATATCTCTTATCTTTGCTGGACAAAAGGAATTGTAAAACTGATCCATTTTTTGGCTTGTCTTCTATTGATCTATTATTGTGTTCCATCAACATTTTACTTTCATGTTTATGTGATTGATATTTTGTATCTGGCCTAAGAAAGATTAAAGTAAAATTGCATCAAGCATAGAACACCGTGGTTATTTAAATTTTAACACTTCTTCTATATTGGCTCAAACTCTGCTACCTTTCTCTCTTCAAATCTATTTGGGTGTTCTCATTAATTTGATGGCACAACTCTGTCCAACATTTGCCATCAAAAATATGTGGGATCAAGCCTATCTACTTGTATTTCGTGTAAACCAAACACTACATATTTGATCAGATTACCATCAAAGGGAAAAGGCTTGAATGTTGTACCTTTAACTTTCAAAACAGTTATGATGATTCGCATAATACCCAGAAGCTTACAAGATGCATGAGTCATTTCCCTTCTATATAACTAATCCCTCATAGTTTGTGCATGAGATAGCATCACAATATTTCCCTTCTATACATTTCTGAGCTGAAGACATATAAGGAGATGTATGATAAGCTGGTGAGCATGTTCAGGTCTAGCAATGCTAATCAAATCCTCTTCTTCAAGAATCGATTGAAGAATATCAAGAAGGGTAAGGATGAATCTATTCAGTCCTATTTTATGAGGCTCACTTAAATCAGGAATAAGCTCCTAGCTATTGGGGAAGAAATATCTGCTCGAGATATGGTTCTTATTGCACTTGGATGTCTCCCTCGTGATTGGCATGTATTCAATACCACTATTCTTAATAATAATATGATTCCTAATTTTGATGAAATATTGATGAGATGCACTCAAGAGGAAACAAGAATGATGGAGTAAGCATCTAATGGTAATGGAAGTGACCCTACTGCCTTCGCCGCTCATGCAAACAAGAACCATGGTGGCTCGCGTAATCAAAACCATTGTACAGTGGGGCCCAAAGGAAGGAAGGGAAGATGTTACACTTGTAACAAAAATTGTCACCATGCAAGAGAGTACGGTAATAGAAAGGAATCTCCCAGGGATGATGACAACAACAACTCGAGAAGGAATGGCAAGAACAAAAAGTTCGAAGGAAAAAGGAAATCTTCCTCTAATCATAGTGGAAATGGGAAACCTTTCAAGAGGTCAAGAAATTCCAGGTACGATGAGTCCAATGTTGTTTATAATAAGAGAAATGAATTTATTCTTGTATTCTCCCTCTTTGCTGCATCTCCACTTGACACCTTGGATGTCTAGTTGATTGATAGTTGTGATTCAAGGCACCTCACTTGTTATAGAGAAGCCCTTTCTGATTTGGTTGAGAAGGATACTAATCTAGAAATTATCCTTGTAGATAATTCCACCTATCCCGTGAAAGGGACATAGATTGTGACCCTCCATCTATCTCAAGGTCAAGTCCTCTAATTACAAGATGTGTTGTATGTACCTAATTTGAAGAAGAACCTTGTGTCCATTTCAGAAATGGAAGACAAAGGGTTCAACGTGGCATTCGTTTATGGAAAGGACTTATCTGGAAGAAGAACTTCAAGGAATCTCTTTCTATTGGTTTTAGAGTTGATACACTCTACAAGGTTGGAGGAAGTCCATTGGGGGAGATGACACGTGATACAACTCTTCAAACAGAGTTATGGCGCGGAGGTTTGCACACCTTCATTAAAAAGCCCTTCCCAAAGTAAGGAAGGTGGTGACAAGGATTCCTAAATTTAGAGATTATCATGAAGGTATATGCTAGGATTGCGCCGAACAGAAGCATACAAGGGGGCCATTCTCTTCAAGTGCCACAAAGACAACTGAAATCTTGCAGTTCATACATTCTGACTTATGTGGTATGCTTCCCATGAAATCCTTAGGAGGATGTTCCTATTACATGACTTTTAGAGAGGACTTCTCCCGCAAGACTTAGATATATTTTTTGAATAAGAAGGACGAAGAATCCAAATGGTTATATACCTTCAAGTCCTTGGTGGAAAATCAAACCCAGAAGAAAATAAAAGCTTTGAGGACTGACAATGGGACTGAGTATGAGTCAAATGAGTTTAATGAATTTTGTACAAAAGTTGGCAGTAAGAGGGAGACCACAACTGTGTACAGTCTTGAGAATAATGGTGTTGCTAAAAGAAATAACATGACCATTGTGGAAGCACTTGCGCCATGCTATGTGACCAAGGTCTTCTGAAGTTTCTATGTGGAGAATCTGTGAACATTGTTGTGTATGTTAAAAATAGATGTGTGCAATCTGCTCTAGACTCCAAAACTCCTGAAGAAGTATTCTCTCATAAGAAACCTGATGTTTCTCATTTTATATTTTTTGGTTGTCTTGTTTACTTTCATGTGCTGAAAGAAAAGAGAAGCAATTTGGATGCTTCTGGAAAGAAGGCAATGTTTGTGGACAACAGTGAAAATTTGAAGGCATATATAATTTAGGTGCATGGTCAAAGAGAAGTGGAGATATGCCAAATACCACCTTCGATGAAGATGTTGCCCTCAAGAAAGTGAGAAATCTTCCTAGCTCCAAGGAAGACAAAGAAGATGAAGAAGCAGGGAAGCAGGAAGAACCGAAGGATGACCTGATGCCAAATGTTGAAGAACATATGGATCCCACTGATCGACCTACTTCAAATAAGAGAATACCCTCACGGCTCTGGGATACTCTCGTAGATACCAAGAGACATATTGCCCCAAGGGGGACATTTCGTGAAAGAAGGAAGTCGAAGAGATACCACAGGTATCTAGCAGCCATGAGTACGATATAAAAATCTGAGCCTAGATCATTTGAAGAAGTTGTAAAGCATCAAAGTTGGAAGGATGATATGCACGAAGAATATGAGTACATTATGAAAAATGATGTCCAGGAAGTGGTCCCGAGACCGGAGGCCAAATCTGTTTTCACCTCAAAATAGCTCTATAAGATCAAGCATGGTTCTGATAGAAGTGTTGAAAAGTAAAAGGAAAGATTTGTTGCCCGAGGCTTCTCTCAGAAAGAAGGCATAGATTATGATGATATATTTTCACCTGTGGCCGGATACACCACCTTCTAATTTATTATTTCCCTTACTGCAATGCAATGATAGAGTCTCCATTAGATGGATGTGAATACCGTTATTCTGCATGGTTATATAAAGGAAGAGCTGTATGTGGAGAATACTCTGGGGTTCGAAGTCCAATATAGAGACACCCATGTATGCAGGTTGAACAAAGCCCTCTATGGGTTGAAGCAAGTCCCCAGGTCTTGGTACGAGAGGATAGATAGCCACTTGATGAAGCTGAGATTCACTCGAAGTAATGTTGATTCGAACCTTTATTTTAAGGTTGATAGAGAAAGGCATCTCATTTTGGTTCTCTATGTGGACAATCTCTTCCTGACAGATGTTGAACCTCTCATTCATCAATGTAAGAAGGATCTAGCTTCCGAGTTTGAGATGAAATACCTAGGACTGATGCACTAATTCCTAGGCTTGGAGGTCTGGCAGAGGCTAGGCGAGATTTTCCTTTCTCAAGGAAAATATGTCATGAAGTTGTTGGAGAGATTTGGTATGGTGGACTATAAGTATGTGCCTACACCAATAGAAATCAACTTTAAGTTGAGTGGAAACATTGTTGGGCTTGTGCCAAAAAATCCTACCGAATATTGACAACTCATGGTTGCCCTGCTGTTCTTAGTGATCTCCTGTCCGAACGCATGTTTTGCAGTGAACACTTTGAGTCAACATATGGTTGATCCTCATCATATTCACTGGATTGGTGCCAAGAATATGTTGAGATATATTTGGGGCACAATAAACCATGGGCTGAGATAAATTGTCGAGAGTTTGATACTCCATGGATATACTGATGCTTATTGGGTTGGCAATGTGGTGGATTGCAAGAGCACATCTGGATGTTGCTTCACCTTGGGTTCTGCTTCGATATCTCGGATGAGTAGGAAGTAGAAGTCGATGGCTTTGAGAATCGTTGTGGCTGAATACATTGCAGCGAGTATGGCCTATTGTGAAGTTGTTTGGTTGTGAAAGATCTTCAATGAGATGTTTAGGCATGTGCTAGATACCAACATTATCCTTTGAGATAACTAGAGTGAGATTAGACTTTCTAAGAATCTCATGTTCCACGATCGATCCAAGCATATTGATATCAGGTACCACATTATCCAGGATATGGTATAGCGAGGCACCATAAGGCTTGATCATATAGGAATTGATGAGCAGGTCGCGGATATTCTCACAAAGCCCGTGGGGAAGGTCAAGTTCCTAACCTTCTGTGAGATCTTGGAATTATGGAAAGACCTTATTCTGAGGGTCTTGATTGAGTTGGACTATGAGCTCTAGGAGCTCTAGGGGGCTTGGGGATAACTTCTTGGATCTATAAGCATATACAGGGCTAGGCTTGCGAGAACTTGTTGTGCTTCTGCCCCACTGTTATGATATTGAGTTCGTTCACCTCTCTTGTTTTAGACTCATGGGAAGTACCTCTCATTTGGCTAATGAGGTGGTAAATGTGGATAGAGACCAATATCAAGACCAATGGACACATCAAATATTTTTGTACTCTCTATGTCTAGGATGGCACATGTCCAACACCTTGATCTAGGATCAATTATGATGAGGTTTTTACCTCTAAACTGACTTCGGGTCAGTAAACTAACTTTAAGTTAGTATGAAACTCTTTTTGAGTCCAAGAGAGGTTTTTTCCTCTAATCCAACTTCGGGTCAACTTAGTGTGATGTATCTGAGAAAGAGCCGACAAATAAAGTTACAGTAAAATGACGCACGATGTTTGGTGAAAGTATATGATGATACTGATGGATGGCACTTGTGGATAGATGGAGTTCTCCCTAGTTGAGAGTGTTGGGTCATTAATATGCCATTATTATTATCACTTTTGAACACTTATTCCACCCATTTCTACCATTCTTCATCACGTCATTTATTATAATTTATTATTTAAATCCATTTTATGATGATTTATGCTTCTATGAATGAATGTTATTTATTCTCCTTTATTTCTAATAAATTGATGATTATGAATTATTTTATCAATGATAGTTTTAATAAATTGGTTATAACATTATTCACCATTTTTAGCCTCCAAGGTAATTTCCAGATTGAAGATTTGATCATTAAAAGTGCCAACTCAGAAATGCGCTGGAATAAGGAGTGACAGTTTTGCGGTTGAGATTATGAGCAAATGAAGACGAATCTGGAAAATCCGGAACATGGGTTTTGTCCAGAACGGACCCAATTAACTTTAACAAAGAACGGTTTGCCCAAATTCGGCCTGTGTTGAGAGATTCGCAGAGTTCTTTAAGCACGATTTTCTTAGTTCTGTTGTTGCGGCCGTCCTCCAAATCTCAGCCAAAGCCAAATTCGCCTTCTTCTTGTTGATCAATTGGTTGGAAACAATATAATTTTGTAATAGAATCATGTTGTAATTATCTCCATTGTAACCACTCTCTGCTCTCTTTGTATTTAAATCAAAACAGAGATCAGAGAGGAGGAGGACTTCAGGGATGGATTCGAATGATGGAATTGAGGATGAATTAGAGAATCAGAATTGAGGATGGAAGAGAGAATGGATAATGGCTGAGCGATTGAGAGATTTCTTGTTGTAATCCATTATAACTCTGCTTCGATATTTTAATATAAATCTGGTTGTTGTTCATTATGTTCATCTGAAGTAACCCAGCAGCATCCGCTGGCGGCTAAGGGCCCAGCCTCTGGTGGATTGTGCTGCTGCTGTATATTATTTCTTTGGTTTATGCGTGGTTTTTCTTATTAGCATTAATTGGTAATCTGATGTGTTGTTTAGTTTACATCACACGCTCTGTTATGCTTAATTTATTAAGGTTTCTAAAGACAGAACTATTGTATTGACTCTGCATCGTATCTCTGTTCTTTTAAGTGTTGATCTTTACAGAATACTGTTGCTGTTTAATTACAAAGCCGCTGTGCTGTGCACTTGTTCATTAACATTACGGAATTTATCTTAGAAATTATATTTCCTTGCGATTGTTGAATTTATGAACGTTGCTGCTCCATTCTAAAAGACAGTCGTATTATTTATAACTAAGACTGACAAGTGGATTACTAAGATCAGATTTCTATTAAGGTGTGCCGTATGTTAAGTTATTATGCATTTGTATTTGGCTTTCCAGCGTTGTTTTATATCCTCTCATTAATCAATGCTGTTCTATTTCCTTGTGCTGTTCGATTTATTCTTAGAGTAAAGATTGCTATTAATTTGGCTTTGCTATTGTCCATTTCCATTAATTAGAGTTTGTTGTCCAGATTCTTTTAATTACAGTTTGCTGCCCATTTACTTTGTTGTTCTATTTTGCTATCTGCCGTTCCATTTACTCGCATTTGTTGTTTTGGTGTGAGAGACGATCTAAGGCTGTAGTGAGCCTCGGCATTCACTGTCTAGCTCCCAGACCCATGGTCCATGCTCTAATTTCCTTTCCATCAGTTTCCAAAGGGATGGGCTATTGTTGTCAAACCCTTGACTGATACATTGCTTATTTTTCCGAATGAATGATTTAGTTTAGAACATTTCAGTTTCTTGCTGTTCCAATTAGATTTTGTTTCTAGCTTTCATTTACTTTTGGATTTTAAGCACTATACTGCAAAACATTACTCTTGAGTAAATCGCCGCCTCAGACTGAGTACACTCTTGAAATAAAAGGTCATCCCTGGGTTGATAATTAATGTGAAGGTAATTAGGAGTTAAAAAGACCCTTTTTATCGCTCCACATTTTGGCGCCGGTGCCGGGGAGAGTGTAGCCATTTCTAAAGAGTAGTGTGAATCTGATGAGTGCCTGCTAGGGAAGAGTTGGATCTTAAAAACGGAAGGTAAGAACCTACGTGCGGAGCATGTAAAAGCCCTGCTCCACTGTCCGCTTTCCTAACAGACTTGTTGTTGCTTTGTTGTGTAGAAATAGATGTTTGAATTTTTGTGTGAATGACTAGAAATATAGAAATTTTTAAAAAAATGAATCACATGATTTCATTCAAGTGGTGATGTAAGCACCACCCATTTCACTAACTAATTGACAGGAACATTTGAAGAAGGAGCTTTGAAGAAACACATGAAGGACATCTTCTGTTATGGTAAGAAACTGTCCAACATTTTTACTTTTGAATTTCCTGCTCAACTAATTCCACACCCTCACCGCAATAAACCAGTACAACATACTTACAGTGTTGAACTGCCAAATTTACCGACCCTTCCCACCCATTCTATCTCACATGCGCCATTAGAGAAAACTTACAATGAGATTCAGAATGTTTCAAATTCAAAAATTGTAGAAGTTATGGAAGAAAATGAGCTTACTTCTAGTTTGCATCAACAAACCATTTTAAGAGCTCAAGAACTTTATGATATGATGGATATGGGAAATCAAGAAAATAAAGGATATATTGAAGATTGGTTTCATTCCATCACTTGTTTGCAACATCACTCTATGCTTCAACAATTTTTGATACCATTTTTTCAAGGGAAGTTGGCTTCTCGTACCCTAATTTTCACTAATATGCATTTTTCAAATTTGGGTATGTGCATACTAGAGGCCTTATTTCTAAAATGGTTCCACTGGAAATACTCTTATACATAAACATATTCGATTCTCAAAGAAGAGTAGGATAGTGGAGAAAAAAAAAAATTTAAAAAATAAGGACATAAATAAATGCATTTTGTTTTTTTTTGTAAAAATAGTTGTTTTTTGTTGCAACATGCTATGCAAATCAATATTGGTGATAATTTTTTTAATTAATTTGTGTATGTAGATGACTTATAATGGAAATAATAGCTCTACAAACACTCATATTCATTTTTTTATCACCAATTTAAAAAAATGCTTGAATATCATTTTTTGGCTTGCGGGCTTGATGAACTTTCTGGAAAAATAGTCGGGACAGTCATGTTTTGAGGGACCAAAAATGAATATTTTTAAAACCTATTTCTACCCTAGGTATCCCTTGATGTCTACTTTCTAACCCAATTTGAATCAGTCAATTTGGATTTGAAACGAAAAAGTTAGAACCAAAACATTGACCGGATGTCTAGTGGACAGCTCTGGAACAGAGTTGGGACAGTCAGTTTTTGGAGGCCTAAATGAATGAATTTTTAAAAACCTGTTTCTATTGTAGATTCTCCTATGAATCTAGTTTACAATGCAATTGGAATCACTCATTTTTGATATCTTATGGGGAATTTATGATCAAAATACTCACTGTCTATCGTAAATCAGCACCCTTAAAACTATGTCTTTCTGGCTGTTCCTTACAGTATTTCACCTATAAATTCTTCTTTTCTTCAAAACCTGTTTCTATTGGAAATAAATAAATGAATCTACTTTCATTTCCAATTTGAATCATTCAAATCTGACATCAAACGAAAAATTTATGCTTGAAATATCAACGGTTGGTCTAAGCTGGGTAATCGGAAATGACTCTGTTATGCAGGTTGTTTTAACTAAAATTGACATATCATATCATCGAATTTCTAAAACCTGTTGCTACTGGATATAAACCTTTGAATTAACTCTCATTTAGCTTTGGAATCACTCAATTTCGATGAAAAACAAAGAAGTTGTGATTAAAACACTGCTGGATAGTATGGTCGACCACTGCTCTCCCGCAGGTGACAAATAAATTTTACTTTGTTATTCTCTCAATGGATTTGTTATACAGAATAACTGCTTGTTGTTTTTTGCATAATTCTTGGATTAGGGGAGCCCGCGCACCTCTCTTTCTCCATGGTTTAATGTTTTATTGCAGGTAGATACTCTTTTTTTGCAGGTCCTAAGGGAAAAAGAAGGTCAATTTATGGACGAGTGATTCTTGAAACAAACTTTAATAAAACAAAGGAATTTCATCCAACTCATTACCCAACGGATTCATAATATAACAAATGAAGAATTGATTTCAATTTGAAGATTCATGTCTTATCACTGCTGCCAAAACATTTTTCAAAGAGATCATTTTTTTTGACATAACATCACAGCTGTTGTAACTTAATTTAGTTATTTACATATTGTTTTTAAATAAAACGTTGTTTCTTTTCTGATATTTTTTATTTTGTGTTTCAGGTGTTGCTTCATTCAAACTGTGACCCATCCTCAGCATCAATACAGTGAACAACTAATTCATTCTTTGCGTGCTTGCATTTCATGCTTGTGCATTTTTGCTGTTCTTTTTCTGAAGGGACAGCGTTTGTGTGCACTTTTGTCGTTTTTGCTGTTCCTTTTTCAAAAGGACATCAATTTCGTTTTATTATTCCTTTTCCAAAGGAACAACACCTTTTTGGTCAGCAATTCATTTATCACGGGTCGTTTTGCCATTCCTTTTCCAAGACTCTTTTTGCTGTTCCTTTTTCACGTTTTGCTGTTCCTTTTCGAAATGGAACAGCACTTCTGCACTTTCACGTTTGTTGTTCCTTTTCGAATGGAAGAACACTTCTGCATTTTCCATTTTTGTTGTTCCTTTTCCAAAGGAACGACACTTGCATTTTTGCTGTTCCTTTTCGAATGGAACGGCATTTTCGTTTTTGTTGTTCCTTTTCGAATGGAACGGCACTTGCGTTTTTGCTGTTCCTTTTCTAAAGGAACGGCACTTGCGTTTTTGCTGTTCCTTTTCTAAAGGAACGACACTTTTAGTTTTTGCTGTTCCTTTCTTCAAAGGAACGACATTTGCATTTTCACACTTTTTTGTGTGTTTTTTTGCTTTTTGTGTGCATTTCCTTTGTTGTTCCCTACAAGGAACAACACTTTTTTGCGTGTTTTTGCTGTTCATTCAAAAAAAGCAACACTTTGGGAGTATTTTCGAGAGCAACCCTTCCTTCCTCTTGTGGAATTGTTCTTAGTTCATCTCAACCACATTTTACTGATTCTCCTTCATGGCATGAAGTACACTATTTTTATGAGGGCAAGAATTATGGATTCTATTGAAGCGAGTTAATATCATTCACGTTATGATCTTTAACAGGACAGCTCCTTGATGATAGAATATTTTCAAAAGAGACACAATTATTTATATACTACTTTACCGCATTGTTTTCTATTGAACATGATGTTGATTGATCATCTTAATACCATGCTGGTTCCACCCTTCTGGATTATAATCTTCTCTGTCTGTAATAAATGAGATTATGGGTATCTTTTTCTATTGACATGTTCAACTTCTTCCACCATCCCTACTTTTAAGGAGTACTGAGTCTCCCTCTTTTTATCATAAAAATGTGTAATAATAACAAAATTTTGTTCGCAGATGGAGGATAGGGGGTCTCAGTACGAGCCAGCCTACCATGTTCATAAGGCTGTAACAAAGTGACATTCCCATTATGGCCACCACACCAGGGTTATGATCCATTTGATAGTCAAATTATCCTTGGAACAGGAGGTCTCATCACGAGCCGGCCTGATCACTTTTGCTACATCCCAGTGAATGGCAGTGTGGTTATCTGGTTACCACGCCAGCACACTGATCTCTTCTGTAGAACAGCACTATAACTCTCCATTTATAAATTGAGGATCCTGGCTCATATGGGTTAAAAAGCAACCCTGCCGAGGCTATGGACGCCTGCTGGCAGCAGCGGCTCTGCTTATGGTATTGAAGTTATATCTTATCGTCAATTATTATTATAATACCCTTTTCTTATTTTATTTTTTCTTTTTATCAGAGAAGTTATTTCCTTAGCTTTTTCCCTGTTTTGAACCTTTATGCATGAGAAATTGTTTTATGATCAATCACATCATTTTCAGCTAGAATGCTGTCAGTTAAGCATCTTTTTAGCATATTGTTGTCCTTTTTCATTTTGCATAAACTATCATCAATCCAAAGCATCCTATCTCTTATTCATAACTATCCTTACACACTCTGCTTTCATTATAACCATAACTCTCGCTGTCCTATCATTGATTTGTGTACTCTACTGCTGTATTGTTCATTCCCTTGCCTTGCCATCAACACAACACCTTTCATATGATTTATGGTCATGGAATTCCTTTTCCAATTGGAGGGGGGAATGTATGCATTATGGGATTGCATGCGATATGATTACTGCACTCTGCCATAACTTGTTGATTTGACAAAAGTTTTTCTGATTGAAAGTTTTGCATGCATCTTATCTGTTGTTATTCAAACCTAACACTATGGATTCAAGAACATTGTATGCCAAATAGTGTTTTGTTTGCAGAAAAACAACAAGTATGGGCAGAATTCTATTCACAGCATGACTACAGTATTGCAACTAACAGAAGAGGCTCGAGCAACTCGCATACGTGAACAATTCTTCAGACTTGATGTGCTTACCTGGATTCCACCTTTTGCATCACTTTCAGCACCAACTCTGCCTTCATCAGCTTCAACAACTGCCAGTCCATATATGTCATTCCACATTTTTTGAGGTAAAACTTGAGGTAAAATAGCATAATTTTCTGATTTATTACGAATTTAGGAGAATTTCATGAAAATCCATTTTGAGCATTATTTATCATCCTTCATTCCACATCTTTACCACTTTCCCTTTTTCAGCAGCATATCATTTTCGAGTATGGGGGAGTGTTCCTTTCATTCATTTCTTTCTTATGACCATGTTAATCATCTTCTTTATCATCCATTGCTATTCTTATTCACTCTCACCACCTCCCTTATTCCATGTTGTTTTACACCAAGCATAGAATTCAACAGCTGGTAGCAACCACCTCAATTTTTTTTTCTAGCATCGCATGAGGGCATGCTAATTTTTCAGAGAGGGGGAGGAATTGCTACGCATGATGGATGTTTTCAATTTTCTTTCTCATTTAAGGCATACAATTTCATTTTTACACAATGCAGAAATTGATTTCCATAATATTTTTTAAAAAAAACCATGAACTCAATTCTTGTGATTTCTGGAAAACACAGACGTATCATTAATACAAACCCAGATACTTTCAAGATAAATTGGAAATCATGCACTCTCACCTATAGCCATTTTGTTTATATCTCATGATCCGTGCATCAAAACGATCTGATTTTTAGATCATAAAGGCATTCATATATTATAAATTTACTTGCCAAATTTCAACAAAAGCTGGTTTGTAATTTTTGAGAAAATGGTTAATGAAGTTTGCTGTTACTTATATCATATTTTGCTGCAACTTCATACATATAGTTGAATGTCAATGTAAAAATTGTTATGCCTTGATCAAGATTGCTAAAATTGAATATTCATTAATTAAGGAAGCATTCATTTGTTCTCAAATTTTTATTGATTGGTTAACACATGGGTTTTGTCTTGGGGTTGCATGAAGACATGCAATATATTCAGGTTTTCGTTGCATGAGGACATGCAACATATTGAGTGTGGGGGTATGTTGGGTCGTTAATATGCCATTATTATTATCACTTTTGAACACTTATTCCACCCATTTCTACCATTCTTGATCACGTCATTTATTATAATTTATTATTTAAATCCATTTTATGATGATTTATGCTTCTATGAATGAATGTTATTTATTCTCCTTTATTTCTAATAAATTGATGATTATGAATTATTTTATCAATGATAGTTTTAATAAATTGGTTATAACATTATTCACCATTTTTAGCCTCCAAGGTAATTTCCAGATTGAAGATTTGATCATTAAAAGTGCCAACTTAGAAATGCGCTGGAATAAGGAGTGACCGTTTTGCGGTTGAGATTCTGAGCAAATGAAGACGAATCTGGAAAATCCGGAACATGGGTTTTGTCCAGAACGGACCCAATTAACTTTATTCAAAGAAAGGTTTGCCCAAATTCGGCATGTGTTGAGAGATTCGCAGAGTTCTTTAAGCACGATTTTCTCAGTTCTGTTGTTGCAGCCGTCCTCCAAATCTCAGCTGCAAAGCCAAATTCGCCTTCTTCTTGTTGATCAATTGGTTGGAAACAATCTAATTTTGTAATAGAATCATGTTGTAATTATCTTCATTGTAACCACTCTCTGCTCTCTTTGTATTTAAATCAGAACAGAGATCAGAGAGGGGGAGGACTTCAAGGATGGATTCGAATGAAGGATTGAGAGGATGAATTAGAAATTTAGAATTGAGGATGGCAGCGAGAACGGATAATGGCTGAGAGTTGGAAATATTTCTCGTTGTAATCCACTGTACCTATGCTTCGATATTTTAATATAAATCTGGTTGTTGTTCATTCTGTTCATCTGAAGTAACCCAGCAGCATCCGCTGGCGGCTAAGGGCCCAGCCTCTGGTGGATTATGCTGCTGCTGTATATTATATTCTTTTGTTTTATGCGTGGTTTGCTTATCAGTTTTATTTGGTAATCTGGTATGTTCTATTATTTTACATCACAGCTCTATCATGTAATCTCATTTTCTGAGACAGAAATATCATATCGATTTTGCAATGCATTCCTGTTTCTTTAAGTGCTGATATAAATGGTTTTTTACAGGATACCGTTGCTATTCAATTATGGAATGTCTGTGTTGTAACATTTGACGATTGGTATTATTGAATTCATCTTAGAAATTATATTTCCTTGCGATTGTTGAATTTATGAACGTTGCTGCTCCATTCTAAAAGACAGTCGTATTATTTATAACTAAGACTGACAAGTGGATTACCAAGATCAGATTGCTATTAAGGTGTGCCGTATGGTAAGTTATTATGCATTTGTATTTGGCTTTCCAGCGTTGTTTTATATCCTCTCATTAATCAATGCTGTTCTATTTCCTTGTGCTGTTCGATTTATTCTTAGAGTAAAGATTGCTATTAATTTGGCTTTGCTATTGTCCATTTCCATTAATTAGAGTTTGCTGTCCAGATTCTTTTAATTACAGTTTGCTGCCCATTTACTTTGCTGTTCTATTTTGCTATCTGCCGTTCCATTTACTCGCATTTGTTGTTTTGGTGTGAGAGACGATCTAAGGCTGTAGTGAGCCTCGGCATTCACTGTCTAGCTCCCAGACCCGTGGTCTATGCTCTAATTTCCTTTCCATCAGTTTCCAAAGGGATGGGCTATTGTTGTCAAACCCTTGACTGATACATCCAAGAGAGGTTTTTACCTCTAAGCTGACTTCGGGTTAACTGAGTGTGATGTCTTTATGAATCACCTTTTGTTCTATCTGAGAAAGAGCCAACAAAGAAAGTTACGGTAGAATGACGCACGATGTTTGGTGAAAGTATATGATGGTACTGATGGATGGAACTTGTGAACAGATGGAGTTCTCCCTAGTTGAGAGGGAGTGTTAATTTTGGGAAACTAGGTCCAAACTCCATTTTTCAATGCTCATATGACGATGGTCATATTTTTTTTGGATTCCTCTTTCGGAGAGGTGCAAGATTGATCTAAATATCATCTTGATCGGATGAGCAAAACATTTATTTTGAATTTATTTTCCACATGTGCAAGGTCGGCCATATTTGTAATGTAGGCTCACATGCCTAATAGATGTGTCACACACCCTCATTGATGGATATAAATTAGAGAGACTTGGAAGTCATTTCATCATCAACTTATTACACATTCTCTCATTGTAATCTAATTGGTTCATTAGCCTTTCGAGGCATTTTTCTCCTCACACGTGTGGAGCGTAGTTGCTGTTTTATGTGGATCTGTTTAGGGCCTTTTGCTGCAACATTGATCATGGTAAACCCTTGGTCGTTTGACCTCCAAATTCTGCGAAAAGTTCGATTTTAGGAGGTCGTACTGTTGGGCACTAAAATCGAGGAATTCTAGGTTGTTTGACTGAAGCCCTAATCTGTTGTGTTGACTTTTTTGTTGCTGCTTGCGTTGACTTTAGGTTGACTAGCATTGACTTGTGATGAGATTCCTTTGAGGGCTGTGGGTGTGACACATGGAAGATTGGCTGACCAAGAAATACTTTGCTAGTTGAAGCATCCTATTGACTGTCGTAACGCAACAATATCTCATATATTTGCTAGACAAAAGGAATTGTAAAACTAATCTATTTTTTGGCTTGTCTTCTATTGATCTATTATTGTGTTCTATAAACATTTTACTTTCATGTTTATGTGATTGATATTTTGTATCGGGCATAAGAAAGATTGAAGTAAAATTGCATCAAGCATAGAAAACCATGGTTATCTAAATTTTAACACTTCTTCTATATTGGCTCAAACTCTGCTGCCTTTTTCTCTTCTTCAAATCTATTTGGGTGTTCTCATTCATTTTACGGCACAACTCTGTCCAACATTTGCCATCAAAAATATGTGGGATCAAGCCTATCTACTTGTATTTGGTGTAAACCAGACACTACATCTTTGATCAGATTACCGTCAAAGGGAACAAGCTTGAATGTTGTACCTTTAACTTTCAGAGCAGTTATGATGATTCACATAATACCCAAAAGCTTACAGGATGCATGAGTCATTTCCCTTCTATAGAACTGATCCCTCATAGTTTGTGCATGAGATAGCATTTCAATATTTCCAAAATTATTTCCTCTAAGAAGATAAAAGGCTTTCACTTAAAGTATTCAAAGACCATACTAGACAATTCCATTAAGGAAGGCATTGAAATATCATGTGCAGGTCCATCAATCATGTTCACGGGTGTAAATATGTTTGAGATGGTAATATTAGCTATTAAATTTATTTGGGAACAAGAGTTCTCCTAGATCAATTAATTTGATATTCCAAAGTTTTCCAAAATTATGCAAATGCAGTTTGTAGTAACCACAAAATCAGTGCATAGGTTTGCAAACAATGGATGTTAGTTGTAAACAATTCATCAGTATATTGGTCACTGTGCAAACCTAGTAACAACCCTACTAAAAATAAACCTTCTGTACAACGCGACAACCATAACAAACCTTGTTATATTTCAGCTGCTTTACATCCATGTGCAAACAATAGAGCCATACAGCAAGGAGGGAAATGCTACAGTATGTGTTATAACTCAAATTGACCCAATTAAAAAAAAAAAATGGCTTCTTCTATATTGGCTCAAACCCTGCTGCCTTTTTCTCTTCTTCAAATCTATCTGGGTGTTCTCATTCATTTGACATGTCACAACTCTGTCCAACATTTTCAATCAACAATATGTGGGATCAAGCCTATCTACTTGTATTTGCTGTAAACCATATACTACATCTTTGATCAGATTATCATCAAAGGGAACAAGCTTGAATGTTGTACCTTTAACTTTCATAACAGTTATGATGATTCGCCAATATGATTCATAGCTATTTTCTGTTTTATTTTGCTGGAATTGAAAGCAGATTGATATTGGAACTAGAAACAAAAATTTCTTAAAGCACCTGGGTAGTAAATAATCCAACTGTAGTGTGTACCACCATAGTTATCATTTAGGGTCACATTGGTCCTGTAAGGATTTCTACAAATTACTTACATGTGCTTAATTTAAATCATTTAAAATTAAAATGGTATAGGGTGGTTGTGCAAGGACCTGGGAAAAAATTTTGAATCCTCTAAAAGGTGAACGCATTAAGAATAATAACCCTTCTAATACAGCTGAAATAAACAAGCTCGTGGTAAACAGAGTACCATGTCATATCAATATTAGAAGGACCTATGTCTAAACTATGTAAAAATAGGTTGTACTCTCTTCCTTGTTAAAACTATGGTAACTGAAATCATCGCAGCCTAAGCAAATTCACTATTACTAGTCCCTCCCCTCTTTGCAATGCAAATCTTAGTAATGGTAATGGGATGTGAAATCATTGTGTTGGTAAGAGGAATCAATGTGCTAGTAAGAATAATTGCTATTGTTAAGTGCAGGTGACATTAAAACAAAAGTAATGCTAATAGGTAAGTGAAATGAAGGTGTTTAGGTTTAGGTTTTAGCCTTTAGGTAAACCCTGTGTTGGCCCATTCCATGCTTAAACCATATTGTTTTGATTTTTAAGTCATGCATGGAACTGTTTCTATAGATGAAAATAATTCCTGACCTTGGGGAATCATTTCATTCAACAAGATACAATTCCACTAAAACCATAGGCAATTATGCTAATCCAGTCAGCACTCATACAAACCTAAAGAAATCAGATTAAAAGATGGAAAGTTCTCTAGAATCCAATCAGGATCAACAATTCTGTGGTCATAGGGTGATTACAGTATGAATATGGGTATGCCTAGGGTCAATTCCCATAACTTTGATCCTAATCCAGTCACTAAACATCAAGGATATGAACCAAGGAAGAAATAAAGGTTGCTAAAATTCCAAGA